>OY744535.1:12492706-12500206 GCA_963556195.1 Sepiola atlantica
AAGAATTCATTTTTTGAAAAGCCATGGTTTAAGCAAAGTAAATATCCTTTATTTGAATATACCTTGTTTTGAACAACTGAAGACGCAATAGATTTTGTATTTTCACATCTTTAATGTCTCTTCTGTCATTTGTCTATATTTATATAGATCTAGATAGGCGTGTAAATGCGTCTATATTTTGTGCGCTTTATAATTTATAGAAAGTGTGTCTACACGAGCAGCAATCTTACTCGCCAATTCATAAATACATATGAATACATTTCTCAGTTTGATTATAGTCGTGAAAGCACAAATATTCAAGAATCAGCAATGCCGTTATATCAATTTACGGACGTTTACAAACACGTGCGTATCGTTAAGTCGTCCGCCCCTCATCGGTCGGTGTCAGTCCGCCTAGTGTTCTAATCTCTGTAGGAGAAATAAGATGTCTATAATCAGCTTAGCGACATTGTTACGAGCATCTCTGTGTAAAAAGGACTTGATTTTAAGTACATACTATTCGACAAATTTTAGTCCTAGCATCGGTCTTTTGCTAATAATATATACCGGAATAATAGCGTTGGTGTTATCTACGTTGTTTCTTCTTCGAATCAAGGCGTTAAAGGCATAGACAACCATGCGCATACATACAGCTATTTATATATATGATGTTTTAGTTTCTATATTCTTGTTAATTCTTTTGTGTTTCCATGAACTGCTTCAATGTTTTTTGAAGTAAACCTCCATATATCTCTCTCATATATATATATATATATATATATATATATATATATATATATATATAGGACAGTTTTTATTATATTCCAATAACCATGGTTTGTTTTATTACTTTTATTTTTATTTTTTCACATTTCAAAAAAAATTAAAATTTCTGTGAGATATACTTAACGGTCCGTTTCATTTGTCTTGTGCCAAACAACATTTGTATGTCCATATCGTCTCTGCAACACTACAAAATCATCAGAAAAAGGTTCACAAATAATAAAAGAGTTCTTGGATTAGAGTGTCTTGAAAACACCTACACTATACATTAGTTTTATTTAAGAGTGAAAACAAACAAAAAAACAACAAAAAATTGAGAGCAAACACTCACACGTGTGATATCCAACTAATCCGCCATTTTGAATTTGTTTCGTTCAAAGCTAGTATCTCCTAAAGAATTAGTGCGAACAATTTAAAAACTTTAATTCGGTAATAGTTCCTAAAATATTTAATATGTACTATAATTTATTTATAAAGTTCCAGTTTATTTGAAGATAATTTATTTTTTACTAAAGTTACATCAATGTTTATTTAGGTCGTTAGGGTGCGAAACTCATTTAAGCAGAGCATTGATAAGTATATTGATACATAAACAGTGGGGAAACATGACTTAATAATTAGGTGTAAGCATTAAACTGAGACTGTAATGTTTACATTCGTAGATTTGTTCTAGTAATTCACTTGATAGTACGAATCGGAGTTAAAACGTAGTTAAGATTAATTTTAGGTACAGATGCCCGTATAACTACTTTTGAATCCTTAGAATACTTTAAGAAATTAAATAAATAAATTAATATTTAATGCCCCTTCGAGGGTTCGAAATCGTGGTCTGGCTAACTAGACGATATATTTCGCCGTGAGTTAAACCCCCACTCTTAGTTTCGTATTTTAATTAGTAACTTACTACTTGAGTGATGAATTCTGGGAAGTTAAGCTTATCTTAATATTGATGGAAATGGTTTATTAATAAATACTATATACATTCCATAAAAAGCATCTATGTAGAAGTAATGTTTTTAATAGTTGATTGAATGGACGGTTGACAAAATGAGACTAGCTCTATAATGCTCTGCTTAAATGAGTTTCTAGATGAATCCGGTAAGACTTAGAGACCATAAGAAAGATATTCTATGATATAATTTACTGCTCAATTAGAGAGAGGATACTTAATGTTCTTAACTTCTTTACTTATTCAACGTTTGTAGAAATAACGGAGTATTTTATAGAATATTCAAATGTCTATGTATCTCATATAGAGATCAAGTGTAGGACCAGGAACGGGGTTCCTTGATTACTGAGAACTTTGACTGACGTAAAATGGAAGAAAAAAATAGAAAGCTATTTAATTTGATGCTGAATAAATTTAATAATTTATTTACTAATTAAAGCTGAAATTAATTTGCATGTCTTCTTAATTTTACAAATTTGTCTATTGCTTATTCACTATTCCATTGACTATTTTCAATTTTGTCTAATACTTTAATTTCTTTATATATATATATATATATATATATATATATATATATACATATATACATATATCCGTATATATATATGTATATATATATGAATATATATATGTATATATATGTGCATATATATATGTATATATATATGTATGTATTTATATATGCGTATATATATGTATATATATGTGCATATATATGTATATATATGTATATATATATATATATATATGTGTATATATATGTATATATATATGTGTATATATATGTATATATATGGGTATATATATGTATATATATATGTGCATATATAAGTATATATATATGTATATATATATGTATATATATGTGTATATATATGTATATATATGTGTATATATATATGTATATATATATGTATACATATATGTATGTATATATATGTATGTATATATATATGTATATATATATATATATGTATGTATATATATGTATGTATATATATATGTATGTATATATATATTATATATATATATATACATACATATATATGCATACATACATATTGTATTCCGAAAGTAATAAGATTAATGTTAAACAAACAAATAAATAAATATTGCATTCATAAAGGCTTCAATTCTCAATTTTAATATTCCTGAACTAATAATGCTTAAAATGAACGACCTATCTTTCTAAAATACCAACGTGCTTTGATTCTTTGTTCGCCAAATAGAATGTATTTTCCTTACCGTAAAAGCGCCAGCGCGGATAACACACATTTCGCGGACGTTATAGAAAAACAATAAGTGTGTTCATTTTTTAAAAATCAAACAATCCTGGTAAACTCTGAGGATAGATTTTATTCTGAAATTAATAAGATTATTGGGGAAAAAAATGAAAAAATAAATATCGCATTGATAAAGGCTTCTATTTTCAATATTAATAATATATATATATATATGAATTGCGTTTGAATAATCAAACGTACTATCGATGTGATATTGTCTAAAATTATGAGAAATATCTCTAGCAAGACAAATATTTTCCATAATGTTGATATTCAAAAGTAAAGGAAGCGCAAGGCGCAACAAAGACAAAACCCGTTTTTTATACTGCGAGCGCTTTTGTTGATGAGAAAAAAAATGGCGTAAGTTTAATATCACTTGTCGTTTTTGGCGCGGCTTTTCGTGTGAAGATTGAAAAGAAATAGCAAATGGACGCACGTTTACGCTTCATTGCGGATTAGGTAAACATTTACGGTTTGAACTGAGGGAAGCAATGAAAAATTAATAGTAGGGAAAAGGGAATTTATGGCACAAGTTTTATATTCCCACAAAGAAACCAGTAGGGATTCGGAAAGTGAGCAATTCCGCATCTCCGTTCAGTAATTTTGCACTTGGAATCATATAAAAGCAAACAAATGTGCAGGCATAGAAGAAATATGTAAAAGCATTTAGGTTTGTGCTAATTCTGTCATAAGTAACCACAACTAATGGTAAATGAAACAAGGAAAAATAAAACTCTTATGTATGTATTAATCAACGTTTCGTCTATATTTACGACTTCTTCAAGATGATTTGTCTGAAGAAATAACACACTAGTACAAATATTTGAAACAGTACCAATAGTTGAGTTTTTTTTCTCACAGAGTAATATGTTTTTGGAATAAGTTTCTAGGTCAGATTAAGAACAGAAATAACGTGGATCAGTTTAAGATGAGGTTGGATGAATTCAGAGAAAGTAATAGGAGGGAGAAATTGATGGGAACTTTTGGGAGTTATCAAATGAAATATTTAACAGATGAATATTTATCAAATGAAATATTTAATTTGATTTGGAAATCGATACTGTACTAAAAGGTTTTTTTTAACAGTTGAATTGAAAAGATAGTAAAAAATGAGATGCCCAAGGAGGCATAAAAAATAGGAATAGAAAAGCTCAAAATGCCGCTTATAAACAGATAAATTATAAGCTACAAATAGATGGTATCTATATTTATATAGAAGGCCTCCGTCGGTAAGGGTCGGCCTATGTGGAGGTAAATAAATCTGTTTCCCTGTTGTATCCGGACCGGTGGAAACGCTGATATGAAAGTGTTATATGGGAGACAGTATGTTGCCACGTCGCTCATGGATCCAAGAGAAACATCAATGGCTGTTACAGTTTGGCACCAACAGCGTCGAAGGAGCTGGTGAAACGAAGTTGTAGGCTCAACTCCGGATTTTATTCGACGTTTTTCCCGAAGCCTTTCCTCATAAGTGCGTATTCCAACAAGCAGCATAAGTTTTAAATCAGAGTTTTACCTTCTATGTTTCAAAGCTCGTATATATATATATATATATATATATATATATATATATATATATATATATATATATATATATATATATATATATATATATATTTTGATTTTATTCCATTAGTTGCGACAAAACAGGTTTTGTTTCATTGGTGCGAATAGCTACCAACTCATCGGGCCGGTGAAAGGAATTCAAATGGCATAAAATTTTAAGTTCACTTTAACGGGAGATTGAAAAATGAAAATACATTGGAGGGGGAGGGGGATAGAGTTGGGGCTTTGTCTATAACGGCGACATGGGACATGAGAGGGGAGAGGGGGGAGGACCCGAACAAGTCGTGTTTCAAATTATTACGTGGGAGGTTTTGCACGTGTCAGTGCTGTGTCGATCTCAATCTCGGCCGGGGTGGGAATGAGTTAAATTTAAAATGAGAATAAAATTATGATTACAACCGTCATTCTTACTTTATTTTAATTCTAATAAGTAATTATCATGTGGATAAAAATGTTTGATAATTTTAATTTAGGGTATTAATTGCTACTTTTGCATCTTATTTATTTTATTTTAATGTTTTGTTTATTATTTGTAGTGAATTTTGTTGTGATTATATTTTTTAAAATTGTGATTATATTATACCGAGATCAATACTAGTGGAATCATTTTATAAGAGAAGTTTTCTGGTGTTACAAGTCTTATCATTAACAAAACCGATTATGACAATGGTAACGCCTGCCAATCATACCTACGATAGTCGCAGTGATAACAGCCTTATGTAAAAGCCTTAATAAAAATAAAAATAAAAAATAAAAATAAAGATGTCCCATGTCGCCGTTATAGACAAAGCCCCAACTCTATCCCCCTCCCCCTCCAATGTATTTTCAATTTTCAATCTCCCGTTAAAGTGAACTTAAAATTTTATGCCATTTGAATTCCTTTCACCGGCCCGATGAGTTGGTAGCTATTCGCACCAATGAAACAAAACCTGTTTTGTCGCAACTAATGGAATAAAATCAAAAAATATATATTTTGCTCTGAATTTTCATTGAGCACTCTCATAAACCCGGTTTCAACTTCCTTCGGATTCATACCCCCTGGATATTTGTAACAAGTTAATTATATATATATATATATATATATATATATATATATATATATATATATATATATAACTTCTTTGTAAAATGGTAGGAAAAATCCCAGCAGAGTGCGCGATTAATTAAGAATTAAAGTTAAAAATTAAGAGCATAATATTTATTTATTCTGGTACAGAAAAATTAGTACAACATTCGTACCGTCGGTTTCAAGCACGGAAGGTCTTACCCATCCGGCTCTCTTCAGCTTCTGTTGTTATCTGTATTGGAAATGTGAGGTCACATGACACTCTCGTTGGGACGCGTTATTTGCTCAGTGTGTTGTGTGTGTTTGTTTAAATTTAAATTTAGTGTAATAAGACCGTTGAGATTTAAAACACGAGGGAATTCAAGATTAAAGGGAATACAAAATCAAAAATATATGAAAATATATATAAAAAAAGATATATAAAAACATATATATAAAAACATTTCAATACTAAGAATAAATAAATTAAAAAAAAGAAAAAGAAAAAAAAGAAAAAAAAGAAAAGAAAGAGAGAGAGAATAAAAAAGAAGAATAAAAAATCCATTGTTACAAATATAGTTAATAAAATTAAGGAAAAAATAAACCTAAGTCTGTGGGGCAATACTAACTCAGTCCTAAATTGGTTCCATAACATACAAGATAAACACAGATGTAAATTCACACAATTAGATATAGTAGACTTCTACCCATCCATTACAAAAGACACCCTAGATAAGGCCTTAACATTTGCACTTTTACACACAAACATCAGTCAACTAGAAAGGGACACAATACTGCAAGCAAGACAAACCCTTCTCTTCTTCGAGCGAAGGGCTTAGATTAAAAAATCAAACCCAGAGGACCCATTTGATGTTGCAATGGGGGCCTACGACACTGCAGACATCTGTGACTTAGTCGGCTTGCTTATATTAGATACACTCCAAAATAAATTTCCAGACCATTTCTTTGGTCTCTATAGAGATTACGGACTTTGTCTGTCACGCAACCACAACGGAAACACATTAGATAGATTTAGAAAAAAATTAACAAACACCTTCCATAATCTCGGCTTCAAAATCACCATTAAAACAAATTTAGACCAAGTAAACTTCCTAGATACCACACTGAACCTTAAAAACAATACACACAAACCTTTCCACAAACCCAATGAAACACTCCAATACATACACAAGGGATCGAGCCACACCCCCACCATCTTTAAAAATTTAGTCAATAATATTAGCCAAAGAATTTCAAACCTCTCATCCAGTCCCGAAATTTTCAACCAAGCAGCACCATATTACAACAAAGCGCTCCGCGACAGCGGGTTCAGAGAAGAGATCTCATACACCCCCAACCGAGACCAACCACGGGGGACCCGCAATAGAAGGAGATCGGTGATCTGGTTTTTACCACTCTATTCGACCAATACCAAAACAAAGGTAGGCCAACTTTTCCTCAAATTACTCGACAAACACTTCCCACCCACAAATGAATTACACTAACTTTTTAACAGAAATTATGTTAAGGTCAGCTATTCCACTGCCCCTTCAATAAGAAAAATTATCTCTGCAGAACCCAAAACAATTAAAACGCAGGCTGCTCATGCCAAGACAAAAACAACTGCCCCCTAGAGGAAAATTGCAAAATCGATTCAATCATATATGAAGCAACCGTCACAGACCAGAATACCAGTAATGCAGAAAAATTTATTGGGATGACGAAGGGAAACTTCAAACAAAGGCTATACGCACACAGAAACTCTTTCAGATACAAAAACAAGGCTAATACGGCACTCGCGACCCGAATATGGCAGCTTAAAGAAGAAAATACACCCGTCACCATCAAATGGAAAATAATTGAGAGAAAACCATCCTTCTCTCCAGCCATAAACA
>OY744535.1:12505206-12517706 GCA_963556195.1 Sepiola atlantica
TTTCCTAGCGAATCTCACTCGATGGTCCTGGTTGTGGTGGGTACTCTATAGTATCATATACCATAGGCGATGAGAGATATGTATAGATGCATTAATATTGTATCTATACAACTATACAGTTGATTATAAACGATAGATTTAGCATAAGTTATTCACAGTTCTCCTTTCAAATATTGGTGTAAATCGATACCGAATAAAAAGGGAATTCACGTCACTTCTAAATTATGGAGATACATTCAAAAAGACTGGAAACACCTGTGTTATTTCAATGGTTTCCTTTTCTTTGGATGAATCATTTATCAAGGCTTTAGAATCTAGCATACACTAGTAGAACAACCATAAGAACAGGAACAGAAACATTGATTCATACGTAGCCCAGATGTATTAAAGAAAGTGACATAGGAAAGTTCACAACTTCTTCTATTTACAGTTGTAGTTTTATGTAATACCCTTGTCGCATCGCCTCTGATTTTGTTCTAATGTTTCCACACGTGCATGTTTTACAGCTCATCAACCACTGTTGGGTGATTTAGAGCCAATAAAGTTATATTTACGATGATTCTCGTTATGACGGTGTTTTTAAGTGTCGAATTTTTCTATATTCTTCACAATGTTTAAGGGATTTTGTTTGTTTTTTTGAAGTGTTGGATGTTTGTATACAATTTTCGTTTCTTTTAGGATGTATAAGATTTTATCTGTGTCATTTATGTTTTTTTAATTTATGTTTGAAAACAACGTACTTGATATTTTTTGCAAGTAGACGATTGGTTAGCTTTTATGGAAATAAATCGGTTGGTAGCTTTATTTTATAACACAATAATCGCCTTGGACCGTTCAGTCCCCAACTCAGTCCTCCCTGTAACTTCTGGTAATTGATCAATTCCAATATATTCCATTAGAAATCCATGTATATAGAGGGTGAGCATATTGTTAGGTCTAGAGCAGACGTAGAGCCATTAGCTGAATGTAGAATCTGGGAATTGGTTGAGATGACAACATTTGATGTATGTAGACACTGAGTAGGACACAACAGAGTTGTTTTAAAATATCACACAAGAAGAACTGTTTAGAATTTTCAACCATCAAATTATTGCTTGTGACATAGCAACAACGAGAAATCTACTCCCCTTACGTCATCTGATATGAAAATATCCGGGGACAAATTCTAGTTAATCTGTGATTGAGAGTTTACACGTACTACTACTAAAAAAGGTGATATAAAGCCTGGGAGTAATAAGAAATGAATGGTGACCCTCACTACTAGAATGGGAACCAAACCACGTGATGCTGCTTGCAGAAAAAAGAAAAACACCGCATCTATCATAATAATATACTAAATACGCTATAACTATTTAATGTTTGCGTATGTTATCGCCCTGAGTGGACTTTTTTAAAGATGAAATCGCCTGATTGATGAAAATGCAATTCAACGCAAAACTGTTTTTTATTTCATATGTTGTGTCGAATGTGAAACGCGAACTAAAATACACCTTTTTGGCTTTCTGGCTAGGATCAAAGTGTTATATATGTTATGTTTGAAGATTGTACAATATTATTGTGATGTCTGCGTTCGCACTGGGTGAACACAGAATGAAAATATCTCACAAACAACTTTAAGGGTTTCGGAGATAGACACTCATACCTAGAAGGATACACAATGTGTTATTTTCACGTATCCCTCAATTTTAAAGAATCTTATATTGTTTTATTGCGAAGACATCATTTGCGGAAAGCAACCATATAGACCGGCACTGTTGTAGGAATCATAAACACATTATTGCTTTAATTTATTCTTTTATTATTCAAATGATGTGTTTGCCTTATTCCGATGTTCAATTTGGCATCGTGTCTGATTCTTTACAATTTCACACAATTCCTGATTATTTTTATTACCATCTCTAGCAGAACATCTAAATAAAAAATGACAACGAACGGAGCTCAAAAGGAGAGAAGACAAAACAATTGTATTTTCGGTAATTACTTTTCCTTTTCTTTACTGGTGATTCGCACTCATAAAATACTTCTATGATTTAGGATATTAAGTCTTTTAAGACATCACTTAATTACACAACGCAGACACATCAACATAATTTGCATTAACATCGAACGTCTTCTTCGTTTTATATATTTTTTATTCTATGATTCTTTTTGAATAATTAAACCCGACACACACAGAAAAGGAAATATCAATTAATATAATGGTAGTAAAAATGCAAGGTTAACCGAGTCCTTTATTGGTCATGATATATAATATTCAATCATATTCTTCCTTTTTTAGGATCTAAAAAATATGAATTGAATATTAATTCTCACTAGAGTTGCCCGGATGTCGTCTTACCTTTATATTTGTCTCATTCGTTGACTAACCCCCGTAAGTCTTTTCTCTTAATTAATTTCTTGTTAGAAAAATCTATACGGCGTGTAGACACCGTTTCTCGTTGAATCACCGAAGTTAAGCGACGTGGAGGTTTGTCAGTATCAGATGGGTAACGATTTCGAAATACAAGGCGCTCTCTGTCACCGCCAGTATATACATGCTCCTATGGATCGTATGTGAACTATCTCTCTCTATATAAATACATAGTTATTTTTATTCAAACAGGCATGTACAAAATCTGCGTCACTGGCATGTCGATGTTATCGATCTACAGCTATAATTAGAATCCGATTCTTATTTCAAATCATATTTGGGAAGAAAAATATGGAGGAGAAAAAGGAGAGAAAGGACACGAAAAATAAAAAAAAATAATTTGGAAAGTCACGTGGTCAGACTTGAGCACGTTGAAAATAAAATATAATTTAATATAGAATAACATTTTTAAAAATAAAATGTTCTTTTTCTTTTCCTTTCTCTTTTTTTCTCTTCCATTTCATTTTTTCACAAATATGATCTTAGGTAAGGATCAGATTCTAACAATATCGACATACCAGTGTCGCATATATTGTACATGTCTGTATGAATAAGAATAATCATATATTCATATATAGAGAAAGAGTTTTCTAAATATTTTCTATTATTCGAAGAGTCTATTAAGTATTTCGGTGATATTGTTGTATATCTTTTCAGTAGTTTTCTTGTTTGATGTTTCTTTTTCCCCCAAGTACTTTCAATTAAATTCATCAGATCAGTTGTTCATTAAACATTACCTGATAACGTTTGTATTTAACAAAAATATCTATTTTTGTTAAATGTTTAAATAATGTTAGTGTGTTTCTTGTTTTACAGTTTTAAGTTTTACTTTCATTAATTAAAATGCATTTATTTTCCGATAAATCACATTGTTTATATTCTGTTCCAGATTCAAGTTATCACAGCATTATTGAATCGAAGACGATCAGCAGGCGCATGGATTACAAAAAATGTAAGAAGCTCTCACTCATTATGTTTATCATTCAGTGAATTATCTGTTTATTTTAAAAGTGTATTCACTAAATATATATATATATGTGTGTGTGTGTGTGTATGTGTGTGTGTGTGTGTGTGTGTGAAAATGACCAAACGGAAAACAAGTTAGAGTGCAGGAGAAAAACAAGAGATTTGTTGACCGGTTTCGTTCGTGGAGAACGTCTTCAGAAAATGAAAATATCATTTATTTTGAAGGCACACCCATGGGATGAGTAAAGGATGATCTGTTTGGATCATATGAGAAGACATTCAATGATGTTGGGATATGATAAGTAGGTGACACATTCTTCTGTTTCTGTCTCATTGATAATCAAATCATTTTAATACATCTCTCTCTAACTTAACCCTCATTTTTCTATTTTTAACACCCATTTATATTTTTGATTTTCTCCTAACGTTTAAACTGTCTTTCCCATTTGTTTTCTTTTTTCAGACATTTTGTCCACTTCAGCTTCTCATTTTTATGAATTGCTCTTTAAAAACCTATTGTTGTGACAAATTTGCTGACCTATCCCTATTTATTTCTTATTAATCTTTAGGCACTAACTTCCAGTGTTATCAATTTCATACCCTCCCCTTTTGTTCACCGTAGTTATGTTTTCTGTCGGCTACCCCCCCCTCACCGCCTTCTCCATTCTTGATAAAAAAATGTTGTTTAAAACAAAAGCAAAAGAATGTGTCACCTACTTATCTCACCTACTTATCATATCCCAACATCACTTAATGTCTTCTCATATGATCCAATCAGATCATCCTTCTCTCATCCCATGTGTGTGCCTTCAAAATAAATTATATCTTCATTTTCTGAAGACGTTCTCCACGAACGAAACCGGTCAAAAATCTCTTGTTTTTCTCCTGCACTCTCACTTGTTTTCCGTTTGTCATTTTTTCGCACATTTTGTCAGTCACGACATTTCATTTTCATGAATTATCGTGTAGCTTACCCCATATATATATATATATATATATATATATATATATATATATATATATATATATATATATATATATATGATAATATAAAAACATTATTAATATAGTTTAGACCGATTTTTATGGGAATCAATTTCCAAGTAAAAAATTAGCTCACTATTAAACAAACATTCAAATATTTAAATGGAAGATTCAATATTGCTATAAATAAATGTTAATATATATATATATATATATATATATATATATATATATATATATATATATATATATATGACTCGAATACACAAATACACATATGTGTATATTTATATTTAATAATAATTATCGTTACGCCCTTTGTAAAGAAAAATTAATAAATTTAATTATAATATTCAAATTTGTGCTGGCTATATTTTTTACATGGTAAACTAGATTTTAATAAATATGTCTATATATTATTCCAGTTTATTTGTGATAAGAATAACAATTTGATTAAATTCAATATTTGAGATATAATAAATTGTTCAAACAAGAGTTATATGAAAAAATAGGATTTTATTATCGTAACTCTCTATGTTTCCTCAATGGTGATGATTTTCTTTGCATAATTTAAACGCTTTATATTTTTTATATTTTTATATATTTATATTTTCTATTTTCAAATGTTTGAATTTCAGTAAATTTTACTGACTTATATGTCAAATGTTCTATTATTATAAAAGCATACCTTTGAAAATATATGGATTTCGTCACAATAATGTTTTTTCATATAACCCTTGTTTAACAATTGATGATTTCATAAATATTTCATTTTATCCATTACTTACCTACTTATACTATTGATCTATAACGTATATAAAAATTGTCTATTCTAGATATGATATACTTTAAAGAGACAATCTTTATCTTTGTTTTTGAACTTCATATATATATATATATATATATATATATATATATATATATATATGTGTGATTTTATGAAGGCTTACCAAAGCATTCCTTTCAAGACACCAATGATCACCATTAAAGATATTTTTTCTTACAAATACTATTTATTCAAATTAAATGGTTTTTCCTACACGTGTTTCACTACCAAGCAGTTACTTGCTTGGCAGATCATCAGGGAAATTAAATGTCTGGAATACTGGTTTCAACTGCCGACAAAACACAATGTGGCGTTGTAATAGTTGAGGTCACTTAAGAAGAGAAGAGGAAAAAAATAAAAATAAAAATAAAAATAAAAGTCAAACTTAAAAAGCAAGGAAGAACAACGATAAAAAAAGAAAGTCCTAGAAAAGTCTTAGAAAAGTAGCTTGTGCATTATTTCTTCCACCAAACCAACAAGCAAATAATCGGTCCCAAATACATTCAATAAAACCACAAAACCGGAACAATGTGCGATAATACACTTTCACGTCGGCCGGTACAATGATGAATAAATCCCCCCCCCCCACAAGAAAACAAAAGAACTAAATCATTCAAGCTCCGCTCACAAGTTACCATTCCAATCCAATGATAGTATGGGATTATTTGCTTGTTGGTTTGGTGGAAGAAATAATGCACAAGCTACTTTTCTAAGACTTTTCTAGGACTTTCTTTTTTTATCGTTGTTCTTCCTTGCTTTTTAAGTTTGACTTTTATTTTTATTTTTATTTTTTTCCTCTTCTCTTCTTAAGTGACCTCAACTATTACAACGTATATAATATATTAATTCGCATGCTAATTTGAAGAATGTTTCCCTAACAATAAAACTGAAACAATATATAGTACCTATATTGGCCACACACCAATAACTCTCTTTAGACGTTTCCATATAATGTATGTGACACCAGCGCCATCTACCGGCACATCATTTGACAAAACACTACAATCAGCCAAAATACGAAAGAAAATACTAAAAAATAAAAATAAAATCATATATAAAATACTACGGCAATATTTATAAAAAGAAACAACCCAAAATTAACAAATAGCTGTTAATACCGGTAGTTATATAATAAACGTATTTCAAGATTAAAAAGTATAAATAAATATACAAAAACAAATAAATAAATCAAATGATATAACTAAACAAATTTAATAAATACACAAAAATAAACAATAGACTCAAGCACATCTCCTTATATTTTTCCTCTACTTTTGTCCTGCCAAAAGGCTTCTAATGAAAAATAAAAAATACTCCTGATGACAATAAAAGTGATCGAAAGCGCTAGAGATGGCTGAAATAAGAACCCTTGAAGCCATAGTATACCAGCTACCACCAGAATCCAGAAAGCTTGCTCGCCGCGTCAAGAACATTACGAAAAATATACATATACAGGCACACACACATTATATATATATCTATCTATATATATATATATATATATATATATATATATATATATATATATATATATATAGATTTATATCTGATGAGTCCAGATTAAAAAGGACGAAACGTATACGTACATAGATAATAAACAATAACAAATATTTATATTTGTCGCTCCTCGTAAAAAAGTAGAGCACTGTAATGGTAGTACTAACACAACATGATGTCACTTGCTTTATAATGCATCATTCCTTCCCTAATAGAAGTAGAATGCCTGGACGTCCATCCACTTTAAAAGTGTTAAAATTATCATTGTTTATCAGCTATTTAAAAATGGCCGAAGGTTGGCGACGTTGGATTTGAGTTGTAAAATACTTGTAATCCAGGGTTTCGAATCGCATGACCGGTAGGGAATAGTCATATCTTAATGCTGATGAGTCCAGATAAAAAAGGACGAAACGTATACGTACATAAGTAATAAACAATAACAAATATTTATAAATATATATATATATATATATGTATATATATATATAACATGACTAGTGATCTACATTTTCTTACCAAAGAGTCGTATCGATCTTTCTTATTCTAAAATCTGACTACGCCCCTCCCTTAATTCTCCAGATTATGTATGACTATCTAAAAATTTATATAAAATACTGGATAACACTCAAAATTCCCCACTCCCATATTTGGTTTTAAAAATTCAACCTGAGCTTGACTTGCTAACCAAGTTTTAGTCAAGGTTGTCTAACGTTTTTTTATCGCCGGTCAATAATATTTTCTAAAATGTGCAACTCCATGTTGCCAGAACGACTGGATATGAGTGATTTCGGTTTACATGACATTTTTTAGTGCAGAACAAGTCTTCTGATGGTTTTGATAGACATTCCCTCTGAGATAACCCTATCAGATAAAAGTGTGTGTGTGAAGCTCATTGAAGATCGAAGCTCATATTTATCAGATGATTACCGAAGTGACTCCGCTTATCATTGAACGACAAAAAAACAAGACTAGTAGACATACATAATTGAAACATGGTGGAAAGTTAGACATCGACTTACTTTTATTTATTGCAAAGAATTCTTCTGCAGCAATAATTGTTAATATTATTAAGCATTTGGGGGGGGTATCATACACAACATAGGAACCATGATAGCACTAACTAATCTGCTTATATAGATAAGTGCGCATTTACTGATACGCGTTTGGTGCGGTTCTGTAAAAGGCTGATGACCCATGCCTTAGCGTTGCCTTTAATGCCATTGCTTTCAAGTTTATTGAGATTAAATAAAAAGATTGAACTCTTAATGAGTAACTTACATTTGGAACTAAAAGATTGCTGGGATTATTTTAATGGCGCTCATATATGTATGTAGCATTGACATTACTCTCGATTTCGGGGTGATTACATGGGAAATTATTATACCATTGTCGGCGGTAATTTTTGCAAGTGACTGTAAAGAACATTGCACATTGAATCAGGATGAGCACGTTCATTTTTTTGAACTGAAAATAAATGAACACATTCTATAAATGATAGCTTCATTTTTCATAATATTATATTCGATGTATTGAATCTCATTTCATTTAATTCCTGCACAATGCGTTAAGGAATTTGAAAGACGGAAGAAGAGATGAATGCGAAATGATGTATTTTAATGTGATTGAAGCATCAGATTAACAATCAATATCTTTCAATCAGTATCGACTTTATTTGATTTGCAATTAATTAAGTTATGAGACATGACGAGAAGTTTTGATTAAGCTAGCGGACAAAAGAAAAAGAGCATCCATTGTCGCACCGACAATCTAATAGATTGACGTATGCATTTATATATATATATATTATTTTATCTGAATCATCGTACTTCTACAGATTAACCATTTAGATTTCCAAGTACAATGCATTCCAACCTTTTCACCCTATGATACCAAAAACCCTAGGTTAATTCCTATCAATACCGAATAATTTAATTTGATATTTGTACAGCTACTATATCAGCTAGCATTTGGCCTTTTGGTCAAGATCAAAGTGTAGTATCTGTTCCGATGGATACTACACCCCATAAACTGGTATTGTCTTGGCCTTCAGGGCTTGATTTACGCCGGTCTATGGGTCGGTCCTGTGCAGTTCTAGGAGGTCCACCCTCCCAGGCTTTGCCTCCCCTCTTTGAGGAGGAGTACGTTTATTGCTTACTGTCTGAGGCGCCCCTACCGGGGAATGCTGACGGGGCTGGCCAGGCAATTTTTAATGGCCAGAGTGCTCACTTTCTCGGGCGCTGGCTTTTCAAACCCCACTTTCCCGACCCGACATTGGGTCACATCTTACTTGTGGGAGTAAGATAAAACTGGCCTTGTGCCTAACCTCCTCGAGAGGAGGTAAATAAATACTATATCAGCTTTATACCATCCTAAATTCCAACCCTTCATGGACACCCTATCTTTCTTATTAAATTCAAGCAGCAGTCATGAAAATCTATTTATTTAATAACGATGAGTTCCCACTCAAACCAAGCGGCAGCCGAATTATCCCTCGCTTAACTCTCTCCATCCACTTTACCAACCCCTACCCTATCCTTAAACCTTCACCGACCTCGATTGTGACTTTACAATCTCCTTCAGCCTCTAGAAGCCTTCGAATAAACATTTAACCCCAAGAGATACTTTCTTTCGTTTTATTTCTACTTGAAGTCTCTGCAATATTTTAAACTCATTTCCTTAGAGTTTTCTTCAGTGGGGTCCATGAAAGTATTTTCAATTCTCCAACAAACATCCTAACTAGTTTTCTACGACGGAACCACATATTCTGTTGGTTTAATTCCGCCTGGATTCACAATATTCTGACTACATTCGACACAGTTTCTACGGACTTCAAACGATGAATGTTTGCCTTTCCATTTCCAACCTTTCATCATTGAACATTTTGTCACTGGAATTAATTCTATCTGAATGTAGTTTACATTTTTACAATTTTCCTCACACACGTATATCCATGTTCTATTCTCTCAATGTTTTTAAATTTTGAATGTAAACTACTTCCCTGCCAACTTATCTATCCATGTAATTCCTCTGATTATCAGATTTCAATCTTTGAAAAGCATGGCTTCAGGAAAGAAAAAGAAAACTCTTTGAATACACCTTGTATTGAACAACTGAAGATGAAATAGATTTGTTATTTTTACATTTTTTAATTCATTTATGTATATCTATCTAATGTATATATATATATATATATATATATATATATATTAGATAGATAGAGATATAGATAGATAGACAGACAGATAGATAGATAGATAGATAGATAGATAGATAGATAGATAGATAGATAGATAGATAGATAGATAGATAGATAGATAGATAGATAGATAGATAGATTTACAACCTTGGACAAAATAATGGAAACAGTACTTGTTTAAACGGGATTATCAAAATGATTATTAATCTCTTCTGGGATTTTGGGTGGTGTGGTTTTCTGCTCTTTCCTCAAAATGCATTTCTGGGGCTCTACGATCATTTCAAGACAGCTTCGGCTTTCTTCCACAAATTGTTTTTAGAAAGGATGCTTCCCCTTCTTTTTAATAGGCTGTAATCACCTTCGAGACAGTTCCTCTAGATACGGCCACAGCCTCACCTTACAGAAACACCTGGCACACAGGCACCAACAATCTGCCTTCTCTGGAAATCTGATAGATCTGTCATTTAAATATTTCTCACTAATACGCCTCATGTGACATAAAAAGTTAATTTAACCAATTCATTCAGGACAACAGCAACCATTTTACTTCTTTTAAAGTTCTCAGAAATCAAGAATGGAAAGATACAGATAATAATAATAATAATAATAATAATAATAATAATAATAATAATAATAATAATAATAATAAGAAGAAGAAGAAGAAGAAGAATAATAACAACAATAACAATAACAATAATAATAATAATAATAATAATAATAATAATAATAATAATAATAATAATAATAATAATACCACCGCAAGGTCATCAGCGGTGATGAACGAAAAGAGGTGGAGCATACTGGAAGTCTGAGGAGACTTGTTGTCACTCAGACTCCAGGGAATACCACAGGTTGTTGGCAGTGGGTGATCACTGACGATGACCAGTGTGATAACTCCTAGTGAGTAAATAATAATAATAATAATAATGTGTAGCCTAACACCCTCAGTTAAATCACTCCCCCCCCCAAAAAAAAATAATAAGATTCTACTTCTGTAATGTTAAAACCTTTAAGAAATTAACGGAAAGTAAAAACTAAACAATCAGTTTACAATTTATAGTAGGGGATCAGTTTCGTATAATTTAATTTAACGTAAAATGATTAACATTTCCGGGCAATTCTTACTTTTAATGGATCTTAACTGATTTTTTTACCTCTAACCCTAACTCTGACTCGTTGGGTCGTAAAATCATGCGTAATCGCTTAAAAATGTAGACTCTCTCCCAAAGAAAAAAATAAACGCACATAACTGATCTTCAAGAGCAAACAGGAGTTCCCACTTAGACTATTTCTTATCTGAACGCGTATAAACATAGGCATGTTCGAAACATTCGGCATTTTCTATTACGGATGTATTATACACGCTTTTATAAACTTTTATCTCTTAAAAGGAGGAAGAAAAGCCTGGGAGGGTAGCCTCCTGAACGGCAACAGAACGCGTTAATTATCTTAGGCCGAGAGCTTGGGACGACCTTGAACAGTCGTCGGCTTTTGGTTGACTACGTAATTCGTCCATGGTCGCGATATTAATTAGCGAAAAGGAAATTCCAATTGTTTCTCGAATAGTTAGATTGTATATAGAAACTTTGTAAAGTTTAAGACTTAAGTAAGAATTGTAAACGGCTACAGCAGAATTATTGCCTCCATAACTGTTATAAAAAGCCGATTGTTATATGACTTTTAAAAGAGACACATCAGCCCTCCGCAGTAGTTTTACTGAACGGTTCAATTTTTTAGGGTTTTTTGTTAGTCCTTTCTTTAGAAAATCTTAAAGTTAAACGTTACGTCCGAATTTCGATCCTACGAAGCTGTAATCAAAACGCATTAAAGGGCCCGATAATGCAAGCTTTTAATATTCTGTTGACTTATTTTAATAGGAGTTCGACAGCTTATTAAAATGGAATTGGCAACTAATTGTGTTGTGCCCGTGTTTACACATTACTCAAGCAACTAAGAATTGGCAATGTGTTTCTATTATGAGGGACAGAATATTCCTCGACCTGTAGATGATAGAATGTTAATAAGGAATCAGTAGAAATGATCGACTTCCAATTTTGCTAAGAGCTTCCCGAACTGAGAAAAACGGATTCACTGGGAGAAAGTTCCAGAAAAGCACTTAGTAGACCACATTTTAAAAGGATTGATTAGTATAAGAAATTGTCAAACAAACTTTGAAGCCAATATTTAATATTATATTAATGTGTACAGGTTTGACCTGTGTCTATTAGGCAATAATTTAAATTAGTATTATTTGAATTAGTCGTACTTCTATTCTATACTTGGTTATTATAGTCATAACTTTTTGGTCGATATAATCAGCAGCCTATTTCATATGCATATCTTTAACATTACGAATGTTATGCTCGAACTTGTTCCTCATTTATTCGGAAACCTGTACAAAATTTAGAACTAAACCCTTCATTTAAACCACAGGAGTAGATTATTCTCATTCTATCCGCCCTGGCCGAATAGAAGTTTCAATTCTTTGCTAGCGCCTGTGGTAGCAATTGAACTTTCAATCTCCAAAATATAGTCACTTAGAACTTAAGGTCCCGGCATCTGTCCATATGAAAAATATTAGTATGAATTCGGAATACGTAATAGTTCTATTCATTATTATA
>OY744535.1:12522706-12545206 GCA_963556195.1 Sepiola atlantica
AATAATAATAATAATAATAATAATAATAATAATAATAATAATAATAATAATAATAATAATAATAATAATAATAATAATAATAATAATAATAATAATAATAATAATAATAATAATAATAATAATAATAATAATAATAATAATAATAATAATAATAATAATAATAATAATAATAATAATAATAATAATAATAATAATAATAATAATAATAATAATAATAATAATAATAATAATAATAATAATAATAATAATAATAATAATAATAATAATAATAATAATAATAATAATAATAATAATAATAATAATAATAATAATAATAATAATAATAATAATAATAATAATAATAATAATAATAATAATAATAATAATAATAATAATAATAATAATAATAATAATAATAATAATAATAATAATAATAATAATAATAATAATAATAATAATAATAATAATAATAATAATAATAATAATAATAATAATAATAATAATAATAATAATAATAATAATAATAATAATAATAATAATAATAATAATAATAATAATAATAATAATAATAATAATAATAATAATAATAATAATAATAATAATAATAATAATAATAATAATAATAATAATAATAATAATAATAATAATAATAATAATAATAATAATAATAATAATAATAATAATAATAATAATAATAATAATAATAATAATAATAATAATAATAATAATAATAATAATAATAATAATAATAATAATAATAATAATAATAATAATAATAATAATAATAATAATAATAATAATAATAATAATAATAATAATAATAATAATAATAATAATAATAATAATAATAATAATAATAATAATAATAATAATAATAATAATAATAATAATAATAATAATAATAATAATAATAATAATAATAATAATAATAATAATAATAATAATAATAATAATAATAATAATAATAATAATAATAATAATAATAATAATAATAATAATAATAATAATAATAATAATAATAATAATAATAATAATAATAATAATAATAATAATAATAATAATAATAATAATAATAATAATAATAATAATAATAATAATAATAATAATAATAATAATAATAATAATAATAATAATAATAATAATAATAATAATAATAATAATAATAATAATAATAATAATAATAATAATAATAATAATAATAATAATAATAATAATAATAATAATAATAATAATAATAATAATAATAATAATAATAATAATAATAATAATAATAATAATAATAATAATAATAATAATAATAATAATAATAATAATAATAATAATAATAATAATAATAATAATAATAATAATAATAATAATAATAATAATAATAATAATAATAATAATAATAATAATAATAATAATAATAATAATAATAATAATAATAATAATAATAATAATAATAATAATAATAATAATAATAATAATAATAATAATAATAATAATAATAATAATAATAATAATAATAATAATAATAATAATAATAATAATAATAATAATAATAATAATAATAATAATAATAATAATAATAATAATAATAATAATAATAATAATAATAATAATAATAATAATAATAATAATAATAATAATAATAATAATAATAATAATAATAATAATAATAATAATAATAATAATAATAATAATAATAATAATAATAATAATAATAATAATAATAATAATAATAATAATAATAATAATAATAATAATAATAATAATAATAATAATAATAATAATAATAATAATAATAATAATAATAATAATAATAATAATAATAATAATAATAATAATAATAATAATAATAATAATAATAATAATAATAATAATAATAATAATAATAATAATAATAATAATAATAATAATAATAATAATAATAATAATAATAATAATAATAATAATAATAATAATAATAATAATAATAATAATAATAATAATAATAATAATAATAATAATAATAATAATAATAATAATAATAATAATAATAATAATAATAATAATAATAATAATAATAATAATAATAATAATAATAATAATAATAATAATAATAATAATAATAATAATAATAATAATAATAATAATAATAATAATAATAATAATAATAATAATAATAATAATAATAATAATAATAATAATAATAATAATAATAATAATAATAATAATAATAATAATAATAATAATAATAATAATAATAATAATAATAATAATAATAATAATAATAATAATAATAATAATAATAATAATAATAATAATAATAATAATAATAATAATAATAATAATAATAATAATAATAATAATAATAATAATAATAATAATAATAATAATAATAATAATAATAATAATAATAATAATAATAATAATAATAATAATAATAATAATAATAATAATAATAATAATAATAATAATAATAATAATAATAATAATAATAATAATAATAATAATAATAATAATAATAATAATAATAATAATAATAATAATAATAATAATAATAATAATAATAATAATAATAATAATAATAATAATAATAATAATAATAATAATAATAATAATAATAATAATAATAATAATAATAATAATAATAATAATAATAATAATAATAATAATAATAATAATAATAATAATAATAATAATAATAATAATAATAATAATAATAATAATAATAATAATAATAATAATAATAATAATAATAATAATAATAATAATAATAATAATAATAATAATAATAATAATAATAATAATAATAATAATAATAATAATAATAATAATAATAATAATAATAATAATAATAATAATAATAATAATAATAATAATAATAATAATAATAATAATAATAATAATAATAATAATAATAATAATAATAATAATAATAATAATAATAATAATAATAATAATAATAATAATAATAATAATAATAATAATAATAATAATAATAATAATAATAATAATAATAATAATAATAATAATAATAATAATAATAATAATAATAATAATAATAATAATAATAATAATAATAATAATAATAATAATAATAATAATAATAATAATAATAATAATAATAATAATAATAATAATAATAATAATAATAATAATAATAATAATAATAATAATAATAATAATAATAATAATAATAATAATAATAATAATAATAATAATAATAATAATAATAATAATAATAATAATAATAATAATAATAATAATAATAATAATAATAATAATAATAATAATAATAATAATAATAATAATAATAATAATAATAATAATAATAATAATAATAATAATAATAATAATAATAATAATAATAATAATAATAATAATAATAATAATAATAATAATAATAATAATAATAATAATAATAATAATAATAATAATAATAATAATAATAATAATAATAATAATAATAATAATAATAATAATAATAATAATAATAATAATAATAATAATAATAATAATAATAATAATAATAATAATAATAATAATAATAATAATAATAATAATAATAATAATAATAATAATAATAATAATAATAATAATAATAATAATAATAATAATAATAATAATAATAATAATAATAATAATAATAATAATAATAATAATAATAATAATAATAATAATAATAATAATAATAATAATAATAATAATAATAATAATAATAATAATAATAATAATAATAATAATAATAATAATAATAATAATAATAATAATAATAATAATAATAATAATAATAATAATAATAATAATAATAATAATAATAATAATAATAATAATAATAATAATAATAATAATAATAATAATAATAATAATAATAATAATAATAATAATAATAATAATAATAATAATAATAATAATAATAATAATAATAATAATAATAATAATAATAATAATAATAATAATAATAATAATAATAATAATAATAATAATAATAATAATAATAATAATAATAATAATAATAATAATAATAATAATAATAATAATAATAATAATAATAATAATAATAATAATAATAATAATAATAATAATAATAATAATAATAATAATAATAATAATAATAATAATAATAATAATAATAATAATAATAATAATAATAATAATAATAATAATAATAATAATAATAATAATAATAATAATAATAATAATAATAATAATAATAATAATAATAATAATAATAATAATAATAATAATAATAATAATAATAATAATAATAATAATAATAATAATAATAATAATAATAATAATAATAATAATAATAATAATAATAATAATAATAATAATAATAATAATAATAATAATAATAATAATAATAATAATAATAATAATAATAATAATAATAATAATAATAATAATAATAATAATAATAATAATAATAATAATAATAATAATAATAATAATAATAATAATAATAATAATAATAATAATAATAATAATAATAATAATAATAATAATAATAATAATAATAATAATAATAATAATAATAATAATAATAATAATAATAATAATAACGCAAAGTTATTTGAAATACTTATTGAAATCGGTAAAGAGTACTAGAAACCTAGGGAGACTACTTGTCAATCTAACTTTAGGGAACACCACCGATCATTATGATAATGGCCTCTGTGAGAACTTCTAGTAAGTAACAACAACAACAACAACAACAACAATAATAATAATAATAATACTAATAATAATAATAATAATAATAATAATAATAATAATAATAATAATAATAATAATAATAATGCAGCTAAACTTATTTAGTCATTGGTGTCTTAAATACATACATTTCTATATGACCGACAGACAGGTTTTGATTATTTTGATTATTTCGATATTCGACTTTGATGCCTCCACATGCGTGGAAACAACTCAAAGAAGAAAATGGTAGACATGACGTTCTTCATAGCGAACTAATAATACATGTGCTTGATTTCCCATTCAAGCGTAGAACTTATACGTATCAACAGATTTCGAAGTCGTATATTTTTTAAGCAACCGTATTCTTGGATAAATCATTTTCTCTTCTAGTGTATGCCATTCTAATCCTGTCTTCTCAGTTTAGTTTCCTTCTCGAATTCCTGTTTTCTGCTGACCGTTCATTGTAACACATTAACGAATGACTGTTTCCGCATATTTCTACGATTAAACGAACAAGCCAACTATCAATATTATATGCGTGTCAATAGACACTGCTACACGCACACACAGAGTGAAATGAAGCACATGAAGAACGCTGTGTCTACAATTTTCTTACTTACGAATGTATTAAAGAAAATGGATGGTCTACAAAAAACTGACCAGTGCAGGTTCTGTCATTCGACTAATGTTTGGATGCAAGATCATTACCCAGCCAGCCACAACAAAACATGTAGATACCTAAATTGGAAGATCTGCGGAGAAATGCAGCTTGAAAGATCACTGAACATCTGGGAACATAACATTAAATGGAAAAATGGCAGTGTTCTATGATAAAGATATACATGCGGACAGATACATAAAAGACAATGCCATTAAACCAGACATTGTCATCTTGACTAAACCTGAAAGGGCTGCTCTCATCATTGACGTCACCATCCCAAACTACTATGGTCTCAATAGAGCCGAACGCGAAAAAATAACCAAATATCAGGACATCAAGAATGATTTTTAAATAACATGGTCCCTGAAAGTTAATAAACATCATACACTTTGTGGTGGGGGCAACTGGTCTAATTAAAACAATCTAATAAAGTATTTAGACATAATCCCTCGGAGACAAACTTTTAGGGAGGTACATATAGCAGCCGTAAAAGGGACAACATCTATACTAAATAAAGCCTCGGGTATAAATTTAACTGATAGGGAAATCAAGTGTTAGACTCAAGAGGGGGGGGCTTGATCTCTTCAAATTAACTGAACTAAAATGATAAAAAACAGTATGCAAACACTAATGCACACACATAACTGCATGATGTGTATAAAATAAATGATTTCTTTTCAGAAACATTTATATCATGTATTATGTAGATTATTCGCACAGCTTTTCTAATCTTGCAAATTATTCTTACAACGTTTCGGCCGATGTAACCTCAAACCTACTTCTTGTCGAACTCGGAAATCTGTATGGAATTTCCAACGGAACACTTTATATAATCCATGCTACTCTTTGCTGTCAGTCTGTCAGACATGGCCAGTTAGATGTCTAAGAAAATCATAATTATATTCTTAGTATCTCCCGTACTAAATATTTCCCCTTCAACCTTAACAAAACTGTCAATTAAAACGTATTATGAACTGAGCACTTTTATCGGTTACGCCACGGATCTTTTCAACGGATGATATAAAGGATTCTGTTCAAAATACCGTACAGATTTCCGAGTTTGAACAGACGCACTTTTTTTTAACGTAGTTCACCCCAAAGAAGGCAGGCCGCCACTGTAGACGTAAGGGGCTACTGAGCAGAAAGAAAAGGGGAGAAGGTTGGGAGGTCAACCTAAACTGGGATCTGCATGGCGAGATGTCTGTTTACATAAATTTTAAATTTCTGCATGTCAGTACTGTCGGGGAAACAGGGGGCAGGGAGGGAGTTCCAGAGGCCAGCAGCACGAGGAGAGAAGCTATTTGAGTAGAAAGCTCTCCGGCATCTGGGGATCTCCACAGTGAATGGATGGGATTTACTTGATTGTCGAGTTGGTCTAGTGAATTTACGTCGAGGGGGCACCAGAGTAGCCAATTATCGGAGTTTACATCAGCCGAAACGTTGTCAGAATAACATTCAAGGTTAGAAAAGCAGTCCGAATAATCCAATAATTAAAATTATCAATTATTATCAAAAAAATTGCTAAAGAATTTATATAACATCCAACAAATTATTCAAATATATGTAAGAATATTACACTTGACTTTGTTTATTTTCCGCCTTTTCCACAATTTTTGCTGAATTCTCTATATTCAAATTAAATTTATTTCAGTCGGCCCGACTAATAAAAAAATATTTATATGTCGGCTCATTATGGAAGGCATGCTGATGACAAAGTAGGCTATTCAAATGTGTTCCTTTCCTTTCTGTTTTCACTTTCCTCTGGTTTTGTACCACCAAAGTATTGCTGGTTCAGATCTGAATAACATAATACGTCTGTAAAGTCGTGATTAGGAGAGAAATATTATTTACTACATGTCACATGTTATTCTGTGAATATTTTCATCTCTGACATCAATAACACTCTTCGTCCTATAAGTTTTACATGGAAATTCTAGTTGTTTCGAATTAGAATTTAATGACACGTTTGTAAAGTGGGATTGGGGGGATCATTTACTATATGTTGTCACGTATTATGTAAACCTATAAATATTTAAATAAATTAAGTGACAGATCAAATTAATGTCATACTGCGATGTATTGTTCAGTTTCGAAGCAAATAAAAGCTAACATGGGTTTCTACATGAATCAAAACACATTTTAAACACATTCAAATAGTGAACAAACATCTTTCGTCATCAGAGTATTGTTTTTAAATAAAAAGCGTAAACCATCGAAGGAATATTTCATATAAAATGTATTCAAGTGTCCATGAAAACACCACTTAAAACAGACAAAAAACATATTAGAATATGTATATAGTAGAAGAATACTCGTCTTATGATGAAGAAAGTTTATTCCCCGAACAGAACAGTCTTTCTGCAATTTTATATTACCTGACGATGATTTAATCAATATATAATACTATTAAACCTTATGTATGGCATTCTTATTCAGATTTGGATAAAAATTATTTAAATTATTTTCATTCTAGTAAAATGTCTAAAATTTAAATAAGTTTAAGCTTCAGGTGTCTTAAGATGAAATTTAAATTCAAGGACTCTTTGGTAATTGGTTTCTAATGACAATAGAGGACATTTTATATAAATCTAAAATATCTTAATTTTCAAATGGGAGGTTTTGTCGATACTTTGTCCCTTTCGAAACATTAAAAATAATAAAAGAACTGTATTCAGAGAAAATGTTAATCATTGATATATTATACCTGTTGTTAAAATTTCAAAACAAAATCTGAGATACCTAGATTTTCAGAGGTCACCATTCTCTTTACCCTCTTTGTAAAACAAAATAAATTCCACATTACCCAACCTCAGTTTTAGCAGCTGAGTTTCAAACTTTATCATGATCTATTAATTTGTTTTATATGTGTATCCTGCGCATACAAATATATAAACGAGTACTCTCACCTAAATTTATATAAATGAAAATAGTTTATGTGCGCTTGTATCTTATTACAAGTATACGTATATTCAATGTTGACCCGTGTTACAGTAACACTACTATCAGATATACCGAAATCTCTTCTTCGCAGTGGTCGACGCTGTAATTTCCATTGCCTAGGGCACCTTGTCTTTTGTAAGGTGTGATGAGCGACTGTCGTTCTTTGTATCGTCTGCCAATGCTGGCCGCTGCCAGTCCTATTATTTGGACATTCTCAACTGCAATCTTTATTTAGTTTTTGGATCCAACGACGGCTATTTAGAGTCAGAGGCCGCATTTGATTCCCCTCTGGTCAGTATTTTCATCACGAGGAGAAATCCATTATTATTACGTTTTGGGGACGGGCCTTTCATGTCTGTAAATTGTTGAATTATTCTGAATGCTGACGAAGGCAGGTTTTATTATTTCTGCGGTTCAATGTGCGGCTTTCAAGTGTTTATTCTTCTACCTTTTTTCTCTTATTTTTAACATTCTTATGTATGTCTTACAACAGAATGATTTTGTTTATTTTCTTTGTAATTATTTGCCTTTAAAGTCGTGTTTGTTTTTATCTATCATTCACTTCAATGTCTGAAATAGGAAAACATGAATTGGCAAAGAATATATATTTATTTATCTATTTATTAAAAATGTACAATTGGAACCGAGCTGAATCAAACAGCAGAAATTATACACACCAACTAAATGTTCGCAAATATAGTTTTAAAATTATATATATATATATATATATATATATATATATATATATATATATATATATATATATATATATATATAGTACGCGTATTGTATTCTGTAGATGTAAGTCTGTTGAAACTCCAGTGTTTATAAAAAGTGCTCAATAAAAAGTAGAGCTGTTCTTAAGTATAATTTTTTATTTATACAAACATTATTGGTTACATATGTGCATACATGTTTTGGTTGTACTCTTCCCAGAGAGTCAAGCTATTCAGACCGAAGAAGAAAGAGAAATGAGATGAATTTGGAAAACTTTTCCTTTAAATAAACGTTTTTTGGGGATGAGATATTTTTTCATAATTTAGCATCGTGTTACATTCTTTACTTGTAAACATTTTCAATTAGTTTCTATCTGTTTTATCATTTTTATTACCTGCCTTCTACTTCTTTTCTTTTTTCTATTTTGTTATTACCTACTGGGCCTGGATTCCTTTCTTCTCTATTTAATACTTCAAAGTTTTAATTTATTTACAAACACATATAAGCATAAATATTTGATCTTCATATGAAGTACACACGTGTGCACAAATTAATAGATATACAAGTACATATATAAACAAACATATATATATACACATATATAAAAAATAAAAAATAACAGACACAAATATATACGCAAATATCCATATACTGATATAGACATATAAACACATATATTCATTTTCAAGCATGAATATCTGGTGAATATATAAAATACACACATGCGCACAAATTAATAGATGCCCAAGTACATACATAATATATATATATATATATATATATATATATATATATATATACGGATATATCCATACGAAGATATACACATATATACACATATATAGATTTTAACGCATAAATATCTGGACTTAATATAAAATACATACGTGCACACAAATTAATAGATACACAAGTACACACATAAAATATATAAACATACATATATATGCATATATAAAAATAACAAACACAAGTATACACATACATACACATAAATAGCATATACATTTGTTTATATAAAATACCTACCCACACATATACATGAACATGTTCTTACAGTACATATATAGACACGGAGACATATAAATATGTCCATTAACCTACGCATACGTACACACGAAATAAATATTTTTTTTAAATAAACAAAAAAAGTAAATTAAAAAATATAGAACTTTTACACCTGTATAAAAATACCCATACATATAAGATATCCAAGTATCCATATACATACGTATACATATATCTGGATCAAATTATACACATACACGCATGTATACATATATACACATATGCATATACACACACACATATATATACATATATATATATAAACATGTAAACACACACATACAAATTCAAATGTGTCAACTGTATTTAACTAGAGTGTAATAACAAGTTAATGAGATAATCTAACCAGTATTTACTAAACCTATTAATATTGTACTTATTATTAACAAAAGTACGTCTTGCAAGTAAGAATTGAAGTATACATTTAAATTGTAATAAAGAACATTTGTATGGGTTTATTTAGGGACTATATACCTCGAAAATAATACAGCTTGTGAATTTACTATAATATTCTATAATGAAATACTTTTAAACCTACTTTTATCTATAACATAACAATAAATACGTTCCCGGATAAGTATTAAATATTAGTTTAAATCCATTAATAATCATAATTAAATTAGGTAGTAAGCTATTAATTAAATAGTTAAGTTAAATATATAAACTATAGTGAATGTGTGTGTTGTAAGTCAATTTAACTAAATAATAGTTTATAAAGAAACAAACCAATAAAAACGCATTGTGAATTGCTATGAATAAATAGTATATTTAGTAATATCTCCTTCACCTGTTTTCATAAGCTAGTAACTATGAATTACTAATCTTTGGTGCAGCTTGTATGATTACTACGTTTATTTTCATACTTATGTATTTTAGTATGTTTGTATGGATAGGTACTTTCAGGCATGTACTTGCTACATCTCTTTTTTTACAGAGTTTTGTGTATTATGATTTTGATGTATACTTTTATAATAATTATAATATGAGTTTTTCTGATAATAAGTATAAATAGTAGGTTAAGACCTGCATAAGCATAGCAACGCAGGTTAATTCGCGTAGGCTGTTATACTGTTTATATATATATATATATATATGTATATATTTAAAGAATATTCGTGAAAATAAAATCTTTTTTTCAAAAACTGTTTATTATATTTTTCCATGATTTTATCATTTTATAACGCGTTTCAAGCATCTAGGCTCTCTTCAAATATTGTTTTCATTTGAAAAAAAGATGTTTTTATTTCTTTAATTTTGGCGTTTCTGCACAGACATTTTATATACATATATATATATATATATATATATATAAAGAGAGAGAGAGTGTGTGAGAGAGATATAAAGAAACACCATAACGTCTTGTGTTGAATTACTTAAAGATTAGCAAATTTCGGCTAAATAGTTTTCTATAGAATAAACGTTCAGTAAATATGGAGACAACAGTAAATATGCTAAGTAATTTTGGGAAACGAACAGAAAAGAATACAGACAAAAATAAATGAAAATCAATGGAAGAAATCCCATGTGTAGTCAAAGTTTATTGCACTATCGTCTCCAGAAGTCTAATCTCTTTTAGTTTACGCATATTTCAAATGATTTCCGGGATTTTCTAACGTTCCAATTCTCAGATGGCGCCAAAAGTGGTCATTGAACCGGGAGACATTTATTTATCCGCTATTCTGATAGTCAACTACTTTATTTTAAATGTATCAGTCACTCAGCTTTTGTTTAAAATAGTACCTGAATCTAGATGCAATCACCTACTTATATAATAGTCGGATATGTTCAAAAATGGAATATTGCTGTCACATCTGAAGAGGTGTAGCATAGTTCAACATGGACTTGGAAAATCGAGTGGGATGTGATATCTTCTCATTCACTAAAACAGTTTTCTCACGGGAGTTACTTTACCGAATCTATTGTTATTTTCATAAAAACTGTATGACTGAAGTCTAGTATACTGTTCTTTGTTACATCAGATTAATATTCTATAATAGGTTGATATATATATATATATATATATATATATATATATATATATATATATATATTAGAATTTAAATGTTTCATTGTTCAAACATTTCTTCGGATATGCCACACTTTAAAGGATGCATGCAGTATTTTGTCACAGACAAGGTAAAAACATGGTCGCTAATCTAATAGGCCTATCACGATACGCCAAGTTCCGGCTCATTTCAATTTGCCACAATGTTGCACCCGTGTGCTTGTTTTATAAATACTCTAATGGACTGCTCTGGTGAACGTGCTGCTCTGGTGTCCCCTCGACGTAAATAAACTAAACCAACCCGACCATGAGCTAAAATCCATCACTTTAGAGGTCCCCAGATGCCGGAGAGTCTTCTACTCCAATAGTATATTCTACGTGCTGCCGGCCTTTAGAACTCCGTCCTTGCTCCCTGTTTCCCCGACTGCACCAATATGCTGAAATTTAAAAGTAATGTAGACAGGCAGTATGTATCTTTTCGAACTCGGGAATATTTCTGTCGAACTCGTGAATCAGGGCGGAATTTCGAACAAAACCCTTTATTTAATTCACGAAAGTAGTTTGATTTCGTTCCGTCAACTATGACTTTGAGAAGTATTCAGTAGATCGCAATTCCTCCATATCGCCCGCACCGAGGATTGAACCTTACACTTTCAGATGACTAGAACTGAATTTTCTTTTTCTTTTTTTTCAAACCTTTTTAAAATGCTAAATGTAATTGCATTCAAACAGTTGAAATATTTTACTCATAACTCACACGTGCCTAACAGAGGACACAACTGAAATCGGACATTACACACCAGACATAGACAAGTACCGTAGTCCAAGACAAAGTAACAACATGTCATTTGAAGGAAAAAGAAATAAAAATATTGTCTGTGTTTTTCTGATGAAGATTCTTGTATGAATCGAAAATAAATCTGCATTGGACTGGTCTTTTAACCTTTTCAAAACTACAAATGTTAAAGTATTTTAACAGTGGAAATAGTTTACTCATATATATATATATATATATATATATATATATATATATATATATATACATACGGGGAATCATCTACCGTTGCCTATACTGGTGAATCCGGATTTCATTAATATTTTATTCTAACTCAAATATGAAAAAAAAACTGATGTGTATTTGCCTTTTAATAAAAACAAATTGAAGACAGGGGCGCAACATGAGTTGCCAGGAACAATAATATAAAAGTTTCTGTTGAAAAGTATGCAAATATGGCTACAGAAATATTAGATATTATTCGGAAAATATGGAGCAAACATATACTGATCAAAAACTGTAAAATACAAACAGAAACAAAACAATTTGGTAGATTTTTTTTAACAAAAACAATTTTATGATTCCCATATGTATTTCATGCTTTTTGCACAATCGTCTCCAAGAGTCTAATGTGTTCTCTTTTGTGTCCAGTTCAAAATGATTCCCGGGCGCCACTTTAGGTCAAAATGATCGCATTGCGCCAACGTTGTTACCTGAAAACTTTTTTTTTTTAGTTGAACACAATTTGAAATTTGCATCCCAAAATTTAATTTTCTTTTTGCTTATATATCAAAGAGTCAAAATATAATTTTATAAAGATAAAAGTTTAATTTATTTATTAGAAAATTTAAGAAAATCGCTTTACAATCCGTAATCACTTTTCATGCGAGATCTAGATACCGGACACCTCGCTTTTTCAAAATATATGCACAAGGAAAGCTTGAATGCATTTTGAATTTGAATGTTAATAACAAATATTTGAACTGTAAGCTTTCTAAATAGTAAACGTTTTATTGGAATAAAATCCAACGAGCAGTCTTAACAAATAAATATTTTTCATTAATGTAATATTTCGCAATTAAAATTCTAAGACTACAAATGTGTTATAATATTATATTGAAGCTTAAAACGGAGTGCCAATGGGAAAATTTGATTTTTGCCAATGTTTACACTCGCAATTTATCGAGATATATTATTAAGACTTACGCAGTGTAAACAATAAAAAATAGTGTATTTTAGTGAAATAAACATTTATTAACTGGCTCAATAATACTTCTATAACTTCATAATAGTCTCAACTTTTGGATAATTTTTAGGAATTAGTTTTTTTTCTTTTTCTTTTTTGGCCGTGGGCTGTTGCCACTAGAAAAATCCATAAGCTCTCCCAACCGTGAATAAAAAAAGAAATTCAGTAAAAAAGTTGTCACTGGTGTGCGTGTTGGTAATTAGAAATTGTTCCTCGGTTTACAAGCGTGGTGTAATTTTGAATTTGTTAATTTAGAAGCCAAAATAACGCATGACCTTTTGATATATAATAACATTTAGTACAATGTTATACATATATAATAATATTAATTACAAATATATATATATATATATATATATATATTATGAGAAAAGAAAAAATGAGAGTAATCCGACGTAATAGGAAATGAAAAAAAGAAACACCAAAAGATATTCTTTTTATATATCCATTAACGTTTCGTTTTTATTGTAATATTTCCTCAAGATGATAATTTTAAGAAAAATGTCATGCAAATACATCGAAATATTGGGTTGACATGATGGTAGCCGTGGCTACTAAGAGTGATGGACGAGGGTCCATGCTGCGAGAAGTCAATAGTGGCACAATAAAGACGAAACGTTGATGAATATATAAAAAAATATCTCGTGTTTTTCGTTTTTCATTTTCCATATATATATATATATATATATATATATATATATATATATATATATATATATATATATATTATCTGTTTTGCGTTTCATTGTACTCCAATGGAAGTTCTCAGAAATGAAGGGGTCCATAACACTTTATCTCTATATGAGATACATAGATATTCGAATATTTCACTAAAGTTCTCCTTTACCTTTCAAACGTTTAATTTGTAAATAAGTAAAGAACATCAATGTTCTATTACCCAATTATAGTATATCTTTCTTGTAGTCTTGTATTACTGGCTTGCAGTACAAGAATTCATCTAGTCTGGCTTAGCATCTAGCTTGTTAGTTGAAGTAAGATTACTTGGAGAAGGTGTACTATTCCTCGTATGAACCAGTGTATAGTCTCATATCTTATTTGTGCTTCGAACACTATGTTATTTAGAATATTTGGAAAATGGAGCAATATACGAGATATAATAAGCAACAAGTAATAACCTATTGTTGACTTACTTAACGAGTACATAATGTAGACTTTATATATTTTATATAGTAAAAAAGCCAAGAAATAACTAGTGAATGTGTGTACAAAGAAATCTAAATTATATGAAAAAATTAATGTTTTACGTCAATGAAATACAAATAATATAATAGAAGAAAGTCCATTTGTCGTTACAGCTTCTTAAACTATTTCCCCATAAAGTTGAATCTTATTTGATATCCCTTTTATTTCAAACGATTTCCGGAATTGTCTTAACGCTAGACTCGTTGCATGGCGCAAAATAAGTTACCAAATTCGATCGATTTCTTATTCAAAAAAACATTTTCATTTGTCCCCGGAATGTAATTCTTTTTTGCTTGGAACCATATTTAGATCAAAGTGGTTGAATATCCATTGTCTCAAAATATAAGATTGTCTCAACTATAATATGATCCAGAAAAATTCTTTTTAAATCTCTTAATTATATTCCGAGAAAAAAAAATCATTTCCACAAAAACTGAAGGACCCAACTTGACCGCGTTTCTAAAATGTATTCCTTGCGCATAACAACACAATTTAAAAAATGCATGTTTTTATTTTAATTGTAAACGAACAGATAGGGTTCAATAATTAATGAATACTTTCTGAAACTAGCAAGACTTTCGTTAGAATGATTTAATATGTGATGAATTACCTGTTATGACTAAATAAACCCATTTTGTATAGTAACAAATTGATGATAACTAAAAAAGAGATAACATTCAACTTAGATTACAGAAAGAGCGATTATCATGAGAGGCGGTGTATTTGGCAAGTTCACGTGTATTAACCGTACATTTTTAATTATCAAATTAAACTGTAAAATAAACTTACACATGTAAATATGAAAACAGAAGTATTTCCAAGGTAAACATAGAATAAATATACGCCAAGTTTTTGCGTAGAATTTAATCAAGAAAACATGTACACACAGATAAATAACTGTTCAAATAAGTAACACTTAACCGAGGTCTGAATTTATAATGTAGTGACGACGTATATTTACTTGTTTTAGTGCGAATTTTGTCAGATATTTGGTTAGGGCGAAAAGTAAAAGCTAAGGTTTACACTAGATAGTGACAAGAGTAAGATTAGAGCACTTTCGGCGTTAGAGAGAAGATTCATTCTAGAAGAAGATGCAGTTCGTAAGGTCGACATTTTTTATAGAAATGTCTCTGTATATGACGAATGCGTTAGTCAAATTGTTGTGTTTTTGTTCGTAAGGAAGGGATTTGATATTTTTGGCCGTCTAACCTACATAAACCACCAGTTATGAGGAACAGTTTATTTTATAGATGTCGGGTTAGGGAAAAGTATCATTACAGGGGTGGAGCATCCTGTTCAGTCTCTCATTAACTTCGGTTGATTGAGGAAGTCGGGATGAGGTAATACCAGTCGAGGATACGTTCTCGACAATTAGCCCGGCAGAAACTGGGCCATTTTGGTAGCCTTTTATCTGCCGGGCTACGGTATACTGTCCTGGGTTGTCCTAGGAGGTGCACCCTCCCAGGCCTTGCCTCCCCTCTGTGGGGTGGAGTAAGTTTATAGCTTACTGCCTGAGGCGCCTGACCGGGGAATGGCGACGGGGCTGCCCAGGCTAATTTTGATATGCCAGAGTGCTTCTTTTTTATTGGCGCTGGCTTGACTCTTCCCCCACTTTCCGACCTTGTGTCACATATTCCTACGGTGGTAGGGAATTAAATACCTGAACCAACCCTAGTTTATACGGGTAGTCAAAACTGACGAACCACCGCTTTTGTTTTTTTGTTGTATTATATTCTTTTCAATATACTTGTTTTCTCAAGTTTGTGTTTTCATTCTGGCCCCTTTACAGGGCCACAACAACTGGCGACGAGGTAGTCGAACTTACAACAACTCGCGGAAAACCTTCAAATAGAATAAATAAAGTAAAACCGTTTTTTTTCACTTTTATGTATTTAAAAAAATGTATATACTACATAGTTTTATTTAGTCATCGAATATAATACAAATTTAAAAATATATTTTCATTTGCACAAAAATGTTGTCGACATATTTTCGGACATGTTCAGTTACAACCTTATTCAGGTTGAGTCTCTTCAGGATATATATGAGACTGAAAAGTACAATGATAAATTATATGAAAGCAAATAACCACGTGACTGAGATTATTTTAAAATTAATCGGTTGATTTTCTTAAATGCTTTTCCTGCTTTTTTATATTATTTTTATTGTTTTATTATTACTGTATTATTATTATTATTATTATTATTATTATTATTATTATTATTATTATTATTATTGTTTGTTTTATTATTTATTATTTTCATTTTAATTATCATTATTATTATTATTTGTTTTATTATTTATTATTTTCATTTTAATTATTATTATTATTATTTGTTTTATTATTTATTATTTTCATTTTAATTATCATTATTATTATTATTTATTTTATTATTTATTATTTTTATTTTAATTATTATTATTATTATTTGTTTTATTATTTATTATTTTCATTTTAATTATTATTATTATTATTTGTTTTATTATTTATTATTTTTATTTTAATTATTATTATTATTATTATTTGTTTTATTATTTATTATTTTCATTTTAATTATTATTATTATTATTTGTTTTATTATTTATTATTTTCATTTTACTTATTATTATTATTATTTGTTTTATTATTTTCATTTTAATTATTATTATTATTATTTGTTTTATTATTTATTATTTTCATTTTAATTATTATTATTATTATTATTATTATTTGTTTTATTATTTATTATTTTCATTTTAATTATTATTATTGACGTAACTGAGATTATTTACAGGGGGAGGGGTTAAGTAAATCCTTAATTGCTTTAGAATTAAGTGTAACTATTTTTCGTCAGGATTTTTGAATTTTTGTTGTTAGCAGACAGACATAGTCGTTGTTAAAATAAAACTATATGATTTTTTTCATAATCTTGTTCTTATTTGTGGTAGTTGCGTTGTTAAGAAAAGAAATGTATGTAGTGGTTGTATGTGTTCTTGTGAATATAGAAAAGCTTTTCGTTTAGCTTTCTGGACGAAAAATTGAGAATATTTATCTATAAATATCTATTTATTATAACCGAACTAAATTGTTAAGCAAAACAGACATTAATACATATTATATCATATATATATATATATATATATATATATATATATATATATATATATATATATATATATATATATATATATATATGATATAATACACACACAAATGCATATATTGAGAGAAAGAAGCTTGATTCGCCATCTAGCTATTGCTTTATAACGTTCGCTATATGAAATACTATTAACACCTATTTTATAACATTTTGTAAACATAAAACAAGATACTTACTATTTATTTATATAGATAGATCAGCATAATCATTATGGTGACTTGATACAATTCAATTTATATTTTTTAATGCGAGTGTAAAAAAGGAAATTTAGAAGAAATGATTTTGTATGTTTACATGCGATTTAGAAATGAATCGGAACTAATTTACAATCAAGTTTCTTCCAAATGTTTATTTGAACACAAATACTAAATATTAGTCCAGGAAATAAAACAATATTCCGAAACAGAACTAGTTTTTATATTGAAATTAAAACTAATATTGACCTAAAAAACAGGTAATAGAAAAATAATTAGTTTTAAAAATGTGCTTTTTTAGAAACAATATGTAAACAAGTTAACGTAGCGTCTGATATCGCATGTCCGAAATCGGTAGATGAAAAATGGCGCGCGTATTGTGTGAAGTTGAATTAACTTCAATACAAAATCCTCTGTGGCCTTTTGGCTAAAATCAGAGTGTAGTATCTGTTCCGATGGATACTGCACCCCATAGACTGGTATTGTCTTGGCCTTCGGGGCTTGATTTACGCCGGTCTATGGGTCAGTCCTGTGCAGTTCTAGGAGGTCCACCTTCCCAGGCTTTGCCTTCTCACCCTTTGAGAAAGGGTTAGTTTATGGCTAATCGCCTGAGGCGCCCCTACCGGGGAATGCCGCCGGGACTGCCCAGGCAATGTTTAATAAAAAGAGTGATCACCTTCTCGAGCGCTGGTTTATCCAATCCCACTTTCCCGTCTGCGGTACTGTCCTGTGCAGTTTTAGGAGGTTCACCCTCCTAGGCTTTGCCTCCTCTCTTTGGGGAGGAGTAAGTCTATCGCATACTTCCTGAGGCGCACCTACCGGGGAATGCCGACAGGGCTGCCCAGGCATTTTTTGCAAGTTGAGTGCTCACCTTCTCGGGCGCCGGCCTTTCAAATCCCACTTTCCCGACCTTGTGTCACATCATACCTTGTGGGAAGAAAATCAATAGAAGTTGAATTAACTTGAAATGGGGCGCTTCGACTTTACTCCTATTTTGAGAAATAAGCCAACTCACGAATTCATTCATTTTTATTTTTATATATATATATATATATATATATATATATATATATATATATATATTCAAATTAGTTTCGTTCTTTTTTTTAAGCATTGGTGATAGGTAATAAGTGTCAATAGAAAGCCCTTACAATGCAAGGTAGATTTTTTTTTTACTGTTATCTTATATATTTCGGAGAAACACTCCATTTTCAAAGATATTTTTTTTTTAAATAAAAAAAAAACTTAAAGTTTTGTTAATCGAAGAAACGTCTTGTTGGTCTGACGTATTTATCCGCTCTGTGATGGAATTCGCGGTTGTAGGTAGAAAGAACTGAAGCATCGGGCATGCTGGGATTTAAATTCAAATTAGTTTCGTTCTTTTTTTTAAGCATTGGTGATAGGTAATAAGTGTCAATAGAAAGACCTTACAATGCAAGGTAGTTTTTTTTTTTACTGTTAAAAAAAATATATCTTTGAAAATGGAGTGTTTCTCCGAAATATATAAGATAACAGAAAAAAAAAATCTACCTTGCATTGTAAGGGCTTTCTATTGACACTTATTATATATATATATATATATATCTATATATATATATATATATCTATATATATATATATATATATATATATATATATATATATATATAAAGCAAGCTTAGTAAACGTAAATACAATTAGTTTCCACGAAAGACGGAGGCTGATGACCTCACCCAGGTAAAAACGCCTTGTAGATAATGCGCACATAAGAATCTCTTGATGATATGAGATGTATTATATTGGAAACTGACCAGTTGGAAGGTACATAGGACACTGAACCAGGATAAATTAGCGTAATACACATTTCTTAAATATCCCCCTTTCTCTATCTCTAGAAAAAGATGACATCGCCCAGGTGATGTCCCCAGGGCAGAACAAAGCGTCTACTGAGGCGATGTAAAACGGGATTATATGAACTTAACAGAACTACTGGATATTAATAAGTGCCCGCACATATGTTTTAATCAAATGGATATGCGAACGTGGGAAACGAATCATCTCGTTGTCCGAAAAGAGTGATGATGGAGACACAAGAAAAAAAGGAAGATAAAACCAAGTAAACTTAATTACAGAAGATGTACGAGAATGGATTAGGAAAAGGGATAATAATGATATCTATCCAATATATATATATATATATATATATATATATATATATATATATATATATATATATATATATATATATATGCACAATTAAATTATATTTACCTACATACGACGTCGTTTCGAGATTCGGCTCTCCTCGATGTAGGGAAATGACAATCTCAGACGGTAACGGGGCGCGAACACTGTTCAGAGAGGAGGTTGCCTAATCCATTTGTCCATGGGCGGTTGTCACGTGATAAGAGAGAAATACAGTTATATTAACGCTGAGAGCGGCGGGCGTAAACACCAAGACATTCAGATAGAAATCAACGACTGAATATCGCGCTGAAGCATTAGGTTTATGTCTATTTCTTAATCTCTCTAAAGTGGTCGACTTTAATTTTAATAAAAGGAAGCTTCTTAAATACATATATATATATATATATATATATATATATATATATATATATATATATATATGTATATATATTTCTGTGTGTGTATTTAGGAGCATTATTTCATTAAAGCAAACATCGTTAAACGTATAGAATTATGCTGCGTCATTATAGCTTTCTTTATTTTTTTTATTTTTCTAATAATGTATTTTGTGTTGAAATAAAAAATATCAATGACTGTTCTATGTGTATCAGTAGCACTTTCGATTATTTATGTAAGTACAAGTTATATTGTCGTTGAAGTGTTCTTCTAGATTTGCACAGATTGTGTTCTTTTGGCGGATACGCATTCACATACATACACCAGAAACATAACACACGTATATATATATATATATACAGGGTGTTTCAAAAGTCTTGGGAACATTACAAATGCGTATATCTCATGAACTATTCCAGGTAGAAAAATGAAACTGGTGCCATTTTAAAGCTTGCTTAATCAAGTTTTTGGTCATACTAATGATTTTCGTGTTATCTTTCCAGGTGCAGTAATGGCGTTCTCTAAACAAGACAAGGCATTTTGCGTCCTCCAATTTGCAAAGACTGAATCGTGGACATGTGTTCAGCGTGCATTTCGCAGGAAATTTAAAAAAGAAGCCCCTGAAAGGAAATCCATTGTCAGATGGCATGCTAAATTTGTAAAAGATGGGTGTTTGTGCCCAAGTAAGCGAACAGGTCGCCCTTCAACTTCAGAAGATGCAGTTGAGCAAGTTCGGACAGCCTTTCAGCGGAGCCCCCGTAAATCAGTGAGAAGAGCCAGCAGGGAACTTCAGCTTGCTCCAGCAACTGTCTGGCGTGTCTTAAGGAAACGACTGCAAATGGTACCTTACAAGCTCAAGTTGGTCCAAAAGTTGAAGGACACTGATAAGCCACTTCGCCGTGACTTTTGCATTGCAATGCAAGAGAAGTTGGAAGATAACGGCTTTGATGACCGGCTTGTTTTTAGCGATGAGGCGACCTTCCATCTGAATGGCAAAGTTAACAAGCATAACACTCGCATATGGGGTACTGAGAATCCTCATGAACTTCTTGAGCACGAGCGAGATTCACCAAAAGTGAACGTGTTTTGTGTAATTTCCAAGAAAGGTGTCTATGGACCGTTCTTCTTTGAAGAGGCAACTATCACTGGTGAATCCTATCTCAACATGCTGGAAGACTGGTTAATGGCTCAGTTGGAACAAGCAGAATCTGATGACTTCATTTTTCAACAAGATGGTGCACCACCACACTGGAGTCTTAGAGTAAGGCAGTTTCTTAACACAAGGCTGCCTGGTAGATGGATTGGGAGATCTGGGCGAGGTGATGACGTTCTCATGCCCTGGCCTCCT
>OY744535.1:12547706-12562706 GCA_963556195.1 Sepiola atlantica
CTATAGTTGTCCTCAAAATATGTCCGTCTTAACCCGGCAGCTAACGTACTTCCTTGCCGGCATATTTCGTCCTCCGTGTCGCGTTAACTTCCTGTCGACTATTCTTCTTCGCGTGCGGCTGAAGTTTTTTTTGTCTTCACTCTCTCCATCCATCCCCCCTCCCGACGTCACTCGAGTCGCACTATTATAATTTCTCGGTCGTGTATAAATATGCAAAAATGAATCCCATCTCTCTCCGCAAACCGGAGTCGCGAGCTCGAACCCCGACAGATCTCCCCACATTTTGTAACACTATATATATATATATGTTTATATATATATATATATATATATGTTTGTATATATATATATATATGTTTATCTCTCTCTCTCTATATATATATATATATAAATATATATGTTTGTCTATATATATATATATAAATATATATATATATATATATAAATATATATATATATATATATATAAATATATATATATAAAAATATATATATATATATATCTATATGTTTATATCTATATATATATATATCTATATGTTTATATCTATATATATATATATATATATATATATATTTATATATATATATATATATATATATATATATATATATATATATATATATATATATATATATATATATATATATATATTTATACAATCATTGTTTCTATACCGAGGGAAATTATTAGAAAAAAGGTCAAAATAAAAAATTAAAAAATATTTTTATTTTTATTTTTAAAATATGTCTGCATTTAACACATGGTATTTTAAAGGTATTTTGCCTCTTTATTTAAGTTATAAATTTTAAAGATGCTTAAAAAATGAACTGTTACGAAAAAATAAAGTTATAACCTTTTATTTGTTTATAACTCTGATGAGGCTGGTTATACCGTGCAAAATTTAAAAAAAGGTCTAAATGAAAAAGAAAAAGCAATATTTAAAAAAAAAAAATTATTTTAATTTTTAAAAAATATCTGCATCTAACACATGTGTTTTAAGGCGTTTTGCCTCTTTCTTTAACTTTAAGAAATTCTATGTTTGAAAATTTCTTAAAAGTCCTAAAAAAGAATTAGGTAGAAAAAACTCTTTTTTTCTTTATTTTGTATGAATGAAAATGCTATGGTATATTTAGGATTCACATAAGAAAGCCCTACAACATTATATCATAATCGAGTGTTGGAGACGATTCCAGCTACGAGGCAAGAAACGTTCGATGATTAAACTGTATGAGTATGTATCGTGCAAAACGTGGAACAAGTGGAACATATTGATGTTAGATGAGGTGACTTTTAATTTCCGGCGGTGCGGGTCCAAAGGTAAACAATATATGAGGCCTGGAAATGAGGAATTGTGCTAAGAAGACTGAAGAGGTCCGTCGATCTTTTTCAAAATACATAGAATATCCGTAAGTATGACGTTGTTGAAAACTATGATTGCGTGGAATATTCCAACGGCGAAATATGTTTTATAAAAACATGTATATTGTCTTTGTGCTGTCTGCTCTCCAAGACTCTCGATGCATGAATAACGCGAACGCTAAGTGGGAAATATATATTATTAACAGAGAAGAGCCTACTAAAATGTGTTTTTAATTATTTTTATTACATTTTTTTTCAAAACTCTTTTTAAAAGTTTATGAAATATTCAAGTGAGATTTAAAATAGTTTTCTTTATATATTTTGCTAGATATGCTAAGTCTCGTTCATCGCCGGAGAAAGACGGGTTCTCACTGACGAAAACCAAAGGAGTACAAACTATGAACTCTTTTAAAATTTTATTTGATATTCAAAGTTAAAAAAAAGTATTTCTACACTTGCAGGAAGACCCGACATTGCTCGGAATTGAACGAGGATCACTACGATGTACATTTCACTATTCTCATGCCACCATATTACTTCCTTGGCTTCTACTTCCACCATCCTCTCGTTTCGCCTCCTAAATCTCAGTAAAATCGTACACACGTATTTGAAATTTCAAAAGAGTTCTCTCCCCATAGGTCACTAAAAGGTAGGGGCACGTAGATATAAGGGACAGCTTCCATTGTCTTCCCAGGAGAATTTTATACTTCTAATATCTATTTTTGTATAATTTCGATTATTCAGACTACTGTTCTCACCTTGAGTTTTATCATCACAGCGTTTCAGCCGTTGTAACCTCCGACCTAATTCAGGTGTATCTTTTCGAACTCGGGAATATTTCTGTCGAACTCGGGAATCAGGACGAAACAGAACCCTTTTATTTAATCTCTGGGAATAGCATGCTCTCGTTCCGTCAGCCATGTCTGGGAGAAGTCGTCAGTAATTCGCAATTCTTCGTATCGCCCACACCTAGGATTGAACCTTCAACCTTCAGATATCTATTACATAGAATTGCATTTTACATAGTACTATATCCACTGCGCTGAATATATATGTTTTAGGCGTATAATCTTGATAATATCCGAAAATATCCAATTGTAAGCTCAATGAAGTTGTGTGACAAGATTTAGCGCATATATTGGATTAATTACTAAACGCTTATTGGTATACAAATATATATATATATATATATGTGTGTGTGTGTGTGTGTGTGTGTGATGTTATGAAGGCTTACCAAAGCATTCCTTTTAGGACACCAATGATCACCATTAAATATATTTTTTATTACAAATATTATTTATTCAAATTAAATGGTTTTTCCTACACGTGTTTCACTACCAAGCAGTTACTTGCTTGGCAGATCATCAGGGAAATTAAATGTCTGGAATACGGGTTTCAACTGCCGACAATACACAATGTGGCGTTGCAATAGTTGAGGTCACTTAAAAATATCTTTAATGGTGATCATTGGTGTCCTGAAAAGAATGCTTTGGTAACCTTTCATAAAATCACATATAAATACTCTGTACTCTGTAATCGAGTATCATCGAGCTTGTTTTTATTTGAACAACCCCGGTCTTCACTGAATGAACTATTGAATAAGTGAAAAATCTAAATATATATATATATATATATATATATATATATATATATATATATATATATATATATATATATATATATATGAGCAAACTATTCCTTTAAATCGATATTTAGATAAACAGTATGATTTAAAGATAGATTTATGGATTATATACATACTCTCACTCCGGATCTATCTACCTTGTACTGGTTCATAAATGTTCGTATATAACTCTGGAGGAAACAATCAGTTTTTCCGGGCGACGATTATCTTGAGGCAAAGTGTACAAGATCAACAAATCAGATGAGCCGTGATTTTCTGAATCCTAAAAACAGTTATAATAATTACTCGAACACAACAAGATATCACACTCAACCATATTTGCCCCTCTTGTTCCAAGGTCAAGTTTCTGTGAAAAGTCGAGAATGATATTGTAAAGATGCCAAGGGGTTAAGATGATTATTATGGATGTTGGGCCGATTGAGTTGGAGAGTCATTCAGACATAAGAGTCGTGTTAGGGAAAAAGTGAACAGCGATAATTGGCTCTTCGATGTCTCTTGCGTAAAAATACTAATTGAATTGGAGTAAACACGTTATAAACAATCTATTATAAAAGTGACCACGCTGTGTGTATTTACGCCTGTTGTACGCCAGTGCGTTTGGTTAACTTTGAAAAGAATGGTGCAAACAACTAAAGTCTACGCCACGCCACGCCACGCCACGCCACTTACGTAAGAACTTTATGTAACCTATACCAACTAGCGAAACTATGATATCCGAAAGGTCTATGGAATTGCAACGATTGAAGGCAAGACTAGGAAATGGCGACTTAGATGCTTTTGGACACCACTGCTGAGGCTCAAGAACGACACCGTAGCGAAACTCACGTTGGCAATAGGAGTCGCTGAAAGACGACCGAGGGGTAGGCCGATGAGTATTGATTTACTCCTCTCCAGGAGTTAGGCACAAGGCCAGTTTTTATCTTACTCCCACAAGTAAGATGTGACCCAAGGTCGGATCGGGAAAGTGGGGTTTAAAAATTGCCTGGGCAGCCCCCTTGGCATTCCCTGGTAGGGGCGCATCAGGCAGTAAGCAATAAACTTACTCCTCCCCAAATAGGGGAGGCGAGGCCTGGGAGGGTGGACCTCCTAGAACTGCACAGGACAGACCGGCGTAAATCAAGCCCCGAAGGCCAAGACAATACCAGTCTATGGGATGCAGTATCCATCGGAACAGATACTACACTTTGATCTTAGCCAAAAGGCCAAGGGGTAGGCCGATGAGTAGATGGACGCACACCCTGCATAAAGAGCAATGTAATATAAAACAGGCCTTCGCCCGGACCAAGCCTGCCATCTTAGCAAATAGAGACAAAAATATTTCATTGCGGACCGCGCCGTTGCTCGGGATTTGTATATAAGAAGAAGAAAAAGAAAAACAAGAAGAAGAAGAAAAAGAAGAAAAGAAAGATGATAAGAAGAAGAAGATGAAGAAGAAGAAGAAGGAGAAGACAAAAACCAAGAACAAGAACGAAAAGAAGACAAAGTAGCGGGACTCCGTGTAAATTATACGCTTGCTGTCGTAATTTATCTGCATAATTTTCCGCTGACAATATTTTCTTTCAAATAATACATCTATGTAACCTTTAATAATATTACGCAAACATAATCATTTTCTTTTCCCGTAAGAATAATTTGTCAGTTGAATATTCTTTAAATAAATAAAACATATATGTCGCTCCTGTATTTATGGAAAACTGTAAGAACTTATACATTTATAAAATAATAAATGTCTTCGCACCGTAAAAAAAACAAATTTCAGCTAATTGTTTTCTTTTTTTAAATAACTAAAACGAAATATTTTTTATTTAAGTTGCGTAATGATAATATTCAAATTGTATAAAAATAAATACTCTCTTCCTTACTTACCGTAACATTAATTATTAGGTAAATATTTTTTAAATGTATTAAATCTACCACAATCAGGCGATCTTATTATAAAAAAAATGTGGCAGTGATAACGTACGTAAGAATCTGCAATTGCCGTAGCGTATTATCATATAGATTAAACGTTATTTTTTATTTCGATGAACAAATGGATATAGATTGATTTGATTTTATATTTTTTGGATTATATACTAGCTTTTCGTACCCGGCGCCGCCTAGCGGTGAATAATGATATTTGCTTAATTATTCGGATTTTGATAGAATAATTATAATGTATTAAAATTCTTAACATTTCTAGTGCTCAGGAAATAAACCAGGTTCGCGCTAATTTATTAAGGAATAAATAAAAGTGCTTAATTATTGAGGGTTAAGCTGGAACGAATTCTGGTACTGCAAGATGCCAAAATTAAAATTTATTAATACAGGGTGGGCCAAAATAAGGGTCCTATCTTTAAATTTGAATAACTTGAATTTGAATAACTTCCACAAAATCCAAGTTAAACTCACCAAACTTTATGTGTGTGTAGACTGACCCTTCCGAGATTTTTTGAAATAAACAAAACAAATTTTAGCTGAAAAACACTTCTTAAAACTTACAAAAACGGAACTATTGTTTTTTACACTGTTTTTAGTTTTTTAAGCAAAAATAATGTTTTCTAAATGAGGGTACGTTCCTTAGGGCTAATACGGCTCATGCTTGCTTCGGAAGGGGTCCTTTACTTATTCTAAAAAAAAATTTTTTTTAAATAAATAAATAAAAAAGTTATGAATTTTTAAAAATAAGGCCCTTATTTTTGCCCACCCTGTAGTAAAATAAAACCAACGTAGCCACATGAAGATAAGTCAGTTTTATTTTATGTTCCAATAACCATGTTTTTTTGTTTTTTTTAAACATTTTTTTCTTCACATTTCCAAAAAACATAACATTTATTAAGGAATGTGAGATGTATTTTTACGGTCTGTTCCATTTGCCGTGAGCCAAACAAAATGTTAGTCAATACCGTCTCTCAAACACTACAAAATCATCAGAAAAATCAACAAAAGAATAAAAGGTTGAACCCTAAAAGACACTCAACCAGACATGATTGTGAATTTACACTTTTAATCATTACGCCATGGAAATTCAATGATGGGTACATTTTGAAAAGATGTGTACATCCCTTCAAATTCATATAAGTGGTGCCGCGCTAATACACACATCTAAATATTCGTTTTCCTGGGACCATCAACGAGACCAGACGAAACCTTCTCTCTTGGAACCACTTGTAGATTTACACCAGAAAAATGAAAAAAAAAGTAAATAACTCTGTATTAAGGCCGTGATACTGCGATAGGCTCAGGGGCATATATTTATGAAAAATGATTTCATTCATTAAATAAATATATATAAAAAATAAAAATAATAACGTTTCTTGTTTTTTTTTCAAAATTCTATAATACATTTCAAAAAGCGTTTTCTTAAAATTCATATATATATAATTCTTTTTATATTTTACGAACGTACGACGTTGTTTCGAGCTTACGGCTCTCATCAGCGCAGGGAAATAACAATCTCAGACTGCCATAGGGCGCGAAACCTCTTCACAGATACATCCTGAATCTGCAGGAGTTAACCTTGTCCCATTAGGCCACCAGGGATTGTAACGTAATAACGGAGAAATAAAATGATGTTTACACTGAAAGCGGCGAGTGTAGACACCTAAACATCTGATAGCACTAAACTCAATGACATTGCACACACACACATATATATATATATATATATACATATATATATATATATAAAATTTTATGAAATAGAACGATGTACAGTATCGTCAAAGATTTTTTTTTTCTAAAATGATACTTTCTTCGCCACTTTTGAAACATAAAATAATTTAACTGTGTCGTGAGGTCAAAAAAAAGTTAAAAATGAACAGAGTATAAAAAGTTATAGAAATAAGTACTTAAACCCCTTGATCATAATAATGGAGACTGATTGCAGAGGGGCTTGATGAATCTAGGGGACACAATTTTATTTACTCTCCCTCATGAATTCGACAATCCCTCGGTCAACAGTTGAATAAAGAATCTTCAAGTTTGCAGCAATTTGATGCTGCCTAATTCAACTTTAGATTGACATACACTGTGACTCTTCAGAAACTTTGAGTATACTCATGGTTACATTGGCCTTTGGCATAGTTAAATAGTGATATATGATACGTATATTAAAACACAATAATTGTCAAGTATAAAATACTCATAGTTCAAACGTTCCTGTTGCTTTGTACGGCTCCGATTTCTGCTTCCTTTGTGTCGATGAAGGAAGCAGAAATCTTTAATACGTGCGAATTATTTTCCTGTGGTGTCTATTTACTTCTTTGTATTCGATTCCTATGCCAATTTATGAACGCATTCTTTTCTTCTTGTTCCAGATTGACATCACCTCAAATGAACATCGCTCCAAGTAAGTAAATGTTATTTATTTGATGAGGAATATATTTTTGAAAACATTCGTCTATTATTACGGAATATAAGTATATACAAAACTGCCTATCAGGCGCCGCTACATTCCTTGTTATGTCCACGACAACGCGATGCATTGTCTGTGTTTATATATATATATATATATATATATATATATATATATATATATATATATATATATATATATATATATATATATATATATATATATATATATATGGTAGTTTGATCAGTACCATTGGGGAGCCATGAATATTATAACTGTCCTGTTTTTTAAATCTCCGAAAACGTTACATGGTAAACAGCTGATGATCCCCGTGTTAATATTAGATGCTTACGTTAAGGTCTCCTGTTTTTGTTTCACTGTTAGATACTTAATCCCCCTTTTTATTTTATTTACTTACTATTATATATTTTTATTTATTCATGAATTTTCCAATATTGTGGATATAGTTAGTTTCTCTCGGAATTTAAACAGCATTTTCCTTTCTTTTTGTTTGTCATTTTGTTTAAAATAACTCAAAGCGTCTTTAGACTATATATATATATATATAAATATATATATATATATATATATATATATGTGTGTGTGTGTGTGTGTATAATTTGTTCATAGCATAAAAAAGTAATTAGGTTTATGACATCAAGTCGAAGTAGCATGTACAAAGTTAGAATTGTTTGTGGTCGCTTGATGCAAGGTTAAGATAATGAACTATTGCATGAAGCTAATTTTGATAAGAAAATGTATATTGTTCATTGTTGTAACGGAAATATATTGGGGTATAAAAAATAAATGTATTATTTGAATGCTTAATTTATTCTTTCCTAATATACATATATATATATATATATATATATATATATGTATATATATATGTATATATATATATATATATTAGATTTTTTAAATAGAATTGCTTGTATATGGCTAGGTAGCTCAGTGGCAGAATACTCGCCTTGCATGCAAGTAACTCAGGTTTCGAATCCTTAATTCGGATATGTTCTACTGATGAGCCCAAATGATGGCGAAACACTAGTCTAGGACTTCCGGTTTGTGGCTTTCATGGTTTGTGGACTGCGCCGTTGTCTGATTGTGGAAAATCATATATATATATATATATATAAATATATATATATATATATATATATATAGGAAAGATATTCTACCTTCTACTAGCGATAAAGATGTCGCTATGAAAAAAAATGTCTTATACCCCTGACGAGGACGTATTACGTCGAAAATTTGGGACTACTTTTAAATAAATTATTATTTATTTAAAAAAAAATGCATTCTTAGGCTTCAAATATCTTTCTTACATTTAAATATTGAATGCTTTCTAATGGGAGACCAACATATCTTATATATATATATATATATATATATATATATATATATATATATATATATATATATATATATATATATATATATATTTATATATAATATAGTATATTACCTTAAAATATCATGTGTTTATACATGAAATAGTAAAATTTGTAAATTACGTATATATATATATATATATATATATATATATTAATTTAGCCATATTTATATATAAATATGTATGTACAATGAATATGCTTGTATAAACAATTATTTGTCAGTAACTTATAATACATGTAAGTACTTATTGCGCCTTGAAATAAAAACGAGACAATCTATAGGTACAAACACACCTGCCTTGTCTCATATGCACTCTTGCTCTCGTTCTCTCTCTTTATTATGTTTTTCTCTCGAAAACAAAGCTCGTCAGACGCCAAATAATAAAACGTGTATCCACCTGTGAAAGGAGGGGGTAATCTCAGGGAGATCTTTTTCTAAACATTAAACAGCTACTGCACTCCGACAACTAACTGAATGTATGTGTATGTAGAGAATGCAGCCAACAATCTCGACGAACTCGCAGAAATGCTTGTGCTCTAAATGGATTTCTCCGTATTTATTTCCTATCTCAATTTATTGGTAGTTGGTTGGTTGTTGTTTTTATACCAAACTTTTCGGTAATTTCATGACAAATATACTTATTATTGGTTTAGTTTTCTTTGTATCGAGTTTTTACTACAGTAGGTACATTGACTTCACATTACTAAACTACTGATAGCAGTTTTTTTCGGTTTAAACTACTGAATTTAAGAATTACTTAACACTATATATTTCAGTTTCGTCTAATAGTCCCTTCATCGGGTAGCATTTGAAACATGTGTCTGTATCAGAGCTCTTGGTTCAGTTAGAATATATTTTACCCTATATTCTGTCTAATATGGATGACACATTACTTGTGGTTCTATTTTTAAGCAAATAGTTATGTCTAAACCGGCTAATTTTGGTTAATCGTAAGAGTGACAGCTAATTAGCCGGAAGATCGGCATTCAATCTGCGGTCGACTAATAAAAAGGGAACCTTCGGGTTGCCCTCGACTATGTACGATCATTTACTTTTACTAGGAATATGTTATGCTCATATGACCTATATATGAAGTCTGCATAGTATAATTTCTTTTTTTCGTTCTTCATTTTAGGTTGTGTCCATTCTCACAATCGACATTAAATGTCCAGCAATTTATATTCATTGTTCCTCCAGCAATATTGCCTCGAATGCAGTGTATATTGTTTTAATTTTCATTTAAACGTCGGCATGTGCAATTTAATACTTTTTTTTACGATAAACCCAACTGCTATAAATGCTTGTTTTTTTTTGCTAATGCTTGCATATCACAATAATTTGACACATTTTCTAATTTGCATGATATTTTTATTATTAATAGCTCATCCAGTTTGCATGCGTTTTATAAATAATTGTTTAAGCGTAGTGAATCTGGCAGGCGTTTCGTGAACTGAAGTAGCTGGTTGAGGCGGCTGAGAATAGACGATTGCGTGAACGTATTTAACGGAAGTGACGTAGGCACATGTATTGAAGGGAGCGTCTGTTATATTTTCTGTGCAACGTATGCTACTGTGTTGTAATGTGAAGACGGACGTAACATAAATAATAAGGTGTAAAATGTGTAAAGTATCCGTTGTGTAGTGGTACCCGGTGTAGACTGGTAGCGTGGGAGGAGTAAAATGTTAGAGAGAAATGTTCTTGCTACTACCTGTATGGTGTCTGTTTTGGGGAGAGTGACTGATGGAGGAACGAAAGTAGTAATTTGCCCGAGGTGGATGTAAGAGTGTATATAGTTTGCTAAGAACATGATCGATCGAATAAGCTTGATGTTGTAGTGATTGTAGTGACCTATTGAGTTCAAGTTTATTTTCCTATTCGACGCGAAGGTACAGGGGAAAAAACGTCTTTACTTTATATATAAGACGAATAAAAAATAACCTATTATTCATTGATTTTGAGACAAGAGCAAGAACTATGTTGCTTCTTCACGCTCTAGCACTTAATATGTGTATTGAAAAAAAATGTATTTCAGTATAAATTTGTAGAATTGTTTGTGATTTCCGAACCGATAAAACTAAACTTTTGTTTTATATGGTGCCTGAATATTTATTATATTCGCTCTTGAATCCGGGCAATAATTATCTAGACATAGCTAATAATCTATTGTTTTCACTCCTGAGCGCATAGTATAGTGTGTTGTATAGACAATGTCCCTATCTAAGTCGATGCAATGATAATGTTGTTGTTAAGCGATTCGGACTACTCCATATAGCCTATGAAGATCGTGCCTAATGGTTGTCTGCATAAAGCCCTTCTCGTAGAACACAGCTATTCATTAACCGGAGAAACACAAGGAAATTATGCAGAAACTGCGTTGCCATATTTGCATGCAACATTCAGAGGCAGAGAAGACCAGAAGACAACGGATCCTGATGCCGAATTTACCTTGATGTACACCAGAGTCATTCTAGCAGGGTAGCTCTTAAACAACTACCTGTTTACCACCCCTACCACTATTAAATAATTAGCATTTCAGGGGGCGCTCTAATGCTAATAGCTTCGAAGAAACACTAGTGCTTATTCATCAATAGTTTATTTTACATGCCCTATTTTAAAGGTGTCGTACTGAATCTGTCCTGTCAACATACATGCAATAGTCAGCGTGTTTATGGCATTGAAGATAGCGCAAGATATGCATCAACGCCAATTTCGTGTTCTAGAGTTTGCATTCTTACAGTAGTTAAGTAGATAATGACCCGGATTGAAGACCTGCGTGTGGTAACTTCAATATAAATTGGTTCCATAGCATGACTTTCATAGATGTTGGAAATCTTCACGTTGGCTCTCCAGTAAGAACCTAATTCTAGTAATAATCGTGTAAATTCCAACCACAGAATAAAGCCGACGAAATAAAGTCGAATCTTAATTTGCTTTCATTTACAAACACTACAGTGTATCTTAAGAAAAGTAAAATATAACCGAGTGAAATATTTTACTTTGGCTGCGTTAATCTTGGATAAGCTTATATTTAAGACTATATTGCAAATCTCAATCTCAACAAACGTTCCTTATAACTCTTTTATTTAACATAAAATTCATCTAAATTGTATCAGAAAATATACCTATGAAATTATTTTTAAATCTTACAATTCAATTTCTGCAGATAAGTAAGACATATTTAAATATCTACATCTACAAAAACGATTTTTTTTTCTAAGTTAGAAACATATTTCTTGTTGGATTAGGGAAATGATAGCTCAAATAACAATAATTTTATGAATCAACTGAATAAGTTGATATATACATAATTACCTATTCGATGGGGCAGTAGTATCGTGGTAACGTTTTTCTTTTGGTTTGCTTAGTTTACTAAAAATAAAGCAAGTTGGCACTGTAGACGTGGCTACTGAGAATTAGAGTGAAATATTAGGGGGCCATCCTTAATTGGGAGCTGTGCAGCAAGATGCTTGTTCACATTAGTTATAAATTTCTTCTTATGGGTACACTCGAGAAAACAGGGAGCATGCAGAGAGTTCCATAGGTCGGCATCACGGGGAAAGAAGCTATTGGAGTAGTAGGCTCTGGGGACCTCCACAGATGGGATCTAGCTTATGGTCGGGCCGATCGAGTGTATTTATTTTAAGTTCATCGGATCACATTCAATTGAAGTACTTGTAAAACAAGCACAAGGATTGCGACAATAAGACAGGGGCTGGAGCTTGGTGGATAGTAAGGGACCTATCAGATTGGAGACCATTTTTTTAACCTTGTCTTACAGGAAGATACTAGTAGATGGTGCACCAGCTCAGATGTGACAAACATACTCCATGCATGTGCAGATTGTTACTTTGTCAGTTGCGAGGAGTTTTCTAGCGCGGTAGAAGGATCCCATTTTCTTTGAAGCAGCCCTGGCGATGTCTTCTATATAGCTGTTCTAATTCATGTTACATGTGAATGTTAGGCCGAGGCGTTTGAATGTTGGAATCTCAGGTAAGGTGTTATTTGGCATGGATCCTACACCAACCACGAGCATCTTCCTCTTGGACAAAACGCAAATTAGTATTATAAACTTCTCTGCACAGCTCCAGCATATATCACATCGCCGCATAATGGCATCCCTTTGCCTTTTATACAAGTACTTCCAAGGAAAGTGCTCTGCACTTGTACTACCTCAATGAAACTACACCTTACTCACCTGAGTAGAAGTAAAATCCCACGCTTACACTGTAAGAATTCATAAGTGTAGGAAGAATTTTTTTACTCCGATACCCTCTTTCCTTGGAACGTTAGAATTTAAAATCTCTTTCCTGTCACCTATTCCCCCAACCGTACCATCATTCAGAATTTTAAATGTAATTTAAACAAACATTTTCCCATCATCCTACACAGCTTGCACCAATAAACATCTGGTCCCTTATCACAGTAACACTTTACAGTTCAGTGTCAAATGCCTTATTTAGAATGAACAAAAAACATTTATTGTTGACTATAAAATGAAATATTTAAAATAATTTAATATGTTTTATATTATTTTCATTATTGGTTCTGGTCAACTACACGTTGTTCGCCGAGGTATCCTCCGTTCTTTAGCTGCATCTTTCTAAAATTGGGAACTTCTAGTCAAACTAAGTAGTTCGGAAAGTCCAAATAATCCAAACAACACAGATTGTCAATCGGCATTTAAAAACTTAAAACAATAATAAATAACTCAGTCACATTAAGGAATATTTTGATATGTGTTTTATTTGAATAAAATATTTGCTCCGAGAATTAAAAATAGTTTTAAAGTTGAAATGAAGTAATTGATTCAATAAAAGATCCGTAAAAAGGCTTCATAAACGAATGAAAACGAAACGTTGCATCAACTAAACTCTCAGTGAACCTGTAGTAGGCCTTGCTGTGGCTGAGAAGGCCTATGTGGACCTTGCAGTCTCTGCCACAGTTGTCACACATGAACCTGTAACATCTTCTTATATAATATATCACAAAATAATATTACTCTATTTTATAAAATCCATCTTGTTAAAGAAAATTTTTCTCAGACGTCTGAGTCCGTCTATAACACGTAAAACTGACAACAGCTGAGCGCGAATCGCTGGCTTGATGACCTTGTTGACCCTGATGACATTTCACTGACCGCGCAATCCTAAACAGAAACGTACAAATACATCTCTTGAAAATCTGACTCTCAACTGGCCTTATAGGTTTGCTGAGTTTCATTTTGTCTGTCTATCGGTCAGCGTTTGTTCCGCTTGAACCCTTTCGCCGGTGAATATTGTCTTCCCTTCGGCAGTCAAGTCCTGGGGAAAGTCTAGTTAATTTGATTGATGGAAAAATCGATTCCATTTTGGTCGGAAATTAAAGATGTCTTAAAATAATCCTAATTTTACTGCAGGTGCGAAAATAGTGCTTACCAATATATTCAAGTGTAAGTATATTTTCTTATTAGACTCGAACGATGTGAGACGTGGTGCAGCCCCTTGATCTCGGGTTCGGTTGCATGATTCATGTAAAAGTGAATTTGACAAACAGGTTTAACGTTTTAAAATAAAAGACAAATCGAAAATCAGTCTCTCTCTTTCGCTGTCTCTCTCTTTGTATCAATCTATTTAAATTTTAATAGTATTAATACCTGTGGTGACATTGCCTATTGTTCCTCATGGACTATTCCAATCTTCTTTTTTACAGTCAATTATATTACATTTAACTGTTAATAAACAGACGAAGAGAGAAAAACCGAAAGAGAGAGAGACAGAGAGAAAGAGAGAGAGAGAGAAAGACAGAGAGACAAAGACAGTGTTAATAATAGCTATGTACAATGTACAAAATAAATCGGGGGACAAACAAATTGCACCGAGAGTAGTTGAAAGTAATAGACAAAGACTTTGATCGGTAAATTGAAATATAACGACTAATCCGAAAAATTACAATTAGTTTTCTTTCCAAATAATTCTCAACACAATAAGTAATACGTTGATATGTGTTTTGTTAGAATAACATATATAGGTAAAAATCCTGAAGGAAACAAACGTTGGTTAACGCAGTGTTTGTACGATAATATATATGTATATATATATATATATATATATATATATATATATATATAAAAATAAAATAAAATAAAGTAACACGGAATCACATGTTTGAAACTTTCAAACATTTAATCTCCTTGTTTAGGTGTTTGAAAAGGTCGGAGGCTCGAAATAAATAATCGCACCGGTGATTATGTGATTCCGTGTTTCTTTATTTTATTTT
>OY744535.1:12567706-12590206 GCA_963556195.1 Sepiola atlantica
AAAATGAACACCAAAACATTGAAGAAAGGAGCATAAACTACAAGGAATTTCATATACTACCCCTATCCTTAAATGGTGATGGCACCAGCCTCGGCAGATACCACACAAAATAGTCGTGAAGGGTCAATGAGAATAGAAAAACCGAGGATGGAGAGCACTAACCAGACCGCAACTGAAAGAGTGCTGAGGCCTTGGGGAAGAGTATTGCCATCAAAATCCCAGAGAGTTCCAATGGCCGTTGCCAGCGAGAAATCGATGGTAAGCGTCTGTTGTGATAAGGCAAAGTCATTTGCAGTAGTTATCGTAAGAGGTAGATCTGGGAGACTTGTTGCCACTCAGACTACAGGGAAAACCACCGGTGATTATCTGTTAGCAATCACAGATGATGACTTTTGTGAAAAATCCTAGTGAGTGCACAATAACATAATAATAAGAAGAAAAAGAATCATTAATAATAATTAATAATAATACTAAAAGTTATAATTATAATACAGATGTAAAAAAAGCCTTTTTATTAATAGTAATGCAAGAAGAATTTCTTAACAGATATATCACCATTTATGAATTATTGAATGAAATCAATGTGGGAAAATTAAGGTGATGATCGGGACCCTAACACGTACGGTTAACACGTACGTATATATATATATATATATATATATATATATATATATATATATATATATACACATATATATATATATATACATATATATATATATATATATATATATATATATATATATATATATATATATATATATATATATGTATATATAGGCAGTATCTTCTCTTGCAAGCAAGTATTGTTGAATATAAGAGACAACTCATGTCTAGATATCCTTTGGTACATCCTTTCAATAGTCTGAATCAGGATCTTAGTTTCGGAGAGGAATTGGCTGATGAATTTGCCATAGTTTGGATTTGTCTTCAAATTACTTTCAGACCCATGCGGGTCCATCTTCAAGGGAATGAGGTTAATCAGGTGCAGACCATGTGTTAGTATTATACAAGGTTTTGGTGGGAATTATGTAATAAGTACGAAACTATATTTAGAACTATAGACATTAAGTATATTATTACTGATATTAAAGTTAATTCAATTAATTATTATTATAAATTAACTTTAATATCAGTAATAATATACTAAAATGTCTATAGATCTAAATATAGTTTCGTACTTATTACATAATTTCTGCCAAAACCTTCTATAACACTAATACAGGGTCTGTACCTGATTAACCTCATTCCTCTCAAGTCCTTGGGAGACAAATCTAAACTATGGCAAATTCATCGGATAATTCCCCTCCGAAACTAAGATCCTGATTCGGACTATTGAAAGGATCTACCAAAGGATATCTAGACATGGGTTGTCTCCTATTTTCAACAATATATATATATATATATATATGTATATATATATATATGTATGAGGGATAAAAGAAACAAAGTTTCAGACAAAATGTAAAAATAAAAATGGAATAAAGGATAAGCTCATCAACAACTAGCAAAAATAAACTCAAAAACACATATTGAAAAGTTCTACCAAAATATTTCGATTGTAAAATACAATCATCATCAATCGGTTGCAGAACTTTAATTAAAAACAGAAAAGTTTTCAAATATATACAAAGAACGCAATTTGGAAAAAAAAACACGTAACTATTATTTTTTATGTTTACGTATGTATATATATATATATATATATATATATATATGTATATATATATATATATATGAGATGAAAATATATCGTTCTTTCAAAAACGAATTAAAATAAAATACTTTGTACATAAAAGACAATAAGAAAAATAAGAAAGGCAGATGAACTGCTCAATTCTATTATGAAAATTACTTGAAATCGTTTATTTAAAAACTTAGATCTTCTGCCATTTTCAACTAGTAACCCATCTATGTAGTGACAAAACATACGGTTTTATTAACTTCAGTTATCTGACGAGAAGCGAGGTTTAAATTGTTCGTGCCATCTTTATGTATTTTATTGTTTAATACATAATCTAAACAGAGAAAAGTTGAACACATATTTGTCTCTTTTTATCAGTTGATTAAATAGCCTTTAACTTCCAACGTCTTGCGCACGTTGCATTTTAATAATTACAGCGTTATCGAATTCAAAATTCTTTTCACTGTTTTAATTTTATTAGTAATTCCAAAGAACGCTATTTTTAAAGACCTGTCTGTCTGAGATAGGCGCCAAGGTATTGAATCTAACATTGAATTGGAGTACAACGATTTGAGGAGAAAACACAATTAAAATGGGAGCATAACGATAAAACCTTGTTTGCTGTTTAAAGAGATTCGACGCATCTCAGATTGATTTCATTTCAATGTTTACTAGAATCATATACAAACTTTTCAAATGTAAAATCTATGAGCGATTCTTTTATTCTAGAATTTTTAATTAGTTCAAATATTTTTATTTAAATTTGAGATAAAATACATTCTTAAAATTATTTTCTTAATTGGTTATATTTTAAAATATTTATTAAGTGTAATAAATTAATAGTTATATTTTTAAAAATGTATATTATCATTTTTTAAATTATGAAATGATTATAGACATGGTAAAATAATAATGTCTTACTCGTGGTGGTTTATTGGTAGTGAAGGATGAAAGTAGGAGTTTCTTGGGTTTCTCACATTTCCCAGTAAGTGCTGGCGTAAGGGTCCCGCTAGTTAGCAATATTTTGGTGGTTATCTTTTTACTACTTTGTATATGGGATTCTGAATGTTCTACGTTCACGTGTAATCCTAATTTAATGAGACTAAACATAGTATAAAAATATGAAGGAAAAATGTTCCTTTTAATTTTCACTAATTTTCGTCTTAAGCTGTTTTTCCAGGCTGGTTACCGCACAAACCTTTGAAAATCCATGGATTAAGGATATTAGACTCCTTACTTTGAACGTCTGATGTTTTAATAAATGTTGTATCTTTGCAATTTTTTTTTATTCTCGTCCACTGTAGACGTAAGGGGCTACTGAGAAAAAGGTTGACGGTTTGGGGGGGGGGGTCAACCTAAATTGGGAGATGCACAGCGAGATTAGTTTTAAATTTCTGCATATCAGTAACGTAAGGAAAACAGGGAGCAGTGAGGGAGTTCCAGAGTCCAGCAGCACGAGGAAAGAAGCTATTGGAGTAGAAAGCTATTCGGCATCTGGGGACCTCCACAGTGAATGGATGGGATTTGGCAGATTGTCGAGTTGGTCTAGTAAATTTACGTCGTGTGGGTACCAGAGCAGAAAGCTCATCAGAGCATAATCCATTGAAGTACTTGTAAAACAGGCACAAGTGAGCAACATTGCGGCGATGGGACAGGGGCTGGAGCTTGGTGGTTTGTGAGGGACCTATCAAGTTGGCGACTCTTTATTTGGAACTTACTCCATGCATGGACGGATGGTGGCTTTGTAGAGATACGGATAATATCAGGTGTGAGAATATTACTAGCACGGTAGAGGGAGCCCACCGTCTTTGCAGCAGCCTTGGCAATGTCTTCAATGTATTTATTCCAATTAATGTTATCTGTGAAATTTAAGCCGAGAAGTTTGAATGATGAACTCTCAGGTAGGATGTTATATATATATATATATATATATATATATATATATATATATATATATATATATATGCCTCTAAATTCAGTGTCGACTTTGCAAACAAAGAGAAAATCTCCTCGGGCTTAATGTTGTTTCTATTTGATTGAACTTTTTTTCTTTTTTTTTTTACCCCTTTCCCTCGCTATAATTCTCATAGCATCTTTTTATATTTTTTATACATTACCTCGATATTTGGCTCTGTTGAGCGAGGTACGAAACCGGTCAGCTGCCCTTTCATCTTTTTAATTTCTTAAATTCATATATATTGTCTCTTCAATGCCATTTTAAAGTTTTGTACGACAAAGAAAATATTTAAATATATATATATATATATATAATTTATTATCTTGTTCCTTATTATTATTATTTCACATTTCTTTTCTAATTATGGTACAAGTTGGCGAAATATGATCTCGCTCCGTGCTTGTCGGGCCTTTACCTTGTGTCGTGGCAATGTAGGATCATGAACTGTCAAGGTTTAAGAAAACGTAAAATGACGTGAATGCGATACATGAGGACATGATAATAATTCTAATGTTACATTCATAAGATATCTAATGACCGCTCTATCATCTCCTAAACGCAAGCCTGCTTCGCAATGTATAAGCTTCGCATTGAAACCGGAAAAGTTGTCTGCAGAACTCGACGGCATTTCCGAACAAGGGCCGGTGTGCAATGCACATCGTTCTTGATATTTATGATGACCACATTAAAAAAAAAACTGTCGACAGATATACAGTAGTATTTATAATATTTATGACATCCTGCGTGGCAAAGTTGAATTTATATAGGCAATTCTTCAGTTCTACCGAAATAATCCGAACGTCATTCCGCTGTCGCCTTTCCAGTCGCTGACGGCGAAAATGGAATCCTAGCGATGTGAATTTACTGTAAATATTCAGTTCGGATATACTATATATTTTTTTCAATGAATACATTATGCCTAACTTCCGGGATTGTTATTGCATCTTATTCCTCGATGCGGTCGAACTGGCGATCAGTTGGAGTACACGCATACATCGAAGGTTGGTCATAAGTCTCAACGGAGATAATTACTTATCTAAAAATAACCATAGCATAGCAAACGTTGGTTGATTATATAGAAGTGTACCCGTCACAGGACAGGTAAAAGTAATTCCCTGGCCAGAAAAGTTGTGCACAAGTTTTATATCAACTTATTAATGTTATAACTTAGATATAATGTAAATAAACCTCATGTCGATATTCTAATTTTAATTAAAATCCATTTCATCATTTTGATTCTGGAAAATATCAAAACTTTAAAGCTTATGTTTAAGAGGAAATTGTAATTGAAAGAATCTTCACTAACTTCCATTAACTGCAAGTCAAATGTAACGCAAATCTGAAATATTTTAATGTTCAATTCAGAGGTTATGTCCATTTTACACCCCTGAAAAGCTTGAAAATACTTTAAAGAAACTTTAATGTTAGAAATATTTATTGCTTGATGAATTGTTTAAATTTCACGAAAACTCAACGGTTTCACGTAGTGATTCCATCAATTGCCACCTTTGCATAAAAGTACAGAAAACAATATATATTTCTATTACCAATTTTGTCACTACGAGGTGTGTACGCAAATTTATAACAATCATTTAATTACTTTATGAGTGAAAGCTATACATCGAAATATACAAACATACGAACATACCTCATTTATATAGAGATTGGCTTGAATTTGCATGCCTGTTTTACGGCATGTCAACATTTTAGAGTCAAATTCGATGTTAGAATATCTCATGTAAACGATTCATTGCATACAATTAGATAAACACAAGTGGTTTATTATACCTAAGTGAAAGGTAATTGGTCATACCTTTCTCAAGGTTACTAATGCGTAAAGCCTATGAATCGGATCAGAGTTTATGTCTACATAGAATTTGATTGTAATTTAGTGAGCCCTTCCCTTTCTTTTTCTCTACAAACCCTCCTTCACAGACGTGATGTTGCTAGTCTTAGTCTTTTCTATAAATACTATTATGGCATGTGTTCTTCATAATTATGTGTCTTTTGTTCCAGCTCGTTTGACTTGTTGGTCTAGTGGTCTCCATCAATTCGCTGTTTTGATACCTCATTGTAATACAGCTTCCTATTCCAGCAAGCCTGTGAAACTCTCTTCCTGCTGACTGTTTTCCTCCTACCTATAATCTTAGTATTTGCAGGGCTACGGTCAATAGGTATCTCCTGTCTTTGCGATAATCATAATTGTTCTTGTTAGTTCCTTACATCAAGTGGCTTCATGCCTTGTCTGGAGCGATTTCCATAAAGAAATTCCATAACTACAGATGAATTAGCAAAAGATTTACCGAATTTAACTAAATCTTTGGAATTTGTCTTAGGCGAAGATTGGGTATACTTTTGTACAGTTTCTATGACTTTAGCATGAATATGCAGTTAGGGTAACTTTATCTATTATGATATTAAAACCGAGTTAATCAACGCCTGCTTCTCTTTGGCGTGTTTCCTATATATTTTTATCAGACGAAATACATGTTAACATATTCCTTGTTATTGAGATGTTGTTAAATCATTTAATTCGATCTAATTTTGTCTTAACCAAGTTTACTCCACACAAGGCTTGTTGCCACTGTAGACGTAAGGAGCTACTCAGAATTAGAGTGGAATCTTAGGGGGTCATCTTAAATGAAGAGTAATTTGCAATTTAATCATTACGTCATCAATATTTTATCATGTTTCTCACTTCTGTTCTTAACACGCTCTAATTGTAAGTTGCCCCTTTCTATATTATACAGAATCTAACTATCTCTCTCTTCCCCCATTTTCCCCTCCTTATTACTAGAAGTAGTGTCGACTTCAGACGGACGGATAGATCTGTCCAAGCAAACCACTTCCGTACATCTGTTCGTCGGTTGGTCGGACACGCCTAATTAGCAATAGTATTTCAGGATACATTCACATATTTAACTTCTACCCGTCTGTGGTTCGGTTAATTTCTCTGTCCTGCTTTACGTTGCAATTGCATTTTATCTTTATACGCGCACATTTACTGGACGCACTCTCAATAGCAACAACATTACTTTTACATGTTCACCGCTTAATACCTTCGTTTCTATAACTTCATTACACATGCCACCCAATGTATTATTTCATACTCCCATCTTCTGAAATACAAAGCGTGGATAATAATGGACATTTTTTATGTATTTTTTTCTTTGAATAGAATATCTGCAAATGCAATACATAGTTTAAATTCGATTATAGCTGAAACCATAATTTGCAATGGCCGTATCGATCAAGCCGAAGAGTGAGATTTTGTAAATTAAAAAGAAAAAAAATCCGAGGACATTAAATAAAAAAGAAATTCATTTTATTTTATGTTATTTATATATTTTTATTTAATTCAACAATTGGATTATCTTGCGATATTTTTTCAATTGTAAATTTATGGAAATACATTTTAAAGGAGTTATCAAATTTCAGTATGCTAAAGATTTAAGACAGCTCAAAGCCTAATATATATATATATATATATATATATATATATATATATATATATATATATATATATCCACATGAAATTTTATAAGGAGATATACTTTTTTATGTATCAATTTTCAATATTTACTTCAACAGTGCTCGATACGTAAGTAGTGCTAGGTATGAACATATATTTATGTCAATTAAGCTACACAGAGGCTCCCGCGTTTCATTCCCAGGGGGAATCTTCAGGCAAAATGCATGGAGTTATTTTTGCCGGCTGTTTTTATATACACGGCTAGCTAGTTAACCAATCAGATTCTTTGTTGTTCTCTCAACCAATCGTTGGGCTTCCCGTGAACAAAGGTCTTGTTGGTGTTATTTTTTATATCCTGTTCTATTGTTCTGTTTTCTACAGATTGGCTTATATCCTATTTCTTTTGTTGTGTCAATATAATGGGTAAATTTATTTTAACACGTGGTTCCTGTTATTCCTATTTTAAGTTTTTTTGTTTAGTTTTCTTTTGTTTTTCTACTTAGAAATAAAGAAGAATATGTCACCAACTTGTCAAATCATATTACAATGTAACTAAATGTCTTCTCGTATGGTCCAATCGGATCATCTTTTCATTCTCCCATGTGTGTACCTTCAAAATAAAATTGTTTCCAAATCTTCATTTTTCTGAAGACGTTCGCTAACACGAATGAAATCGGTAAAATCTCTTGTTTTTTGTTTTTCTCCTGCATATTAACCTGTTTTCCGTTCGTCATTTTTCATATATACATATATATATATATATATATATATACATATATATATATATATATAAATATATATACATACATATATATATATATATATACATATATATATATATATATATATATATATATATATATATATATACATATATATATATACACATATATATATATATAGAGAGAGAGAGAGAGAAAAGAGGGTAGTGCAGTATTAGTGCAGTTTCAACGAGAGAAAAGTATATATGTAAATGAGTAAGGCAACCAACATTCGTAAAATGTTTTTTCAAACTTTATTATTTGGTTATTTTATCATTTTATCATTTTATATAACGCGTTTCAAGTGGTGGTCCGCTCTCATCAGATATGTAAATCCATTTGAAGAAATGTCTTTCGATTGTGTTGTTTCGAGAGTGTTGTTTTAATGGTTTTTATATTAAGATCGAGCTAGCTGCCATTTACTTCACCAGGTAAATGGATCTATATCTATCTATCTATCTATCTATCTATCTATATATATATATATATATATATTCTATTTTTTAAAATTTCAAGTAGATTTAATAGTTTGTGTTGTACATACAAACGTCTAGTCTAATCATGTATATATGAGAGAGACAGACAGACCGAAATACATACAGATAGATATTAGCAGAGACTTGGCTGTTCATGCCAATTAGTGAAAACAACATGTGTTCCTTCTTTTAACCGTGCACCTATGCTTTATTTTAATTTTTAATTTCTGCAACTTTCAATTCTCACGTCATAAATGAAGGTGAAAAGATATATTCTCTGTTTGTTGGTGAAAACGCAAACAAACGATATTATTAAACAATAAAATATACAAGTATTATAAGTATCCATTTCATTCATAGAATACTACATAAGATAACGTGTGGTCGGTCATGATATAGGGCTTTGTTTTCAATAGGATTCCCGAAGAGTGATACACGTAGACAAAATGGCAGATACCAAGAGAGATGAATCTGAATTAGTTTTAGGTGCGTGTCGTGTGAGGAATGGATTCGTGTATTTAGTGCGGGCTGTCGTAATCAAAAGAAAGGAGAGAATTCATGTTATTTAGAATCTCGTTTTAATTGAGGAATTCATCTAATCCATTTCCTCATCTATCGAGTAACTAATCTGGAAATTCTTATTTTGTATAAAAATCTATTCTTTGGATGAGGAATTTTAACTTCGTGAGTGCATTAACGAGGAGTTATAAATGAGATGAGATGCGATTGGACGAATAATCTTGTATAGCTTCTCTTTTCTCCGTTCGCTTGAAAGTATAGATTTCACATACGTGTGAAAATTCAGCATTTCAGCCAAGGAAAATTATAACCTCTCGTTTTAAACGATAGATTCAGCGAGCCGATATAAAAATTTAAACAACAAAAAAAGTCAACCAAAAGCCAAGGATGACAAATCTAGTCTGATAGAAGTTCAGAACTCAGCAATACCTTACGGTCCCTTGGCTTTGGGCCAATGAGATGAAAAGAATATTCAAACATCCGCATAACGATTCCTGAAACCTCACGTACATTCTCACAAACTAACAAATTGAACAATTATTAACACACTGACGACGGCCACATAAGCAAAATATTACTTACTCACACATTGAAAAAAAACAACCGTAAAACCATACATGTACAATAAAACTTGTCTAATTGATCACACACGTATATTGACGCTGACAAGCATATATACATACACACTCCAAACCTTCTTGTTTTATTACTGACTGGATCCTTCTCTACTAAACACGTATATTTTCTAAAACGTACAATTCATCACTTATAACTTTAATATTTTTTTGTAAAATATTAGTTATATAAATTATGTGTTCTCTATTGTTTAAATTCATAACACCCTTTTGTTTATTTAGCACTTGCTAAATGGTGACATTTTCTTCTCTGTCAATGTACCATTCACATCCATTTATATGTTTTTATCTTTTTTCCTCCTTCGCCATTTAATAGTAATGTTAATTGTACGCGTGTATTTTGGAAGGTGCCAAAAACGCGACCATCGTCTATCACCTTATGCAAGCCAGGATCTACGCTAAACATTTCCTTCGTTGCGCATGGGAAGTTGTTGTGTTGTTCTGGTTATATTTGCGAGTATTTGCAATTTGGCTTGCTATACTGTTTACGGTCGCTTTGGCTCTCAACTTAAAATACTAATTTTAGATTGTATTGCATTAGATTATATATTGTACTCGCAAGATTATTTTGGTCTTCTTTGCACTTTAACTTTGAACAATGGTGTGAACACTTAGATGTGTTTGTATTGAATTTTGAGTTAGTCCAAGTATTCTACTTACTATACTGTTTACGACCGCTTTGCCCAAAACTATTTGTTTTACAGAGTTGCTATTGAACCTACGGTTAGAACATGCATATATTTTTAGTTTTATTGACAACAGTTGTTAGTAATTATGTAAGTATTTAAAAAATAAGTATTAGTAGGTCTACTTGACACTATTAAATAAACCATAGTGACTAACTGAAAATGTATTTAGCTTGTAGGCAGAACAAACAAATTCGTGTCACGTTTTTATTATGTATTTGTTTTAAAATATTAGAGAAATTATCCTCAAGCTAGTACTATTTTAGAGGTCGTTGCCACCCGGATTTAGGGTAAATGGTAACGTTTAGGGCTGGATTTTATGTTGCTGAAAATGTTAATATTAAATCATAATATGGGATACTTGCAAACTAAAAATTAATTTTTAAAATCTGCAAAAATCAGAAGAAAAAAATAACATTTTTCTTGAACACTCAATAAACCAGGAAACGTTGTCCTATAATTGTGTAGATTTATTAAACGGCAAGAGTCCTAAAATATATATTAAAGGAAGGCGAAAATATAATTTTCCGGATGGTCAAATTTGATGTATTATCGCTACGAAAAGCCAGAGAAAACTCGTCGTGAAAAATGAGCGCCTATTTAAGAGTTTACATTTTCAGGATAGCTATATAAACATATATTATAATAAAGTGATAAACCTGAACACAACTTATTTTATCGCATAGCAATAGGGCGACATTTGGAACTATTTCAGTAGAAAAGATTAGTCCTAAACGCACGAATATCCCAACTGATAATAAATTAATGTCCACCGTGTTTTTATTTGTATTCCCATGCTTCATTTGAATCTTAAAATTTAATTAAAATATTTTTATCAACTCGCTTCGTCCCAAAGACCAGCATCCCTTAAGAACTTTTCTTATTTTTTTAATAAACGTTTTACCGTTCATTAATATCAATGCTTATTTTGTGTTTTATTTTGGTCATTGTTTCGCGTTGCGTTTAATTTCTGTTATTTTTGAAAAATTATTCCACAACTCATGAATACAAATTACTTTTAACAACAGATTCGGATTAGTTTGTCTTTTCGACATTTTCACATTTATTATTCTTCATCTTATTTTGATTTACTCCTTTCACTAATTGTTCGAGCCAGTTTGTTAAAATTGGACGACAATTTTTAATGCCGGATTTCAATTGCTTTTCGTATAAAACCATTCAACAACACGTTTATTTCCACCAAGTCTCGAATGTTTTATATAAATCGCCTGAAAATGAGACAAACGAGCGGTAAATATCATAAATAACAAAAAGCATGAAACGGAAAAGAAGTTTTCATTTAGTTTTCTCGACAGGGTTATCATCATCAGCATCATCATCATCACAATCATCATCAGCAGCAGCATCATCATAATCATCATCGTCATTATATTTAGTTTAACGTATGGTTAACATGAGGCTATGTTTGACAGCATTTGGAAATCAACTTCCAATCTAACCTATCCTTAGCCAGCTCTTTCTCTCAAATCAATGTGTATTCCTCGCATGTTTTAATCAGCCTTCCTTTAAAATTCACCTTTCTACCTCAACTGTTCTACATCTACTTACTCAATAATTCTCATCAATCTTTCAATGTGAGTAAACCAATCATTTTCCTGCACACATCTCCACATATTCTGCAGTGTTACAGCTCATCCGATCTAAGCCTGTCTTTAAGACTTACATTGCAGATGCATCTTTTGCAACAATTTAATTTGTATTATTTGGGATTGTTTTCGTTTTTGCTATCTGATAATCAAAGCTGTTTTGTAAATAATAGACGTGTAATATAAATATGGTTTATCATTTCGTGTTCATTGTTATGTAGTTCAGCAAAAAAAGGCTTTAACTTTTATACTAAATGTTTTCTATGGCGCACCGTATAAATGGCATACATAAAATTGACACAGGAAAAATAGTACAGGTAATTGTAATGACAAATGAGAACAGACGTAAATTGAGAAAGCTTTATTCGACATACAATGTCGGTAAAAAAAATAGTGCTGCTATTTATATTATTTAGTAAAAGCAGAAAAGTTCTCCAAAGGGGAGATAATTCAAAGTATTGAAAGTTATTCGTAATTGTTCATTACAGTAATTTTTACACTGGTTAAAATAACACAAGTAAATAAATAGGAAAAATGCCACAAAACAAGAAAAACAGAGCTGTAAAATAGGGTTAGGATTTAATTGTTCTACTTTTATACGTAGATTAGGAAAGGGCTACCTGGCGTGGAGTATTGTAGCCACATCTGGGCTGGTCCATCATCCACTAGTCTCTAGACAAGGTCGACAAAACAGTCGCCAACTTAATAGGTCCCTCACTATCCACCAAGCTCCAGCCCCTGTCCCATCGCCTCAATGTTGCATCTTTGTGCTTGTTTTACAAATACTTCAATGGATTTTTCTCTGTTGAACTAGCTAGTCTGGTGCCCCCTCGATGTAAATCTACTACACCAAATCGACAATCAGCTAAATCGTATCCAATCACTGTGGAGGCCCCTAGATGTCGGAGAGCCTTCTACTCCAATAGCTTCATTCCTCGTGCTGCTGTCTCTGGAACTCCCTCCCTGTTCCCTGTTCCCTGTTCCCCGACAGTACCGACATGTAGATGTTTAAAACTAATGTAAACGGACATATCGCTACACTGCTCCCAACTTAGGTTGACACCCAAAACCCACACCCAAATTCAGTAACTCTGTATGTCCACAGTGGTTGTCTGCCTTGTTTAGTGTAAAATATGTTAGAAAAATTAATTTAAATAATAAAAACAAAATAGAAGAGGTTAAAGTGTGCGTAACATCTCTATATTAAATCTTTTATCCCTCTTCCTCTCCCAATACGCGTCTTTATCATTCTCATTCCCCTTTTTCCCACTAACCTCTATTTTACCCCGCCCAGCCAATTCCTCTCTCTTGTTTTAATGTATTTAAAATAATAATAATGTAAGTCATTCACCTCTCTTTTAAATAATGCATAGCCTTGGAAATGACAGGAAAAACGATCCCGCGGTGAGGAAACGTGGCCCAATGAAACCTTTAAAAAGTAATATTTTATAGCTTTTATATATTATTCACTCAGAGCAACGCCGATCAAGAATACCCCAACTTTGTGTGTGTTTGGTTTGTAGTTTTTATTTTTACTTCTAGCTTAACACCGACACACACAGACAACTGTCCGTTATATAATAGATATATTTTATTTGAGAAACTTTGTTCTTTCTTTTATGTTTTTTATCTTAGATTTTGATAAATAGATTCTGAGATTTTAATCTATAATTTTACTTTGTTCCATTCTTACCTGTGACATTTTTATCGTGCCATTTCTCTTGCTACTATTAACTGTGGTATTATTACACATTGGCTTTATTAAAGGCGACAAGATAAACGCATGGTGTGAATACAAATAGCTACCTGAAAACAAAATAAATAGAAGATTTTCTATCACCAATTCACACTGTCGTTCGATGTTTCGTATAAAACGTTTTAATAATTAAGTGTAAACAGTTTAAAAGCAGATAACTGACATTTTTATAAACTGTAAGACAAGCTCGGAAGTGAAATTCGTTTATATGTTTTGGTTGAAAGTTTACTATCGAAAATTATACAGACGGAATTCTGAAAGAATACCGTGCAGCTTAGTTGACTGTCGACTGGGATTTATGTCAAAATCCCCAGCTTGCACAATTTGGTGTCCGTTTTATTAACTTTTCCCCCCATGGCAGAAAGATATGGCACAAGGCCAAAAGGTGGACGAAAAAGACACCGTCATGGGTGAAGAGCCAGGCTGGCCTCTATAAATAGCCCAGTGAGACCTGTCGGCATTTGCCGGTAAGGACGCCTAAGGCAAATGGCAATAAACAAACCCCTCCCTAATAAGGGAAAGCATGGCTTAGGAGGGTGGATCTCCTGAAACTACCCAAGACAATATACCTCAATTCGACAGATTAAGACCACCGAAATGGCCAGTCTCTGTTGGACTTATTTTTGAGAACGTATTCTCAACTCGTATTTAGGCGGTATCCGCTGTCAAGTATATCTTTTGTATTCGTCTCTATGACAATTTTATGAGGAATTAAATCTACGTAAAGAACGTAACATTTCGCATTTCACAGGTCGATCCTTGGACCAGTAGTATTCTTGATTTTCATAAACAACTTCTCTGATCACATTGTGTCCGAGAGGGGTATATTTGACACTACGATCTCCTCTCGACATGTCGGAAAACAAGCACGCACATAGCTAAGGTAATGGCTGAATTCTTAGAAAATAATATCCAGTCTATAGTTGAATGAGCACATAAAAAGGTGATAACATTTACTAACTGCTACTAAGATAAATCCCATTTCCATTAACATCTACAAAGAAACATTGTCAACTACGAATTACCATGGTTAATAAGACCATACCCGAGAGTTCAATATTCCAACTCCTTAACCTAACATTTACAGGTAACCTGAATTGAAACACATTCATAGAGGATACTGCCAAGACTGCTGGAAAGAAAAATAGTATCCCTCTACCGTGATACAAAACTTCTCCCACCTGCCAGTATCCAATATATCTAGAAAGCCACCATCCTCCATGCATGGAGTATTGTTGTCATATCTGGATTGGTATACCAACCACTAGTCTCTTCCTCTTAGAAAGCGTTGAAATAAGAGTATTTAATCTAATATTACATCTACTGTCTACAAAGCTCCACCCCTTTCTAATCCTTGCAACTTTGCATTCCTGCGCTTATTTTACAATTACTACAATGGAATGTTCTCCGACGAACTTTCTCGTTTGGTGCCCGTCGACGTAAATAACCCGAGCAACCCGGAAATCAGCTAAATCCCACCTATTCACTGTTGAAGTCCTTATATGCTGGAAGGAATTCTACTCTTGTATCTTTTTTCATCGAATAGCTAATCTTTAGAATTACGTCAGTGCCTTTTGTTCCCTTACAAATTCAGAAATTTAAATGTAATGTGAACAAACAATTTGCTGCTCACATTCTCACTTAGGAGGCCTCCTATTAATCTGGACCTAATGTACAGTAGCTTCTAAGGTATCAGTGGTAATGCACCTTGTTTTGGGTGAATTCAACTTAAAAACAAGATAATTAATCCGTTATTCATATCCTGAAATGTTCCATTCTTTGAACACTCGACCCATCACGCTCAATAACAAAGGTAATAAATCATATATTTAATAATATACATGACACATACTGATCAAACGGGTTATTGACTGAAAGTTCTAATAGCAATTCTTGGTGCTTATGTATGAGCCGAAAAAATTATCTCTAATTTTGAATAAGTAAAGAAGGAGGGGGGATAACTAAAAATGTTCAACCAGTTTATCTTAAAATGGATTTTACTATTGTAATTGATGTAAAAAAAAAGTTAAAACAATGTATACGTAAAAAATAGGAATAAAACAATCACAACGCTTTATCGTATTTGGCACCAATGAAAAATTAATAATTTATTAAAATAAAGTAATTATCAAATAAAAAAGAAGAAAAAGTAGAAAAAGACGTAAATGGAAAGAAAAAAAAAATGAAACAAAAGAGATAAACGCATCAGTTGTTTTTAACGTTGGTAGAAGTTGCATGTCATGGCCACAGATGCAGGTTTCCGAACCTGAAGTTGTCATTATATCTGGTTAAATATAAAATATCTTGCAAGTTCAGAGCGTTGAAATCCATTTTAAGATAAATAAAGGTTAACAACCTTGAGTTTTCTCCCCCTTATCTGACTCTTCAAAAGTAAGATTATATTTGTTTCGGCCCTATGATACATTAGCACCCATTATTTTATTGGCCATTTTTGGCAATTTCTTTTACATAACACTTGCGTGTGAGTTCGTAAAACTATTTTTAAATAATTAAATCGTGCTCCGCGGACCCTAAGCTCGTCTCTGCGTATGTATTTCTACCTTTTACGCGTGGTTTAATATGTGATTGTATTTCTGCATATTTATGCTTAAGCGTGTCTTATCCTATGCGTACATGCGTCTCTGTGCTCTATGCGTTGTGCGGTTGTATGTTAAAGTGTTAATATCTGCTTATTTCTAGTAATTTTTATTTTAATTTTGATCGATACGGAAACTTGATTGCTTTTAAATTCACACACTACCAAGTCCAAATTTAATAAATTGCCTAATAAACTGATTAAGAGAAAATTAACTCATCTGACCAAATACAAAAAAAGTTAAAACCGTCTAAACAAAAAACGGAAATGACGACAGCCTATTATCATTATTTTAAGCAGACGCCGTTTTCACTTTCTTAAGAGATGAAATAAAATCATTTACAGCAAAAAAAAATGTATAGCTAATTGCTCGATGTGTCTTGCCAATAATAATGACTGCTATTCGTTGATAAATGAGAAGATGCCGGTTAAAAAGTTTTTATAAAAAAACTATTAGGTAAAATGCTATTTTGGAGATTGATTTAATGGAGGTTTTATAAATGTATTATCGGCACAGAAATTAATTAATTGTAAAATTAATGATTCTGTGTTATCAGTACTTTGACAGACATCTGAATCTTTACGAATCATTACAAGACAAACAAAATAAAGGTCAAACACTAGTAATCAAAAAATATTTAACTAACTTGTAGTTCCTACCTTTTGTCTGTGGGTTCAGGAATTCCTGCTAGTTAGTAATTAGCACTGCACTTAGTGGACAATTATGGCATAGAATGAAATTTATGTGTACCAAATTATTGTTGGATTGCAGACAGGATTGTGGATTTTATTCATGAGTCTATGAATGGTATTTTATCCTATAGACTTCAGAGATTGAACCCTCCCTTTTCTAGTCTACTCTCACGAAATCTCGTGACTTCTTCTTTCAATGTGCAACATAATTACTTGTATTAGTAAATTTATTCTCAAAATTACAAAATATTGTTCGTCTTTCACTTATCCACATTTATCACCTCTCCCACTTTCTAATGAGTCTATACTCTAACCGCTACTTACAACTGCCACCACCTACGTGTTTCTCATATTATAATTGTCTTGCTCAAATCGGCCGCAGCTCTGAGCCTACTGGCAAAACATTTCTATACTTTTGCGGTTTTTTCTTCAGACAAACCATCATGACGAAGTCTTACAATAAAGACGAAACGTTGATGAATACATAAATAATGGTTTTCTTTTTTCATTTTCCATTACGTCGGAACATTTTATTCCTATCTTTATTTTATATATATATAATATAATATATATATATATATATATATATATATATATATATATATATATATATATATATATATATATATATTACTAGAATAATACCTATGATATTATTGAAAGCTGTTCCGTATATTTAAATGCCTAGTATTACGTCGACTCGTTTAATAAAAAATGTGAAAAGTAATAAAAAAATATTGAGATTCACTAACGAATTCTGACAGCGAATAAAAATCATTCATCAGATGAAAATCTGATTGGTAGAAGCAGTTATTTTTATGGTAGCTTTCTTATTTCAAACTAATGCTGAGATGTCTACCTTTGATTCGATACGTTCGAACTCAAATGTACCCTGAATCATTTCAGATTGCAATAGTACTATGACTATCAAAATACTTGGTAGAACTATTTCAGATTGCAATGGTACTATTTCTACTAAAATACTGGGGGGTATAGATTTGCTCTGCTTTTTTAGGTGGTGTATTAGAACTATTTGGAATCTCGTTTTACTAAAATATATTTCACATTGATCATTATGCTTTATAATTTAGATGTCAGCTGTGTAATAGAACACACTAGTATTATATGTTTTTAGATGTGTTTTGTTACAGCATATAAACCTTGTATTTGCTACTTAAATACTTAATAAGATCAGTTTGCTAAAACGTTCTGCAGCTTGGTCTTTTGGCTGGGATCAAAGTGTAGTATCTGTTCCGAGTGATACTACACCCTATAGACAGGTATCGTCTTGGCCTTCGGGGCTTGATTTCGCCGATATGTGGGTTTGTTCTGTGCAGTTCTAGGAGGTCCACCCTCCCAGCCTTTGCCTCCCCTCTTTGGGGTGGAGTAAGTTTATCGCTTACTGCCTGAGGCGCTCCTACAGGAGAACGCCGACGGGGCTGCCCAGGCACTTTTTGCAGGCCAGAGTGCTCACCTTCTCGGGATCTGGCTTTTCAAATCCCACTTTCCTTACCTTGTGTAACATCTTACCTTGTGTGAGGAACATAAATAAAACGTTCTGTAGCTTGTTTTTTTGGCTAAGATCAAAGTGTAGCATCTGTTCCGATGAATACTACACCTTATTGACCGGTATCGTCTTGGTCTTCGGGCCTTGCTTCCGCCGGTCTGTGGGTTTGTCATGTGCAGTTCTAGGGGGTCCACCCTCTCAGGCTTTGCCTGCTCATCCTTTGAGGCGCCCCTACCGGGGAATGCTGACGGGGCTGCCCAAGCATTTTTCGTAGGCCAGAGTGCTCTCCATTTTCAAGGGCGCTGGCTTTTCAAATGCCACTTTCCTGATTTTATGTCAGATCTTACCACTGTGCGAGAAAGATAAATAAAACGCTTTGCAGATCAAGCCTAAATTCGTATTAATCAGCGTTGTGCGCCTTTTGACCGTTTAATTCTGTTGTTTACATATACTTACGGGGAGGACCATAGAAATGTTGCCAAAATTCACAATAAGCGGGTGCTATGGAAACGACTTGACTCGAACTGGTCAAACCTAGAGGGTCGGTCCACGTCAATACCCACTTAACAACGGTCACTTCCCATTTATAGATTAATTTATTATATATGCGCCTATTAGTAAATTAACAGGGTTATAACGTCAGATGGGACCCTCACAAGTAAAGTTAGCTAAAAATAAACTTGGAAGCAATATTAACAAGCCGCGCGTGCGTGGTCCCCCTCTGTACGTGACTCGATGTGGCGAGTGTAAAATGCAATAAATTTGGGTAACCGAATAGATAGTATGCACTGACACGCACACGCACGCACACACACACAAACTCACACACACACACACACACATATATATATATATATATATATATATATATATATATCTGTGTTTGTGTGTGTGTGCGTGTGTGTGTACCTCGGCTTTTTCAGATTTTGCAAATGAAACTTGTATTATACGAGTTATTATAACTTAAATTTCAAAATACCAAGCGGTATTTCGCTTTTTGTAAGAAAATATAGTATTTGATGAAAAATTGAAAAGTTGAAGATCGTATATCATATTTAGTAATTAGATTGACAATTATTATTGGGTTAGAAATGTGCAAACATATGAATAAATAAATAAAATGATTGATCACATATATTAGTAGACAAAAGAACTTAGTATATTGATTTACACTCATTTAGAGAAATATTTAATGGAAATACTATATAAATATATATATATATTTATGTGTGTGTGTGTATCTAGGCAACATCTTCTCTTGTAGGCAAGTATTGTTGAATATAAGAGACAACTCATGTCTAGATAACCATTTGGTAGATCCTGTCAATATTCCTAATTAGGATCTTAGTTTCGGAGGGGGATTGACTGATGAATTTGCCGAAACTAAGATCTTAATTCTGACTATTGAAACGATCTACCAAAGGATATCTAGACATTAGTTGTCTTTTATATTCAACAATATATATATATATATATATATATATATATATATATATATATATATATATATATATATATATATATATATATATATATATATATATATATACAGGGTGTTTCAAAAGTCTTGGGAACATAACGATTTTTCATAACTCAAAAACTATAAGGAGTTGAAAAATGAAATTGGTACCGTTGGAAAGGTTAAAGTTTCAAGTTTTGTGGGGAATCTTCAAAGTTGCTCAATATGAGCACCATTTGTCACACGGCAGACATCTAGTCGATAGTCCATTTCCTGCCAAACGTGTTCCAGCATCTTGACGTCAATGGTTCCCACAACTGCCGTTACTCGAGCCTTTAGTTCGTCAATATCTCTTGGAAGGGGCGGCACATAGACTTGTTGCTTGACAAAGCCCCAAAAGAAAAAGTCACACGGGGTAAGATCTGGAGACCTAGGAGGCCAGGGCATGAGAACGTCATCACCTCGCCCAGATCTCCCAATCCATCTACCAGGCAGCCTTGTGTTAAGAAACTGCCTTACTCTAAGACTCCAGTGTGGTGGTGCACCATCTTGTTGAAAAATGAAGTCATCAAATTCTGCTTGTTCCAACTGAGCCATTAACCAGTCTTCCAGCATGTTGAGATAGGATTCACCAGTGATAGTTGCCTCTTCAAAGAAGAACGGTCCATAGACACCTTTCTTGGAAATTGCACAAAACACGTTCACTTTTGGTGAATCTCGCTCGTGCTCAAGAAGTTCATGAGGATTCTCAGTACCCCATATGCGAGTGTTATGCTTGTTAACTTTGCCATTCAGATGGAAGGTCGCCTCATCGCTAAAAACAAGCCGGTCATCAAAGCCGTTATCTTCCAACTTCTCTTGCATTGCAATGCAAAAGTCACGGAGAAGTGGCTTATCAGTGTCCTTCAACTTTTGGACCAACTTGAGCTTGTAAGGTACCATTTGCAGTCGTTTCCTTAAGACACGCCAGACAGTTGCTGGAGCAAGCTGAAGTTCCCTGCTGGCTCTTCTCACTGATTTACGGGGGGTCCGCTGAAAGGCTGTTCGAACTTGCTCAACTGCATCTTCTGAAGTTGAAGGGCGACCTGTTCGCCTACTTGGGCACAAACACCCATCTTTCACAAATTTAGCATGCCATCTGACAATGGATTTCCTTTCAGGGGCTTCTTTTTTAAATTTCCTGCGAAATGCACGCTGAACACATGTCCACGATTCAGTCTTTGCAAATTGGAGGACGCAAAATGCCTTGTCTTGTTTAGAGAACGCCATTACTGCACCTGGAAAGATAACACGAAAATCATTAGTATGACCAAAAACTTGATTAAGCAAGCTTTAAAATGGCACCAGTTTCATTTTTCTACCTGGAATAGTTCATGAGATATACGCATTTGTAATGTTCCCAAGACTTTTGAAACACCCTGTATATATATATATATATATATATATATATATATATATATATATATATATATATATATATATATATATATATATATATAAGTGTGTAAGTACATACTATCTATCCGGTTTTAACTATGCATACGTTTTGTATATGTTTGTGAATGTCAGTATACGAACGCTATTTCCATAGAATCTATCAAATAATGACAAGCTCACTTTAAAGATAAATGGACGGCTTCAAGTCGCCCTATTATGTTGCATGCATTCGGTGGACACCAGATGTCAACACAGTTCCACAGTTTGTCATCCAATACGCTAAAAGGATAAACACAGAAGAAAGACTTTAACATAGCACCAATAAAAACTGCAAAGATTAAACTAAATTTAGTAGGAAATGCCGAGTGGACCTTATGAATCTTAAGTGCTAATCTAAAAAGTGATATTTACAAAGCCGAATCGCATACAAAAAACCTTATCTCCCTTTTCTTTAGTAATGTCGTTGATTGTTCGCAATCTTCGACTATCCGGTCTTTTGAAATGCAAAGATTGTGTTTCAAATAAACGATGGTTTCCCCAAATGTTTGCTTTAAGTGCTAAACTAAAGATAGTTATCTCTATTTTATTTATCTACTTATTATTTTGTTTACGTATTTTTTAAAGAGAAGAACTGGTATTGTTAGTAGAGAAAAAGATAACTTACGTCTTTAGTGATAAAAACGTTGCTTGATATTTAAGCGGGACAGACCAATTAAAATGATATCTAAGCTGTTAGCCTGAACAACGAAAATGCGATTTCGTTTTTAAACTAGCGTAGATAGATAAAAAAAAAATGGGTAGTGATATCGATCCTGACCCAGGTTCGACTCGGAAGCGCTCGGCTGTCCTACGCAAACGCCCGAGAGTTGATGAGCCGATTTGTATCAGACGACAATTTTGATACGGTGCTGCGTCCTATGATAATAATGTTTTGCTTGTTTCGTTTTTTTTCTTGTTAGGGTTAGGGTTTAGGGTTTAGGGTTAGGGTTTAGTGTTAGGGTTAGGTTTAGAGTTAGGGTTAAAAATATTTATTTGATAACAGTAATTTCGCTCTGTTTTGCGTGTTTTATTTGTTTTGTTGTTTAAAAAAATTCTTGCAACTATAACTAAAAATTATTGGACGCAGCAACGTATCAAAATAAAAAAAAATATTTATTTGATAACAGTAACTTCGCCATGTTTTGCTTGTTTTGGTTTTTTGATTGTTGTTTCTCTTAGAAAATTTATTGAAAATATAACTTAGAATCACAGGGCG
>OY744535.1:12595206-12665206 GCA_963556195.1 Sepiola atlantica
AAATGTTACCACCAATGTTCTTTTTTTACAATATTCATGTCTGACGCGCGTTCTTCGTTCTTTTATTTTATTTTCTTCTTTATTTTCATGTGTTTACTTTTATTCGCTAATTTTTCTGTGAAAAATATGTCTCCCCTGTCATCCATTTTCTTTTGGTCGTTCATATTTTTTATTTACTTTCCATCTTTTTTTTTAACCTTTTATTTTATGTCTGCCATCTTACTTTTGGTTGTATTCCTTTCATCCTTACATCTAAGGGAGTCCTTCCCCGCCAGAATAACAATAATTACTACGAGTTGACATGAAAAGTGAAATTTATGTGCGACCTCATTTTTCTTCCTTTTTGGTGGGCTTGGTTTGAATTTGTTTTATTGATCGCAAAAATATCGATAAATAACACATAATTTGCAATATCAAATCCAATAAAAAACATTATCATTATGATCATGATGATCATGATGATTATGATGATGATGATGATCATCATCATCATCATCATGATCATGATCATCGTATTTCGGCTATTATTACATTTATTATTATTATTATTATTATTACTACTACTACTACTACTACTCACTAGGAGTTCTCGCACAGGTCAGCGTCAGTGATTGCTCACCGATAACAGCCAGTGGTGTTCCCCGAAGTCTGAGTGACAACAAGCCTCTACAGATTTCAAGAAATCTCCACCTCTTTTCGCCCACAACCGCAAAGGATCCTGCGGTATCGCAGTAACCGCCTACCATTGGTCTCCCCAATGTTTCAACACTATCCGCACTCTTCCAGTGGAGGTCTGTTTAGTGCTCTCTCTTCTCGGTCTTCCCATCCTCCTTGGCCCTCTATGACTATTTTGTGTGGTGTCAGCCGAGGGAGGACAGCTTATGGTATTTCGTGCAGTTTCGTTACCTTGAATCGTGCGGTGGTGTTTTTTCCTGTAGATTTTTTCTTCTTATTGTAACTTCTATGTTACTGGTTACCATTCGTAGCTTATGCGGGTTGATTTCCGCATTCGAAGATTTTCTTTAAGTTTGCAGCTGTTTTTATCATTATCGTCTTTGTATGGTCTCAGTGATCCTTCGATTCCAATTTCTCCAAGTCTTGTTTCCAGGTTCTTTGGGACTGTCCCTAGTGCTCCTATTATATTGATTTTCTTAATGATCTACATCCCTTTCGGCTCTCTGGAAAGTTCCGTGTATTTGCTTCGTTTTCCCGTCTCCTTGGTCTTCACTCTGTGGTCTGCTGAGACAACAAAGTCTACAATTTGTCATTATTGTGTCGAGGGTACGAAACTACAGTCATGATGTTCCCTCTTGTCGACTATTTCTATTTATCTTCCTCCCACAAGGTAAGATGTGACACAAGGTCGGGAAGGTGGAGAAAAAACAGCGCTCGAGAATTTGAGCACTCTGGCTATTTAAAAATTGCCTGGGCAGCCCCGTCGGCATTCCCCGGTAGAGGCGCCTCAGGCGATTAGCAATAAACTAACCCCTTCGCAAAGGGTGAGAAGGCAAAGCCTGGGAGGGTGCACCTCCTAGAACTGCACAGGCGACTATTATGACATTCGGTCCTCTTGCTTGTACGAGTTTATCTGTTTAGCATACATATCACAGAGGAGTTTATATTTTTCGTTTTCTAGTACTGTATCTAGTTTATGTTTGCATAATTCTTCCGTGTGTTGGAAATTTAATTGTTTGCACAGTTCCCAGTGTACTGCCCTCCTCACACATTCATATATGTTCTTGTATTCCTTGTTGGCTAGTTTGCTGCATTCACGTATTATATGATTTACTGTTTCGTTTTTTTGTTCACACGGTCTGCATTTACTGTTTCCCTGGGTTCTTTTTTCGATTCAGCTTTAATGTAGTTTGTCCTAATCGCATTGGTCTGTGAAACCGTCTATAAGAATTCCGTTTCTCTTTTCAAGTGTCCCTTTTTATTCATTTATTTTCGTTGGTTTCTTCTCTTGTCAATCTTATGAAACGTCTATGTAGTTGTTTTTCTGTCCACTTTTCTTTTCTTGTCTTTTCTGTTTCATGTTTCGGTGCTTTCCAAGTTTTTCATTAAGACGGTGCCTCTTGCTGCAGTGACCAACATTTCAGTGTTCTGTGTTATGTATTTCTCCAGCTCCTTTTTCTGTGTCTTCCACACAGGCTTCTATACTTACCAGTCCTCTTTCAAAGTTTTATTTTTCACGGAGAGTCTGTCCGTATCATCTTTTAGGTGTAGTGCGTTGTGCATGGTCATTAATTTTCTAGTCTTCCGGTCAAGGTTCCTGACTTCTTAAGTTCAGCCTATGAATGATCAAGGGTATCTTATTAGTCATACAGCCCAGATGTTTATTCTTTTTTATTAAATTTCTGCTGTATAATTTTGTTTCGAAGAGTTTCCTTGTTTCATTTCTGTAGATTTGATGGTGTCTGCTTTCAGAACTCTCAAATATTTATAGCTATCCTGTTTGCCTAGCGCCCTCATATCCCTTAGGTTGAGCAGTTCTATTCCCTCTATTATCTCCAGTGTCTCCCTTTTCACCTCTAACAGTGCACACTATTATATTCCAAAGTCGTCTGCAAGTTAAATCAAATGTCACTAAATATTTATCAGGCAGTAGTTTAACAAAATAAAGTTGTGTATATCCTATTTATTATTTTCAATCCTCTTATAGTATTGTTAATCGTCCAACTGAAATAACTTCGAGTGACTTTTGGCCTAAATATAGATCATGAAAAAAAAATCTTATTTTCTTTCGTAAAAATAATTCTTCTCATTCCTAGTTAAATACTCTTCAAATAAATAAAACTAGTATGTACATTTATTCATTTATTTATTTAAATTCTAACAATTTTAATTCGTATGCTTCAAATAAATATTATTTTAATTCTAAATTGTCAGAATAAAATTAATAATACATTTTTTTAAAAATGTTATTCACCACAGACCAGGCATATTGTGACTGAAGCGTGAGTGGCTACTGTGATAGGAGTCAGCTGTTGGAGAGAGATGCAGACTTTGTGACGAGCTGGGCAGCAATATGGTTGTTCAAATTACATTTAAATGTGTTTATGTTAGTATGGTCTGGGAAACACTGCGCAGGGAGGGAATTTGAAAGGCAAGTGGTCAGCGGAAAAATGTCATTAGAATAGAAAATTTCCAAGTATCCAGGGGCCGCTGAAGTGAAAGGGTTGTATTCTGCTTCTAGTCGGATCAGTTTGAAGTATCTAAGCTTGGTGGGTACAGGTGAAGTAAGATCGTCGAAACATATTCCGTGGAAGTACTTGCAAAATAGGCAAGAGATGCAACACCGAGGTGATGCGACAAGAGCAGAAAAACAAACGTTTAACACTTTTAATTTAATTATTGTAACACTTTTACTATGTTTTTTCGAAAATATGTAATTTTTTTACCATAAAATAATTTTCTGTTAAATATAATATAAATAATACGAATATTACATTTATGATGTATTTCTTTTTTAACAACAATTCAATATACACTTATATAGATATAGATATTAAAATTACATTAAAATGAATAGTATACACAGAGTATTATTTCAAATCTGGCTAATTCAAAAGAACAACATGATAATTTCGGCGAATTCATTATGAAATGTGTACAGTATATGTTTTTTACCTTAGGATCACCAATTTCTTTTTCTATTATTTCATAGAATGGTAATAGTCGGCTTACTTGTTTACGAATAATATCAAAGGATTTGAATGGATTTGATTTCGTAATTACATATTTTAATAGAATATTTTTAATATATGCTTATATTTAATATGTTTATATTTAATATTTTTTATATTTAATATTTTTTATATTTAATATTTTTCATGTATAATTAAGATTATTCGGACTAAAGTTCTCATATTGGGTGTTATTCTTACAACGTTTAGGCCGATGTAACCTACTAACTTTTTCCAACTGTATCTTGAAAAGAAAACTACACGTGTGGGTAAAAACAAAGAAAAAAATGCAAACTTTGTACCGAAAAATTGAAAATGTGATAAGGAGATTCTTTCCTCATGTGAATGTTTTGTTTTTTGCCCACAATGTCCCACGGTGTGCTGTAGTTTTTTTTCAAGACTTTTCAATTTGACAACCTTTCTTTTTTGTGAATTTTTCTGATAATCTTGAGATGTAGCAGATCCGATATTGATATAATAATGTTGGTTGGCGTACTTCCAGAGAAACGAGTCGTAAATATACATCTCAAGGGAATGGTATGTATTTGTAAATGTTTTTAAAAAATAGAAAATAAAAAAATCATGTTTATTAGAATATAATAAAACCATGTCTTATTTATATATGCTCTGTTGTTACTGGCTAACAATCATTGAGCCGAATCTTTTTAAGAGAATACTAATTAAAAGGTTCTGAAAGTATATGCTAATACATACATTTTCATAATCCATATATATATATATATATATATATATATATATATAAATGTAAAGGAAATAAAATAAACACACATTAGGGATGTTTGCATTATTAATTATTTCGACCTAGATTGGTCTCATCAGACGAGTAAACAGCCACATTTAGTTCCGAAATGTGGCTGTTTACGCGTCTGATGGGACCCATCTAGGTCGAAATAATTTATAATGCGGACAGCCTTAATGTGTGTTTAGTTTATTTATTTTAAATGTATAATTTATTTATATATATATATATATATATATATATATATATATATATATATATATATATATATATATATATATTGTTAAATATATCAGACAACTTATGTCTGGATATCCTTTCGTAGATTCTTTGCATTGTCTGAATCAGAATCGTAGTTTTTGGGGTTAATTGGCTGATGAATCTGCCATAGTTTTCATTTGTGTATTAAGTACTTTCACACCCTAATTCAGACAATGGAAAGGATCTACCAAAGAATATCCAAACATAAGTAGCCTGTTATATTTAACAATACTTACCTTCAAGAAAATGTGCTGCCTAGATATACATATTTATATATATATATATATATATATATATATATATATATATATATATATATATAAGATCGATAGAAATAAGATCGATAGAACCAAATCAATACTGTAGAAAAAGTAAGGGTAGTGCGTGTTATGAAAGGTTATAAAACAAAATGCTTCGCTGTCAGTCTATCTGTTCAGTGTCAGTAGACTATAGACTACCATGCGAGGGTGTCTTCGCAGGGAACATGTTGTTAAGCAGTGGGTGAGCAATCCCAACCGGCATTGCTTAAGGTCAGTGACAATGAAAATGCACAATATTTTATACACAGCCGAAGACTGAAATTATCTCGGACGTTGTTTTCTTCTAGACTAGTTGTACAAGCAACGCTTCACTGTTTTGTTTACTCTAGTATTCAGTCCATTACTTTTACAGGAGAATTAGTTAAATTGGTGATGCAGATGCCTTGACAAAACTATTATCTGGCACGCCGAGCTCTTTGTCTAAGAATCCTATATGTCGAGGTCATTTGCCTAGGAAATAAGGAAATAGCTAAAACACGCGAAAGAGACATGACAAAATAATAATGCAATCGAAGCATGTTAACTTGTTGATACTCCTGAACATCACTCTGGCGAAGTCTTATGATTAATAACTATAAAATATTAACTACTGATTTTAATTTATTCGAATTTGTATTGTTATTTTTCATTTTCTATCAAAACAACCCCTGATTTATTCTGTAAGTAATATACTTCAAATCGTTACGTGTGACGTTGTTTTTCTGGTTAAATACGTATTTATATCAACGTAAAAAATAAATTGTAGATCTACACTTACGGTTTATCTTTCAGCAATTGGTTGTTTAGTCATTTCGAAAAACAGATTGACGACTCGAAACAAAATGATTTTACTGCTTGCACTCACACTTATTTTTATATTTTCATCGGTCTCCATAACAAACGCCTCACTGTGAGAAAAAAGCAGAGGACGCCAGTGCTTCTCGAAATAAAGTTCCCTCTCTCTTTTTAAGACCAGCCGACTGTATTCATGAAAATCTGTTTTTAATTTTACACGGTTATTTCAAACGAGCAAAACACAACTGTTATTTTAATTGTAAATCGACCGATCGTCCTAAATCACAACCTGTCAAAAATAACTCTGACTTGAATTACAGCTGCAATTGCTAACCTATATGTAAGATTACCTACTTATCTCACAGTAAATATTGTTACAAAAATAATAGTTCATATATTGTATATCAACGAACAATATTTCAATAAAATGATGTTTCTTCACTGAATATTGCAGATAATACATCGTGTAAATAAGATATCTTAAATTGTTATTTCTCGGTTTATGACTGTTTGATACAACCAAATCAGAATCGTTGATTATTTGATGTGTTCATCAGTTTTTGAAAGAGTCGTTACAAGAACTGAAATTAAACTAACAAATAGTAAAGGATTTTTAGTAGGAATCCGTACAAGACAGAAGTGAAAATCTCCAATCATTTTTTACTATGCGCACAAAACATAAATTATTACCGAAAGAGAAAAAACAAAACGAGAAACTATATTGGACGACGAATAACCGTCGGAACCGCAGAATAAATCAACTGCGATAATTTAATGATTTAGATTACTCCGAGAAAAACTGTAACTACTAGAAATAAAATTTAGAACAAATACAGGAACGAATAAGAGTAAGGACATTCAAAAAAAATTATTAGCAAAAACCGGTTCAGCGATTATTTCGAAAATCTTGAAACTGCAAATATGTAGTTTTCGGCAAATCATCGTATGGGTGTTAATATGAATAATCGTGTCGTGAAAAATCACAAATCTTTAAAAATCGATTTAGTAATAAATAAGTCAGTTTAAATAGTTAATTAAAAAGAAAAAAATAATTAATGTATCGAAGTTTCACAATTATATTGTAATGAGCAATTACGAATAACTTTCTCTATTTTAAATTATCTCCCCTTTGGAGAACTCTCGTGCTTTTACTAAACCTTATAAATAGCAGCACTAATATATATGCCGAATAAAAGTTTCTAAAGTTACGTCTGTTCTCGTTTGTTATTACAAATAACTTTTTAAAAATTACATGCAACTCCGGTTCTCAGCTGATTATGTACACATTTACGAATAAATGAAAATAAAAAATGTGCATACATCTTAAAATAAATATATTTAAATACATGTATTCTTTCATGAAATTATATTTCCAATTATTACTTTTAAAACATGTTTTAAATGAATAAAACGTTCAATATCACACTATCGAATATGAGTTATCTCATGGGAATGATTATTGTAAAAGTAAAAAACTATCTATTTGATATTTGTCTTTAAACGTTAATTGATGACATACATTACTTTATTTAGGTCGGTGTAAAGGCTTCACAAGTGCTATCGAATTTCGAATGTCTCCGTATAGTAAAATAACTCAACGATTTTACCTGCTATTTATACGTTTGTAAAAATGAACTATTTGTGACGCTTTGAAATTTTAAATTGATTTGAAAGTATTTAAAAATGCCTAATAAAAACGAATCTATAGCTTTAAAATTATTACCAAATTCTCGTGTATTGAACGATTGCAATTTTTATAATATCTGGTAATCTCATCAATGGATTTTACAACAACATAACTTTAACATAGTAAGTTACAATAGTAATACAAAATCGTATTTAAAACGAAATAATTGTATAAATAAACATCAAAGTTTTTCAAACAGTGAAAATAAAAGACGCCCTGGTAACGCTTTGTTAGTAGAGTTCTGTTAATAAGTTTTTGGGTAATTATTTTTTAAGCTATTAATTTAAATATCCATCTTACCCTAATATATTTGTGAGCTAATTATACTCCATATCCATAAAACGAATGCCAATGTATTTTTTTCTAATTACACTGTTTTAGTTGACGTGAATATAATTTGATTTGGGAACAATTCATTTAAAAATTAGTAAAATTGGAATTGTTATCATAAGCCAATCATCGATGCTGATATCAGATCGAGGCTCGCTGGGTTATCTAATATCGTATATATATATATATATATATATATATATATATATATATATATATATATATATATATATATGGTAAGGAATTCATTTGTATGCGATATTTTATATATAGCTTGGGTACAACGGATAAATGGGGTCCCATACTACGTACGACGTAATAACGCTGACAATCATGTTCTCATTCGATCATTGAGGTTTATCAACGTGTAGTTTAGTCAGTACCAGATAGGAGACCAGGTGAGAATACTAGGTGTTCTAAGTGGAAGAACGACAACACTGTCCTGCGAAAAAAACTAACAAATACATATGATTTTAAAATAATCTGGGATTACAATCACCATTTGACTAGAAGACAACTTAAAAATTCAATATTCACTTTCGTAGGACGTTGATTAAAGCTTCCCAAGTATGTACCACAACAGGAGGAAAACACTTTAGAGTTTAAATGAGCACACCACATTCTCAACGAGTGCCCAATTATAGCATAGCTCGGTATTAACATATATATATATTTATTTTTTAATTTGAGAGACTGTTTGGAGATGACAACTCGACCCATACTTAAACTTTGCTCGATTCTCGTGCGTTGAACCCAACGGCGAATAAGTTGTTGGCCGACCTGACTGCCATCTTTAATGCAGAAGTTCTTTTTTATCAATCATGGTTAAATAAAAAAGAAAACTGTCCCCAAAAAAACCACAGCTTCACACGAATAGAGACCCACAGTTGGTTTATCCGGAAGAGTCAATCCCTGTGAACTGTGGTCGGTTTTAAGTATTCCAGGGCAATGCGCCATCGAATTAGAGTATTGATTTACTCCTCTCCAGGAGTTAGGCACAAGGCCAGTTTTTATCTTACTCCCACAAGTAAGATGTGACCCAAGGTCGGGTCGAGAAAGTGGGGTTTAAAAATTGCCTGGGCAGCCCCGTCGGCATTCCTCGGTAGGGGCGCCTCAGGCAGTAAGCAATAAACTTACTCACTTTCTCGGGCGCTGGCTTTTCAAGTCCCACTTTCCGACCCGACCTTGTGGGAGTAAGATAAAAATGGGCTTGTGCCTAACCTCCTGAAGATGAGGTAAATAATATTATTAAATAACAGAAATTCTCTCTTTCTTTTTATCCTCTCTCTTTTTCTGTTTTCTCCTCTTTCTCTTTCTTTATTCTTCTCTCTCTCTTTCTTTTCCTCCTCTCTCACTTTCTATATTCCTCGTTTCTATCATCGTTCTCTCTCTCTCTTTGACGTATTTCTATGATGCTGTCTCCCTCACCAATTCAATAAAGTGTACATGGTGGCCAACAAGCAAGCAAGTTAACAATCCACATCATTAGAGCTTTGTGTAGCTCTTCTAAATAATTGATACCCAGGTAATGTTGGGTTGGCCTGATCGTGTTTGGATATTAATTTTATGAATCTGGCACGGAAGCATCACACTGGTAGTTCTGCTAGTGATTTGCTAATTAACAAAGGAAACGACTAAAGCTGTACAGAAACAGCAATGGATAAAAACATTAAAGAGAGCGCTAATAAGGGAGAAAGGGGAGCTGAAAGAGAAATAGAAATCTATGGATGTACAAAAGCGAAAAAATATCGATAAGAATCACTGGAAGCAAATTACATGGTTCGTGTGATTAATGTTTTGTTGTTTTTTCTAATGAGAAATGTGTTGAAAAAGAACAGGAATAACGCCGCGAATATGAGGAAAAAACAAATGAATGATAAAATAATTAAAAGGATAGGAAAACTCATTCACTAGAAATAATATTAAAAAATAAAATGGTTCCCCCATTCGGAAACATTCTTTTTTAAATAACCTTTCAAAGAATCTCTATATTAATAAATTCATGAGTCTGTTTCAGTGGGTGTGTATTTTACGTAACAACGTAACATTAAAAATTATACATTGATTTGTATACATACGATTAGTCGATATTGGTTTTTAAAAAATGGCATAGGGTAAAATAGAACGAAATAGTAATACTATTAACAAAGATAGTGTAAGTACGAAAGTAAATTAACCAGAATGCATTTTTTTTTCTTCGTAAACCCAGTATATATAGTTGATTCGCAAATCAGAATTACTTTCTGATCCTTCGACATTTTAAAGGAATGTGCAACCATTTAATCAGTCGTATAGAAAGTAATTTTATAAAATTACTATTATATCTTCATGTATCAAAAGATTGATAGATTTAGAATTTATTTATATGCAATAATTTTATGAATAGAGATTTACACAGTTTTATTTTAACAAAATAATCTATAGTTTTATAACAATTAGTTTTAATTAAAAATATTATGATCGAACAACATGACAAATTTAAATTTCAAAAAGTGATTTAAACCAAATTTGTTAAAAACAAGAGACAACATAAATAAAGGAATAATTAATTAAGTAATAACTATTAAATAAATAACGTCGTGTTAATTTACTTATACAATTAGTTTAAATTAATTATTTAATCAATTCAACTTATTATAATCATATATTTTAATCTCGCCGTGTAAACTGAAAACAATTTCGTAACAAAAATCCAAACCCTCTTATGTTCATCAAGTTAATTCTGCAATTACTTAATTGAACACATTTTAAAGAATATGAACGTTTATCTAATCTGTCGTAAGTGATCGTCTAGTAAGCTGCAAAATCTAAGGGGGTAGAACGAGAGAGACAAAAGAGATGCTTATTTTATAAACTTTAACATTTTAAAAGCTTGTTTCACCTCTGTAAGTTATACTCGGTGTACACATAGGGCTAGAACTACCCAAATGCAGGGTGTCTCCCAAAAATGTATGCACCCTTTGAATCGTAATAACTCATTCAATTAACTGATTTTAACTTGCAAACAAGATTGATAAAAGATAAAGGATATACATTTTAAAATAATGGCAGTAAAATAAGCAAAAACATTTAAAATTAAGTTTTAATATATTTTTTTTTAAATTTGATTATAATGTAAAGGCTACTTGGGGTAATTTCAGAATGTTCATAAGTTAACTCTAACTCTAACCCTAACCCTAACCCTAACCCGAACGATAGAGGAAATGTTGTAATACGTTTGTATATCCAATGTATCATGATACGAAAGGTGTACTGAGCAGACCGAGTTAGAATTAGGATTCATTTCATGAATATTCTTGAATTACCCCAAAGAGCCTTTACGTTTATTAAAAGTTAAATTTCCATGTTTTTTGTTAATTTTACTGTCGGCATTTTTAAATATGTATTCTTACTCTTCTATAAATTTTGTTGGAAAGTTAAAATCAATAAATTGAACGAGTTATAACGATTGTATATTTTAACTGATATTTATACTAAAACGGTGCACAACAATATTTGATATTTGAGCACTTTGTTTAGAAAAATATTAACTGTTTAGATGATTTCATTCTTGGCGACATCTTTTCTACGAAAATTATTTACTGTTATACACTATTTTTTACTAAAAGATACGGCGGGAAATCGGGGAATTCATAACAAGTTTTTTTCTCGTTTTAATTCAGTTAGTTCTCAGAGATGAATTAGCCCCTTTTCTGGGGCTTACACTTGATTTCATTATGGGATGCATATATATCCGAGCGTTTATTAAAGTATTCTCTCTATCTCTACAAGTAAGTAAAACAAAGAAGAAAATGTAATGTCCTTTCGTCAATGAATCAATAAACTATGCTGTATTTACTTGGTTTATCTCGGATTTCAAGACGAGAATACACCCAGTGTTGTGCTGTTACTTGTGGTACAGTAACTAGAAAAATGGTGCACCATTCCACATATGAGTCAGTGTATAGCCATCCCAAGATCTTATTAGGTCGTCAAATCCTGGTATTTTGAACAAGTTTACTTGTAGGGGTAGCATCCTAATTTCAGGTTGTCCTGACAAACCATTGTACAGGGAGACCAAAGACCTACAAGTGTCTCGTCGGCATTCTAATTATGCAAGTAATATTCAATACATACCAAAGTAACGCTTCGCAACAAATATTTCTTAAGTGTCTATCATCATATATTGGACTCGCATATATAATGCTACTTATCGTAATAACACAGTAAATCCGCTCATGTATCTGGAAGGTAAATCTAGAATCGCTTTCTGAGGTTCATACACCTAGGATATTCAGTATACCCTTATACAGTGTGTAGCTTATGTCTGCTCATTCGTCAACTAGCGAAATCTAGAATCAGTTTCTGAGATTTATACACGAACGAGATGCAGTATGACTATTTAGATAAACTAATGCATACTCACATTGACTCGTCGGTTTTCATTAGAAAACGATATTTAAGCGGCATAAGTACCAGATATTTAACAATTTGGGAATACCAAGGTATGGTTTGGTAGTTTTGTTTTACGGCATATCAACCCTTTTTGGGTTATTTAATGCCGAATCTGGTCATTATAGTAAAAGTTTTTATGCTTCAAGTTCTTTATATCTTCAAATGTTTAATCATCGTTTTGGGTTTGGTAGTTTTGTTTTACGGCATATCAACCCTTTTTGGGTTATTTAATGCCGAATCTGGTCATTATAGTAAAAGATTTATGCTTCAAGTTCTAAAAATAAAATAAAAAAGGGGAGGGAGAAAGGGAGAGGGGATGTTGTTTTTGTTTTTGGTTTTGTAGAACATAATTAAGTTTTACAAAAAAAAAAAAAAAAAAAAAAACAAACAAACAAAAAACGTCAATGTAGGTGAATTTCGTCTCAGGGAGCCACAGGGCAGCCTGATCTGGTATCACCAGGGGAATACCAAGATCTGTATGTGATAGAAGGTCGTCTTAAAATAGTATCTGCCGTTAGCGGATCCACAAACCTATTAGTCAACTGTCGCTACATTGTAACAGGACACAAGCCAATTATCTTGATGGTGACTTCCGTATAATAGTGTATCCGATGCAATATGCTGGACGAGTGTTGGAAGCGTCACAACTGTACCTCTCTTCCTCAAAAACATAAAATCGTACGTAAACTGTTTGTCTAAGACTTGAACTGACTAAGAAAAAAAAACACATGAAGAAAGACGATGAGTATAAATTTCAGAGACCTGTGCATATAACAACTAGTATGCGTATAATGGAGGGAAAAATGCAAACCAGTTAGACAAAGCAACATCTAAACGAGGAAATATAGTAATATATTGAAATGAACCGCTAGTAAAGTTAGTTCTTTCTATGAGTCTTTCTGAACATTCCGCCGACCTCGACGAATTTGGTGCCAGACAGAAATCGAATTGACAAGACGATATGTTAATCGAAGTTGCAAAAACGCTAAGCTGCCATCGAATGTCGACTGAAAAATATTTAGCTCGACAGACCGTTGAATCGGTTTCTCAAATGTGGCGATTTGGAAATGTTCACGAAATGCTTTTTCGGACAGAACGGCGAACTAAGGAATTTCACGCAGTCTGCCTTGGAGATTTAGCTTGACAGTGTCGAAATAACAGACATAACATTGAAAGGTTTGGAGAGGTAATCCGATGCCAAAGAGATTAGAGTGTTTTAAGCCGAATATGACCAATCGTGAATCTTCATCGTGTCCTTCTCTATGTATCTTACTTCATTCATGTTTTCTTCTTTTTTAACGCCAATCTGTAGTTATTAATCTGATGTGCAAACATCAATATTTCAGATATGTTTGCATGGTTGTTGCAGACTCATTTTCACCTCCGTTTTTTATATGTTTTTTTGTATTATCATCATACTAACCTTATAGATGTTTCTGACTTATTCACAATATTATAACTTGTATTTAAGTTGTTTTTTAAATTGAATCTACATGGAAATAAATCTATAACTGCGACGAACGATGTATAATAGTTAACACACGAGCAGGACCCCATGGGCATTCTATGATTGCTGACCTACTGTCATCCCTTCTTTCTTAACGTAAAATATTTGCTATCTATATACGTTTGTAATAAATAAAACAAACGCTTTTACGTTTTATCTAATCTGTGTTATGGATACAATCACAATCTTTATACGAAAAATAAAGGGTCAGCTAAATATTATTTCAAGTCGACGATCAGGATTCTATTAATGAGTTTTTATTTGATTTTGGAACAGTTCATTTTAAATCGAGTAAAATGTATGCTTTAGGACAGCGACACCAAATAATCAACAATAGTTTTATATTAAATCTTGCGTGATCAGACGATCTATTTTTTTAATGTGTGTAAATGATAAAGTTCGCATACCGGAAAGTACAATCATATAAATTGATTGACTATATTTAACCAGGAAATACGAGTCGGCGTGTTGGTTGACATAAATATATTTAATTTTTTAATGTGACCAAGAAGAAAAGCTTCTGAACGTGGGACCCTGTATGCAAGCATGGTACATCGTTCTTTGTTTTTTAAAAACACCACACATTATCAACAGTTTTTTTCAAATTTTTGCTGTACATTTATTACACGGTATAAGTAGTATGAATAACCCTCATTAATCTTCGAGCACGCGCTTTTTTAGCGATAATAGAAGAATACATTCAAAATAGATCTATGTTGTAACTACGCTTCTTTCAAATCTTGAGGGCTAGATTTCTGGGGGGTGTGGGGGTCCTGGATTTTGTTACCATTTTTCAAGTGAGGTTTTTTAATGTATTTTTATCTTCCTGTTCTGGGGATGATATGTTTTCTTATTACCATTAAATAAACTATTTCTCTGATGATCGACAATGTTAAACTAAAGACTATATACTTCTATTGACTTTGCTGTGAAACACGCGTAAGAAAAAGTATTAAATTTGGAAAAAATAAATTTAAAAAATGTTTTGTGAGGCGAAGAAAAAACACAAGTATTAGTCCAAATACGAAAATAAAGAAATTTAAGCAATAAATGAAAATTACGATTTTGGATTGACTTCAACTATAAAGTATATATGCTCTGACGCTTCTGATTCAACCTCATTTGGATAAGATAAAAGTGTAGTATCTGTTTCGATGGATGCTACACCCTATAGACCGGTACCGTCTTGGCCCTCGGGCTTCGATTCCGCCGGTCTGAGGGTTTGTCCAGTGCAGTTCTAGGAGGTCTACCCTCCCAGGCTTTCCTGTTCAAACGATTTCTTCTCTTTGCCTATCCATTTGTGGCATATCTGTGACACTGTTTTCAAAGTGAGAGTGTTCTACAGATTAACGGTTTATAATGTGATAATGATTCAGAATAACATACAAATTATCACTTTTACCTGAACTTTTAATTAGCTTGTAGAAAAATTAAGCATTACCGCCTAGATTTAACAAGCCGCGCGTGCATGGTCCTCCACTCTATGTTACTCGATGTAGCGAACGTAAATGCAATAAATTTGGGAAATTATGGGCATTTTTACCCCCCTTCCCTTTGACCCCCTGGGACGCGAACCAGGATATTTCTGAGGTCAAGAATGCTCATTTTATATCCAGAACAATTGCCTCTACATTTTGGCAAAGTTTCAAACAAATTGAATGGATGGATCAAACGTCATGGGAGAAAAAGATCATTTTTGCCATTTAGGGGGCTTTTGACCCCCTGGGGGCGCGAACAGGATTTTTTCCAAAGTCAGCGATACTTATTTTCTATTAGGAACAATTGCCTCCACATTTTGGCTAAGTTTCAGAGAAATTGAATGGATGGAGCAAAGAATGGCATTTTTGTTGCCATTTCGGGGCCTTTTGGGCACCTGGAAGGGCTAACCAGATTTTTTTTCAAAAATCGGAGAATGTAACTTTCTAACCTGACCAAAGTTACAACTTCATGCAAAATTTCAGAGAAATTAAATGGATCGTTACGAAGAAAGATCCGGACGGACGGACGAACGGACGGACAGACGGGCATGCCTCAAAACATAAGTCCCCCGATTTTATAAATCGGGGGACCAATAAATATTTCAGTTAAAAATTGGTATATGTTCACGAGTTTAAGGTAAAAGTTTCTAAATTCGAAACAGAGCACCTAAAGGAGGTCGGATATTACATCAGACGGATCAGAATATAAAATAATACAAGGAATAAAAATTACCAATGCAGAATTACGAGACAGAAGTAATGTATATTTTGAAAAGCAACGATCTTTCGTAAATACAATAGAATCTGTCTTTTATGCAAGTGACAGCTTACTTTTCTATAGTTTCTAGTGATCTATAATTTTACTTCGTAGGATCTTTTAGGTTATCCGGCAGCCATACAGATAATCTATATTTGTCCTGCTTGATAGCCGGAAGCACTTGTCTAACCCCAAACTATCGAATGTCGTCGATGGTAAACATCGATAAAACAGTCTCAGTCCATCGGTGTAATAAATTGATGGTAAGGAAAATTCAGTTGGTTTTAAACTAGCTGCAAGAATTGGACACAGTATTCGAGAAGAAACTTGTGTGTTGCGCGCGTTGAAACATTGTGTCGGGTAGAGAAAATCATTCAAAATAAAGTGTGGTATGGAAATCGATCACATAATTCTTGGGTTATGTTATATACGTGTAAATATAATGAGTTCAGGTTTCTTGGCAGTAACGACGCGAACTGGGGACTTGGGTGTGCCGGGTTCGACTCCAGTTTGTCAAAGCAGAAACACTTTTATCAAACTGCTAACCTTCTGGAGAGAAGGTCTATCTACTAATTGAATGGCTCTTCTGAGATAATCATACGTGATATGCAACACCTGGAGAAAGTTCAATAACGGGCTACTCGAATGGTGCAGGCACAACGGAATCTATCCTACGAAAGTCAACTAGAGCAGCTCAGCCGTTTTGTCTCTCGAGTGGCAATGTTTACCCGGTAATCTAATTTTCCGCTACACTCTGTTGACTCGCTATCATGGACTCCCTTATGACCTGCTGTTCACTCTTGCACTGTGGTTAGCAAAGTTACCCCAGCCAGGAATGGATCCAGAAAGTGTGGTTTGAGTTGTCCCCCTTTGCAAATTGGCTGTTTGGAGAATTTGAAAGCTAGATGGCTCTGGTTGACAGTCAATTTGCATAGGAGGGGCAAAAAGTAGTATATAAACGGTACTCTTTTCATTGAGCTGGAGAGCGGTAGGGAGAGCAGAGTGAGGCTGAAAGAGGAGACTGAAGTACAAAGAATTGGACGTTGAAAAAGATTAATCCTTGTGGTTTGCCACCAGATTTTTTTATATATTTGTCTTCACGGATTGACCACATGCACTATGAAGAGGTGTGGCCTAGCATGACAGAAAAAAACTGTTTCACCGACGATTTTGATTGAACTGGTGGTGGCCGCTTTCTAAAAAAAGATCTCTGGACCTTCGAATGGACTTTCAAGAGATGAAGTAAATTCGCCAAAGAGGCAGCAATTCAAGGCGAAATTGGACAGGGGTCGGGCGACTGTAGCCTCATCTGTGTAAATTTCTACCCCCTTTGTCTTACATGGAGAGCGAAGCATGCTTGTTTTATTATTTGCCGAATTTATCGAATTTAATTGAATAATTTTCAGATGGCCCCTACGCGTTCAAAACGTGTCCTCTTGTTTTTGATGAAACAAGGTACAGGTAGCAATATCATCTTAATAGACTTATTGTTCCAGTTAGATGATATACATCTTATATATATGGATCTCTAGAGACATGTTTACATTCTTTAAGGTTCGATTATATAAAGCACTCATTCTGCCAATAGCAATACACGGTTTAGCGACATGGATTACTGGAGAACAAGAAGTCAGAACGATGTTGTTGTTTGAGATGAAATGTCTTAGGACAACCCTCAAGATAACTAGGAATGACAGGCTTAGTAATGCTTGCATACGCGAAGCGCTGGGTATGACAAAAAATAATGAAGATGTGGTGTCGGTTAGGACGTTTTGATCGTTTGGTCATGTTGCTAGGAGTAGTATGATTATAAATGCCAGCTACAGAAACGACTTTTCAAACGCAGAACCAAGAGGACGCCCACCAAAAAGATGGTCCGATAGAATTAAGGAACAGTGCGGCGTTCCTCTTCAAACAGCTTAGACATATGCAATTTGGAGACAGAATTCTGTGTCCAGTACAGCGAAGGAACGTTAAGATCTGTGCGATTAAAGAAAGAAAGAATAATCTGTGATGGTAACTAGTCTAATTTCCTGTGCGGTTAATTAATTCTTTTGCGTGGTCTATGACCGGTTCTCATATTTATTTTGTCCATTGTATTTTGCTTGCTGCAATAAGAGGGGTCAATATTCTTAGGATGCGGTCTGGGTGCTCTATGTTCTCTATAAAAGGAGTTCCTACCGACGATTACGTGCAGATCTTTCTTCTGATCCCTACTGGTTTTATATTTATTTGATATAAGTTTTCATGGTTCTGTTGCTGTATGTGGCATTAATTAGTGAGGGTAATGCTATGAAACCGACTAGATTCGAGGTATGTACAACCACTATTAACTTCACCATGAGACACTGCTAGTATTCGAATAATTATAATAACTAGCGGAACCCAGTGGAAATTCCTTTACGTGGTCTCAAAGAAGTGTACTTGTGTCTAGTCAATGGAAGGAATATATAACAACTGATCTGACAAACTCTTTCAATAAAATTAATAACTAAGAATCATTTTATTCTTAGTCTTTGAGTTTATTGGTTTGTATCTCCACTAAAATACACCTTTTGTATTTGTAGAGATGTCATTTTACAACCAGACGTACATGGAAACTCACAAAGTCTTTCGTCGTACAAAGCCTTGTACATCTTTAAAATACAGTGACACCTAATTGATCTCCGCTTTTCATTTACAAGATTTAAAGTATTTGGGTTTTTTTTTATTTTCACAGTTTTTTGGTCACCTTTTGTAAGATCGTTTGTCAATGCCGAGGAATCTGAGAAAAGCCCACCGGACAAAACGCCACCATTCCAAAAAAATGAAATTTTTTTTTTTAAATGTAATTTTTAATTAAATTATCAATCATGTTTCTCAGTATTTATCTCGATAAATATGTTTTATTTAATTCTGGAAAATTTTTCGAAACTTTCAAAGTCAACTACATTCATTTAAAATTTATTTATCTAATATTCCATTACTTTATAGAACTAAAATCAATTAACATCGTATTTTGATGTTATTATGACCTATAAAGTTTACTTTTACTACCAGTTTAAAAACAATAAATATTTAACATTTCATCATTTGTACCGGAAATGGAAATTTAAGTTTATTTTATATTTCTGTCCGTTTAACCAATATAATACATCGGTACATTTTATTTTGTAAAACCCGGCCAGAAAAGAAGTACCCCTAGGATGTAGTTGGGAACAGGGTTTGCTGTTAAGAAAATCTTTAATGGTTTTAGAAGTTGATATTACTATTTTATGTCAGATTTGAATTGTTGTTGTAAGTAAATAGACATGAAATTATTGGGGAGAACTAGGTAAGATTTATTTATGTTAGTCATGTTATTTGTGCTAGTGATGTTATGAGGGCGAACTTTTTGTGGTGTTAATCTATTGCTTTTGTTGTGTATATTAAAGGCTTTGCGTCTAGCGTTTTGAGTTAGACATTGTAGATATTCTTTCTTCTTTCAAATAGTTAAACGTGCGCCAATGACGTCTCTTTGTGCTTTCTTCGTACCGTTATCGAAAGAATTTAAAATCTTCGTTTATTCTGAAGACGTTCGTTGATCTGAAAGAAACCGGTAAAATCTCTCGTATTTTGATGATTTTTCTTGTATTTTAATTTGTTGTGTTTCGGTTTTTTTAACACACACACACACACACATATATATATATATATATATATATATATATATATATATATATATATATATATATAAATATTTGTTATTGTTTATTTATCTATGGACGTATACGTTTCGTCTCTTTTCAGTCAAGACTCATCAGCATAGAAGTATGACTATTCACTACCGGTCACACGATTCGAAACCCTGGATCACAAGTATTTTTCAACCCCAATCCATATATATATATATATATATATATATATATATATATATATATATATATATATATATGTACGTACATATATTATTAATAAAAATTAATATCACTCAGCTGTAGAAATCAAATTCAAAGATCACAGAATTCATACTAGAATTATCCAGATAGACTTGTGGCGTAACGGTTATAGGCGTTCTCAAACAATTAGTTCTAGTTGACATAATTTTGGGTGTTTGCCGTTTAATCTTCACACCAGACGATTATAACAAAAAGTACCATAATAGTTAACACTCTAACAGGGTCATGAATGACGGTACGAGCACAATCTAAACGCTTAGATTAAATAAATTGAGAAGTGTATATTTCTGTATAAGTTTTCAAGTTCAACGTAAAAATGTCAACGTTAAACAAGATGCACCTAAAAAAGGAGGTTACCGCAATCGAAACGTGATAACAACCTAGATGAGTCCAGATGATATAGATAATACAAATCAATGGATTGTTCATTTCGACCAATTAGCGATCGGTTTACAGATGAAATGTCCGCTTTTCCCTTTCTAGAGAATGATTTGATTTCTTTTGGTAATCGATATTCATTCAAAATACCTACCCATGTGAGAGAAGGCCAAGGTCGAGGAGTCCAAGGAGAGAAATTGAACGGAATTGGCTTCAGCCAAAGAATCTTTAGCCTTTGATGTGTTGATTCCATCTGCAAAGACTCCAGTCTACTGCAACGAATTTTCTACGTTTCAGACTCTTATTTTTCTTGTTCATAGAAACTTCCAAAGAACTGTATGAACTATGGGGCATCTTTCTTTCGTCTGAACCAATGAACCCGTTCATTTTTTTAGATCGTTAGTTTCCTGTGAACTAAGTTTCGTGTTCACAAAGTTTCATCAAGAATTTATCGTAGTTCACATCTGGTTGAGATGGTTTATTCGCTTCGATGTTCAAGGGAATAGGAACATTTTGTCTCGAACATTTTTCTAGGATTTCTTATGATATGTTTTCTGAATACTTGATACAAACAAAACTGGTCTATCTTTTGACTTTTTGTTCATGCTGTGTTTATTTTATTTCATATTATTTTTACACAATGGCCACCAGTGTACATGGGTTTGTCAGGCCAAATTGTTTCAAGATACTTCCCCCTACAAGTAAACACTTATTAAATATTAAAAATAGCATAATATTCGAAACCCAAATAAGTCCCTTTAGATCTTCCTACACACTAGCTTCTACTTATAGAGATAAAAATAAGAAAGATCGAGTGCTATTACTTATATTGGAGCCTGAATTTCTCAGTTTCTTCAATTTTCCCGAGCTACTGCCGTACATGGGTCTTGCCAGTATGTTATAAAATAACTAGAAGAGTACCTGTCACAAGACGGGTCAAATTAATTCCAACAGCCACAATTTATTACACTAAAAACCCGAATAGCGTATTTAATTGTTATTAATGTATATCAAATATAGAGTTCATATTTTTTGTAAGCATCTATTAGGAATTAAGAATAAGAAAAGAGGCAAAATACCTTCAAAGCATATTTAAGATGCGATATTAATTTAAAAGAAAAACCGTAACAGAGTGTCTCTTTTTTTTCTCTTATAAACTTTCATTTTAGTTAATTATAATTACAAATATTTCGCCAAGTATAATTGGCATCATCAGTGTGTCTGGAAATCCTGTTTTTATTGGAATACTCCGTCCTTGGTGGTGTAATATGGACGTGTGGTTGTTTTTTTTTTTCACTTTTAAATATGAGGACGCGTATGCACGCGGGATAGGTATCAAATATAGAGTTCATATTTTTTTTGTAAGTATCTATTAGGAATTAAGAAAAAGAAAAAAGGCAAAATACCTTCAAAGCATATTTAAGATGCGATTTTAATTTAAAAGAAAAACCGTAACAGATGGTTTTGTTACACCAACAATATACGTATATATGAATATGTATATATATACATATATATGTATATATATATATATGTACATGTATATATGTATATACATCTATATATACATATGTATATGTACATATGTATATATATATGTATATGTGTATGTATATATGTATATGTATATATATATGTATATGTATATGTATATATATGTATATGTATATATATATGTACATAATATATATATACATATATATATGTATGTATATGTATATGTATATATATATGTATATGCACATAATATATATATGTATATACATATATATATACATATATATATATATATATATATGTATATATATGTATATGTACATAATATATATATATATATATATATATATATATATATATATATATATATATATATATATATATATATAAATAAAACGATATATAAACGTCTCGGAAACGCCTAACCGTTGTTTATATTTAATCTTTGGAACTGTAATAAATAATGTTGTTCATTTATTTAATTCTACTCATTGTATATATACACATATGTAATGTATATATATATATATATATATGTGTGTGTGTGTGTGTGTGGCTTTTTCACATGTGTATATATGTAGGAGAGTCAGAAAAAAATCAATTTGACAGAATATTCGTTTTCAGCATTCGCAGATGTGACAGGTTGTAAAAAGAAGCATTCAACAAAAGCAAAACAAGAAAATACAATTAAAATGTCAAAACTAAATGACTTTTCTTTTTCTTCCGTTAATTAGTCTTATCAATCAAACATTCTCATTTTAATGTCTGATTGTTATTTTTTGCATCGTCTCCCCCCTCTTCTTCTTTCGCCACGTGTGGGTCGGAACAGTCGTTCTGAGATTCATAGTCCGATAACAATTTGTACTTACATTCTTCTCAATGACGTTGGGATGGATGTAGGTAAAATTACTTCTTTTTATCGACAATCTACGTAAAAGTACACCTGGCCTCTTTTTTTGAGTAGGAAATATGATTGATTGAATCTGTCTTGCGAAAAAGCTAAGTTTAAAATGTCTAACTTTTTAAAGTTTCTAACTTGATGTTATTAATATTATTAAACATATTCCAATTTACAATTATATATATCCTCGCCCTATTATATATATATATATATATATATATATATATATATATATATATATGTGTGTGTGAAGAAGAATGGAAAGGAATTAGAGAAGCCAAAGTCAAATCAAAATGCAATTCAATTGCTCAGAGCAAGGTATATTCCGTAAAAAGGCAATTTATTCAAGTTCAAGGCTTAAGGAAAATTTAACTTGAATAAATTGCCTTTTTGCGGAATATACCTTGCTCTGAGCAATTGAATTGAATTTTGATTTGGCTTTTGCTTCTCTAATTCCTTTCCATTCTTCTTCATATCTACCTGCTCTATCCTGGATATTGAGCTGTATACTCTTCACAATAGGTTTTACCTTTCCTAAAAGTTCGCTTTTAGTACACCACTTTATATATATATATATATATATATATATATATATATAATAGGAAATTGTAGTTTGCTTGAAGAATTGCTGGTAAATATAATGTAAGTTCGAAATCCGAGGCAGGAGCAATGTGATATAGGTACCGGAAGGTGGAACAGATGAACAAAAAAAAATGAGAAGAGAAAATATGAATGGAATCTCAAATCAATTTATTAATATTTAACAATTTAAATACCAGAACGGTAAATAGAAAAAAGTTTACTGTGAAGCAATTTAAAAAGTTCCGGAAAAGGAAAACTTTAATTTTCGAGAGTGGAACCTCCTCTTTCCCCACCTCTCCACTTCTTCACTCACTGCCATCCACATTATTCCCGTTAACCTCCACCGCTCCACTTTTTTTTACATACAACCATCCACATTATCCCTGCTCATCCTCACCTTTCCACATTTTTCACTCAGAACCATCAACATTCATTTCATTCCACGCGACTGACATCACCAAGCCCGGACGTGGTCCTACTGCTTCCAGTAGTGGTTACTACGTCTTCCCATCAACCCATCATGTCAACCCAATATGTTCACGTACTTGCATGACATTTTTCTTAATATTATAATCCTTAAGAAGTCTTACAAATAAAGACGAAACGTTGATGAACACATGAAAAACAACTTTTAGGTTTTTCCTTTTTCATTTCCCATCACGTCGGATTACCTTCATCCTTCATTTCCCATATATATATATATATATATATGAGAAAGGATAAATTAGAGTAACCCGACGTAATTGGAAATGAAAAAGGAAAAACCAAGAGATATGTTTTATATATTCATCTTTATTGTAAGACTTCCTCAGGATGATAATTTTAAGAAAAATCTCATGCAAGTACACTGAAATATTGGGTTGACATGATGGGTTGATGAGAAAAAGTAGTATCCGTAAATACTGAGAGCGCTGGGCCAATATATATATATATATATATATATATATATATATATATATATATTATATGTATCTTCTTTTATATAAATCCCAGCTGTCTGTATGTATGTATGTATGTATGTATGTAAAGCTTCTCCTCCGAGGGTACCCAGCAAACGGTCACACGGGTGACATCATTCCGACCGGCCAGCCCAGGCACATGTAATATCTCGGAACCGGAAAAATAATTGACTCTTCCGGGGTCGACGGTGCACTTTTCTCCAATGTGGGGTGGCTTTTAACTCCATTTGTCAACGTTGTTTAGTACTAATTTAAGAATAAATCAATGCTATCATGTATAATTTGAAAAATAATGCAAAGTCACGATAAATCAGAAATGACGTCAGAGAGTGGCGGGAAGAAATTCACTCACACTACAACCATTTTTTCCTTTCTTTCTTTTTTCCCTCTCACTCCCACACTTTCTTAATTATTAATAGACGCTAATATTCCTCCCCCTCCCTTCCTATGGCCGTTCTGTTATCATGATAGGCATTACCTCCTCATTTCAGGCCAAATGGGGGGGGGGTGTCGGCATTCGCCGGTGTGAGCGCCTCATGCCAAATTTGGGGGAGGGGGGGAGTATCGGTATTCGCCGGTGGGGCGCCTAATGCGAAATTTGGGGAGGGGGTGTTGGCATACGCCGGCGGGGCGCCTCATGTGAAATTTGGGGATGGGGGGAGTGTCGGCATTCGCCGGTGTGAGCGCCTCAGGCGAAATTTGTGGGAGGAGTATCGGTATTCGCCGGTGGGGCGCCTCAGGCGAATTTTGGGGGGGGGGGGGCATACGCCGGTAGGGCGCCTCAGGCTAAATTTTAGGGGGGAGTATCAGTATTCGCCGGTGGGGCGCTTCAGGCGAAATTTGGGGGAGGAGTATCGGTATTCGCCGGTGGGGCGCCTCAGGCGAAATTTGGGGAAAGGGGAAAAGTATGAGTATTCGTCAGTGAGCCAGATACCGACCTTGGGCGCGTATCAGCCTGTACTTTAGGGGAGAGGAAGTGCGGCAAAGGAAAAGGGATTAAAAAATAAAATGATAATCTGATTTTTGATTCGACAGTGTAAGATCGACACCTATCGGATAGGACTAGATACTACACTTGATCTCAAGGAGATAATGCCGAGAACAAATACTACACTTTGATCTTGGCCAAAAAGCCAAGAAAGCGCCCGAAATTCAAATTTTTTATGTATTTACTGGAGTATTTATAACAAATATACAACAGTACAGCGGTCTATCCACGAGACACTGTTCAAATTACATTAATAAATTAACAAGTAATAATAACTATGATTTTCTTTGAACACACATTGTATAATACTATTTAACAAATATATGAGTTTTGATGATCAACAAAGGATGTTAGACTCCCCTAAGCCGTTTTTCTCTAATTCAACATAGCTTTCATACGCCATTTTTTAAACCGAAAATTTTGGCTAAGATCAAAATGTAGTATCTGTTCCGATGGATACTGCATCCCATAGACTGGTATCGTCTTGGCCTTCGGGGCTTGATTCCGCCGGTGTATGGGTTTGTCCTGTGCAGTTCTAGGAGGTCCACCCTCCCAGGCTTTGCCTCCCCTCTTTGGGGAGGAGTGAGTTTATTTCTTAGGCGCCCCTACCGGGGAGTCCCGACGGGGCTGCCCAGGCAATTTTTAATGGCCAGAGTGCTTACCTTCTCGGGCGCTGGCTTTTCAAGTCCCACTTTCCCGCCCCGATTGGGTCACATCTTACCTTGTGAGAGTAAGATAAAACTGGCCTTGTGCCTAACCTCCTGGAGAGGGGGTAAATAAACACTCCTTGTCTTGGCCTTTTGGCTTAGATCACAGTGTAGTCTGTTCCGATGGATACTGCCCCCCATAGACTGGTATCGTTTAAGTTTTATTTTACTTCAACATTTTTTTATACATAACATATATAAGTATATTCTTATGTAAAATTCAGAGAGTAAGATGATGAAAGTATTCCCGAATCTAAAAACCCACACCTTAGGGGTCATGGGGCATATTTCATCGGGGGGGGGGGGGGGGCTTTTCAGTTATTTTTCATTATATTTTATAGTAATTTGAAATTACTGAGTCATATTGTAATTTATTTACGTAATACCTCAAGTTCATGAAACAATAAAAATGGTGTCATGTACTAATCCGATAAAAGTGCTGACTCACTGAACATGTCCCATAATCCCTTGCCGGATGTACCCGGTATTGTTCTAAATTATGTCCGGTTGTATCAGGTCATACCATAAATTCTGTCCGGATGCATCAATAACATCATAGGAAGGCTACGTTAAGAGTGTGTAGTGAAACAAGGGTTGCTCAATCACATCCGCACCTGGCCACCGGTAAGGGTGATTTCAGTAGTGCTCAGGTGGCCTCCTTGATTTTCAAAGTACTCGGCGTTTTCCGGGAGAAAAGGGCACAATGTCCTAGATAGAGCTGCTGTAGTGATAGATTTGTATAGGATCCAGCACCGGGGGTGATTCTACAATATAGGAGCCGGAGACTTCTGCAGAATAGGAACCATGTGGGCTTCTACATTATAGGGACCATGGGGTCTTATACAGTATAGGACCCAGAACAGTGGGTGCTTCTACAGTATAGGACCCAGCACCGGGGGTGCTTCTACAATATAGGAACAAGAGGCTTCTGCAGAATATGAACCATGGGTGCTTCTACAGTATAGGGACCAGGAGTGCTTCTACAGTATAGGACCACGCACCGGGGGTGATTCTACAATATAGGACTCAGAGGCTTCTGCAGAATAGCGACAATAGATTCTTCTGCAGTATAGGGACCAGGGGTGCTTCTACAGTATACGACATACCACTGTGGGTTCTTCTACAACATAGGACCCAGAGGCTTCTGCAGAATAGGAACCATGGGTGCTTCTACAGTATAGGACCAAGCACCGGGGGTGCTTCTACAATATAGGACCCTGAGACTCTGCAGAATAGAAACCATGGGTGCTTCTACAGTATAGGGACCAGGGGTGCTTCTACAGTATAGGACCCAGCACCATTGGTTCTTCTACAATATAGGACCCGGAGGCTTCTGCAGAATAGGAACCATGGGTGCTTCTACATTATAGGGACCAGGTGTGCTTCTACAGTATAGGACCCAGCATTCAGGGGTGGCGATAGGTACGTATATAGCATGTGCACATGGGCGGCAATAAGTACGTATAAATAGCATGCTCACCGGGGTGGTGATAGGTATGTATTTAGCATATGCACCGGGGCGGCGATAGGTACGTATTTAGTATTCGCACCGGGGCGGCGATAGGTACGTATTTAGCATTCGCACCAGGGCGGCGATATGTACATATTTAGTATTCGCATTGGGGTAGCGATAGGTACTCATGCAGTATGCACACCGGGGCGGAAATAGGTACGTATTTAGCATTCGCACCGGGGTGGCGATTGGTACGTATTTAGCATTCGCACCGGGGCGGCGATAGGTTCGTCATTAAACTTTTAAAAAAACAAACGAAATCTGACACTCTGATAGATAAATAAGATAAAAAGTAAATGTAAGAAGATCCTTTTAAACAAGAATATATGCGAACACAGTTTTATGGTTTTGCGTATGTATATATTTGTGTTATCTTAGTATCTGTGAATCGAGTTTAGTGTGCATCCTATATATGTCTATTATGCGTGTGTTTGTGAGCGTGGATATGTATACTTAACATTCCAACCCTTTCTTTAACCCCTACGCTTCGACTGAACCCAGTAGCCCATCCCCCAGCCATCATAATCAGCTAATATTTCCACCCAGCTAGACAGAAGAAAAACTTTCTTTCTTTATCCAACGCCTCACTATTTAACAACGCAAAAACAAGGATCTGACCTAAAATACCAAATCTCGATATATGGATGTATATATATAACCACCGATATTCGTTTTCAACCAGGAAGCGATGGTTGTTCAAAATCCTCAATTTTTTATATACACCGAACCATAACAAAAGAAAATATTCCAGCAACAAACGGATACAACTACTACACAGGATAAATTGGAATTTACCAATGACCAAAGACCATCAACATCTTGCAAAAACATTTTGGACCCCTGAACAATTTAAGTATCGCTTTCTTTTTCAAGCATTCATCCCTAAATAACGGATGCCTTTATTTTTGTTTTTATTCCTTATTTCACCCATTTTGACTCTACGCTCACACCTCAAAATAAGACTTTTCAACCCTGGCCCTAATCTTTTTTCTTTACTTTTACTTTGTTTTACTTTATATAAAATTTTCAAAGTTTTATTGTTGCCGACAATAATTATAATCATATTGTCGGCTTCCCCATCCTCTGATGAGAAGAAATATTTTGTTTGAAAATCCATGGATTAAGGATATGAGGCTTCTTGCTCTGAACTTTTGATGTTTTTAATAAATATTGTATCTTTACAGTGTGTTATTCTCATCTTTCACCTCTAAAATAAATTGCTCTATTTAATATATTGAGCTTTACACTATCACGAGAGATTATTATTATTATTAAACGATAATTTAATTATCGTTATAATTCTACTCCTATACATTATATATATATATATATATATATATATATATATATATATATATATATATATATATATATATATATATGAGAAGAATGTTGTAGTTCGCTTGGAGCATTGTGTATAGTGTAAGAATAATATTATTTTTTTAAGGCGATAACAATGCGTTGTTAAAGTGACACATGCGACACGTGGAATCGTAAAAACAAAGTGACAATATTGAAAAGTCAATAATTTTCAAAAATTTTTTTTTTTTTTTTTTTACCAGTGTATCGTGACCGTGGTGTTGGGTTGGAGTGTGTCCTTTTCATTATTATTTTTTTTTTATATATATAATTTTCGAGGGTATCCCTCATCCTCAGAATAAAATAAATACTACCACTCGTTGGAGTGTGTTTTTATTTACTAACAAAATAAACAGCAACGGTTAAAATAGCATATAATAATTTATAAAAAAATAAATAAACAAACTTCTGCGGACCTGCTACTAAAAACAAACCAACATTTCCGGCCCCGGCTTTTGGCAAAAAAAAAACACACTCCAACGAGTGGTAGTATTTATTTTATTCTGAGGATGAGGGATACCCTCGAAAATTATAAAAAAAAAAAAAATAATAATAATGAAAAGGACACACTCCAACCCAACACCACGGTCACGATACACTGATAAATAATTAAAAAATTTTTTTGAAAATTATTGACTTTTCAATATTGTCACTTTGTTTTTACGATTCCACGTGTCGTATGTGTCACTTTAACAACGCATTGTTATCGCCTTCAAAAAAAATAATATTATTCTTAAATATATATATATATATATATATATATATATATATATATATATATATATATATATATATATAAAGCTACACAGAAACGTTTCAGGGAAAATCGTCAGGTTTAATTAAAAGATATTATAGAATGATACATTTATATAGAAAAAGTGTTAAGTTTTGTGACGTACTTTATCGGGGGAGCTGGATTAACACAAACATTTAACGGACGCCATGTCTAACCTGGTGTAAATGGGAACTATGTAAATTTTTTGATGAGTCTAATATTAAAGACTCGTGTATGATTCTGTATATGATATTGGCTGTGTGCTTGGTTTTTGATAACTTTCAATAACAATATTTATACAATGTATGCAATGTGTCAAAAAACTACACATAAACTATCGATGTCTGTAGGTAATAAATAATTAATATTTATTCATAAAATATTATTATATAGCCCCCTTTACTTAGGCCGGACACTCTGAAAGAGTTTAATAACAAGCAGTACCACCAGCTTCATAGCTAGATACAACACGGTTTGTTGTGTTTGCTGTTGATCACTCTTCGCTGCTTCTTGTAAATACCCGCCGACTTGGCATTTACAAAATTAAATTCCTCCTAATTCCAAGCTAATTTGTGGTGAACGACGGGCAACGCTCTTGACTGCGAATCAGTGGCGATTTGTGATCGGAGTTCGCGCCCGCCGACTGTCGGGAATAGCGTAAGCATGAAACATCGATGGCTGTATGTAATAAATAATGAATATTTATTTATACTATACTATTATATATATATATATATATATATATATATATATATATATATATATATATATATATATATATATATATATGCGTGTGTGTGTGGATATATGCATATATATAAGTATAAATTTTTATGTACACAAACATTATTGGTTACATATGTGCATACATGTTTCGGTTGCACTTTTACATTTACAGAAACTAATACAATACATGTACGATATATATATATATATATATATATATATATATATATATATATATATTACATAGAAGGAGCGAGATAGATAGTTTATAGGTCGACAAAAAGAGATGAAGGAAAAAGGATGCATGAAAAAAGAATCGACTGCGACAAATTAAAAATCGATAGACGTGAACAGACATAAAGATATATACACGTTACCATATGTCGATAGATAAAGGATATATTTAAACATAGATTCACCGATCGATTAGATTTCACCCCTCTCACAGCTCCATCATTTGTCCATAATGGTAAATTTAAGCCTAATCTCTACCCTTCTCTGGGTTTTATAATATCGTTTTCTCTTTAAATATTGTTCTTTCTATTTTTTACATTTTTTCATTTATTCGATTCAAAACGGTTTTCAATAAATGCTATCTCTTCAAAAATTCTTCCGGCGTAAATGCCATTTCGCATATTTGCGCTCGTATAAATAAATGTAATTTATGTATTTCTTAGAATTCGATTTGTACGGACCAGATTCTTTGAAGAAAGAATAGAATTTTTAAAAAACTATGAAAAGTCTTTGAATCAATTATGTAGGACTCAAACCGAAAAGGGTTTTTTTATGAATTATTTCGACGTACGCGAATCCCTGGCACCTAATCTTATGAAATTAGTCGTACGACCGCATACTTCAAAGTAATGATAAGCCAAAGTATAATCTCGGCTGTACTTCTCCATATTCTATGAAGTATTCCAGAAGTTTGCCATGAAAACGTATTATACATACAGCTGAAATTTAGCATGACGAGTGCGATTATACAGGAGCACTACATCCACCCATCAAATTTCTTAAAATCCGTAGTTGAAATTCCATCACAATTTCGACCGGACGATTCAAGGTCATGATCAACGATCAAGAGCATATAAAATGCTAGACTTCATTGTCTAAAAGATGGGTCATGTTATCACAAAACGTGTGACTTCAACTTTTCTGTGACCTTAACGTATATATCCTAAAATTAAACCAGCTGTATGTTCGAACATGACCGATATTTTGATCAAGTTTGGTGACGATTGGTCAAACGATGTGGCGCTAGGCTGTACACGAACACAAATAGTGACACACAAACTCTAGCGAAAACATAACTTCTGCTTTCGCAACGGGTAATTATATAAAACTTAAGAAATACAATGTGGTCGAGTATTCCATATTTATATCGTTGTCGTATGAGACATAAACAAACTAGTCTACGTGAATCTTGGGTTACTTGCCTCATCACGAAAGCAGACACAAGATTTTTTTTTTTTAAATCTAGGGATGGTCAGGCTCCCCAGCATGGAGCACTCTTTATTGGTACAACATAAAAATGTTCTCGTTTAGAAGAATTTATCATTCATTATCCGAGGGCAGAAAAGATTAATTTTATTGAGAACCGATACTACATTTCGCTCATTGTCAAAACGCCAATAATTTACTTGAATCGTGAATCGTATATTTTATTTAATTGCTTAACACAAGAATAGCTGAATTGGTCCCAAGTGTCTCTATCATGCGTGATCTTCCCATCATTTATTCACTTAAGACAACACGAAACATTATTTAACTCTCTCTTCGACAAACGAGGGCCAGCCATAAAGAGGAACACAATATCAATGTTTCAATCAAAATATTATGTTATGATTTGCAGTCTTTAAACATTATGGAAAACGTTCTTGAAAAGGTTCAGAAGCGTATCTGTAATTTGGTTGCCCCCACTAGTTCTTCTGCCCTGCACCCTCTCTCTATCCCTCTCACTCTTTCTGTATCTCTCTCTCTCTCTCTCTCTCAGACATGATGTTGCTAGTCTCAGTATTTTGTATCAATACTATTATAGCATGAGTTTTTAGAATTGTTTCTTTATTTCCGGCTTCTTTAGTTCTGGCTCGCTTGACTTGTTCGTGTGGTTGTCTTCACCAATTCGCTGTTTTGATACCTCATTATAATACAGCTTCTTATTCCAGTATCCCCTTTCCAAGAACTTGTAAAACTCTCTTCCTGTTTACTGTTACCCTCTTACCTATAGCCGTGACCTTGTTAATACTAACATCAATAGGCATCTACTGTCTTTGCGATGATCACATTTCGTTCTTGTTAGCTCTTTTCATAGAGTTGTTTCATGCCTTGTCTGGGGCGATTTTTATCAAACAAAACATGTTTGAGTTTATAGATTTTACGGTGCTTCTTTCGTTAGTAACCCTGGAATTATCTTCTAAAAACTGTAAATACGATACTATTTTTTGTTTATATAGATTACGTTATATGTAGGTGGAAATTATTAATATTTTAGTAAAAGAAAAAAGAAAAAATATTGGTTTGTATTGAAGTTACAACATATAAAAAATGGATGTAAATTGGCCTCACGTGTCAATCGACTCTCTCTCTCTCTTCTTCTCTCTTTTTCTCTCTGTCTCTCTCTCTCTTTCTTCCACATTCTCTCGCTTTCCAATTTATTGTGGAAAATCTTTTTTGTGCTGTGTGTACACTTAGGAAAAATGATTTAGAAATCGATTAACAGTCAAGTAATTATTCTTGTTCATTTTATTTTTACCAATAATACTTATTATATATATATATATATATGTGTGTGTGTGTGTAAAATTCAATATCTATTAAATCATAAATTGGTCAAAACAAGAGATTTGTATGAGAAAATGATTTTATCATCTCTTCCTTAAACGGGAGAAGGGGCCGTAAAGAGAAAAAAATATGGTTTTATGAGCAGAGTGAAAAAGTACATAGTACAATCGTCATTTAATCATGAGCACCATTGGGTATTTCTGCTTGTATATATATATATATATATATATATATATATATATATATATATATATATAAACATATACAGGGTGTTTCAAAAGTCTTGGGAACATTACAAATGCGTATATCTCATGAACTATTCCAGGTAGAAAAATGAAACTGGTGCCATTTTAAAGCTTGCTTAATCAAGTTTTTGGTCATACTAATGATTTTCGTGTTATCTTTCCAGGTGCAGTAATGGCGTTCTCTAAACAAGACAAGGCATTTTGCGTCCTCCAATTTGCAAAGACTGAATCGTGGACATGTGTTCAGCGTGCATTTCGCAGGAAATTTAAAAAAAGAAGCCCCTGAAAGGAAATCCATTGTCAGATGGCATGCTAAATTTGTGAAAGATGGGTGTTTGTGTCTAAGTAAGCGAACAGGTCGCCCTTCAACTTCAGAAGATGCAGTTGAGCAAGTTCGGACAGCCTTTCAGCGGAGCCCCCGTAAATCAGTGAGAAGAGCCAGCAGGGAACTTCAGCTTGCTCCAGCAACTGTCTGGCGTGTCTTAAGGAAACGACTGCAAATGGTACCTTACAAGCTCAAGTTGGTCCAAAAGTTGAAGGACACTGATAAGCCACTTCGCCGTGACTTTTGCATTGCAATGCAAGAGAAGTTGGAAGATAACGGCTTTGATAACCGGCTTGTTTTTAGCGATGAGGCGACCTTCCATCTGAATGGCAAAGTTAACAAGCATAACACTCGCATATGGGGTACTGAGAATCCTCATGAACTTCTTGAGCACGAGCGAGATTCACCAAAAGTGAACGTGTTTTGTGCAATTTACAAGAAAGGTGTCTATGGACCGTTCTTCTTTGAAAAGGCAACTATCACTGGTGAATCCTATCTCAACATGCTGGAAGACTGGTTAATGGCTCAGTTGGAACAAGCAGAATCTGATGACTTCATTTTTCAACAAGATGGTGCACCACCACACTGGAGTCTTAGAGTAAGGCAGTTTCTTAACACAAGGCTGCCTGGTAGATGGATTGGGAGATCTGAGCGAGGTGATGACGTTCTCATGCCCTGGCCTCCTAGGTCTCCAGATCTTACCCCGTGTGACTTTTTCCTTTGGGGCTTTGTCAAGCAACAAGTCTATGTGCCGCCCCTTCCAAGAGATATTGACGAACTAAAGGCTCGAGTAACGGCAGTTGTGGGAACCATTGACGTCAAGATGCTGGAACGCGTTTGGCAGGAAATAGACTATCGACTAGATGTCTGCCGTGTGACGAATGGTGCTCATATTGAGCAACTTTGAAGATTCCCCACAAAACTTGAAACTTTAACCTTTCCAACGGTACCAATTTAATTTTTCAACTCCTAATAGTTTTTGAGTTATTAAAAATCGTTATGTTCCCAAGACTTTTGAAACACCCTGTATATAAACTCAATGTGAAAGGTATATATTTTAATATATCTATAATTTATTTTCTATATTCTGACGTGTAGGAATATACAGTGTCCCTTATGTATAAAAATAAAAATGTTTTTCTTAAAAACGAACAATTTTTGGGGCCGCGATCTTTCGGTCTTCGTCAGTGTAATGGTGGATTGTGTGTGTACGGTTGGAGGTGAGTGGTGATAGATAATATATATATATATATATATATATAAATATATATATATATATATATATGTGTATATATATATATATATATAGAGAGAGAGAGAGAGAGAGAGAGAGAGAGAGAGAGAGGAGATAAATTTTACGCAAAGATTGTTACAAATAACAGAATTCGTCTCTTTAATTGTACTTTTTATTTTCTAAATTTTTCTGATGGTCTTTTTTGTATTAAAAGTAGATAGATAGATAGATAGATAGATAGATAGATAGATAGATAGATAGATATACGTGCGTGTGCGCTTGTTGTGATAAAATTGTGCGGAATTTAATATCTAAATAATTTCCGTATAACAAAATTTTACACATATATGCGCTTTTTAAAATATTTGTTGGTATGTTTTACTCTACAGAAAAGCGAAGATAAAAAAGGTTGCGCTTTTCCGTCTAGAAATAGGACTCTTCCACGTGACGCCCACCCCCCCAAAAAAGCAGCAAATCCATTTCAACAATACGTATGATATGAAGGCTTGTCCAATATACAATAATTGCACGCTGCCAACATTCATTATTTTCGGACAGAGTTCGCTCCGTCTCGAGTGGAATAATCTCGTGTTGTGAATCGTGCTGACCCGGCCACACGCCGCACTGTGATTGATAAATGAATTAGATAACGCTGATTTATCCAGCCTCGAATCCTTGATTAAAATGTGCGCACGTACGTCGGTGTATTATTACCAGGAATAAGACAATCACAGACCGAGTTTTTCAAGGTCAGAAGAGTGCAGAATGGAAAATCAGCTTCAACTGTGATTCCAGCTGGCGTTTGTCCGTCGATGATGACGACAATAGAAAAATACAAACGCTAACCAGTCACCTAAAAGTTTAAAGAAAAATAAAGAAAAAACATAGAAAGAACAGACAAGAATCTGAAACAGTCAGACGACCCATAAGATAACTACCCCCTCTCCTCCTAAAATTTATACTAGCTTCAGCTTATACCACACTCAATGATTCTAAGGGTCATGGAAGAAAGAGCAAGTAGGAGGTGCGCTAACCAGACATCGACTGAAGGGGAGCGGATAACGCTGGGGCTATGGGAAAGCTTATTTGGGCTTATTGCCACTGAGAAGACCTGGGTCTTTGCCGATAAGAAATCAGAAGTAAACAGCTGTTGCAGTAACGGTTATTGGTAGACGTGGAACATGCTGGAAATCTTAGGAAGCTAGTTATCACTCAGACACTACTTGTTATTTTAAGTAAGCAATCACTTACAATGACTAATGTGTAAGGACCAAAATAGTAGATAATAATAATAATTATCATAATAATAATAATAATAATAATAATAATAATAATAATAATAATAATAAGCGAAAGTCTAAGGTCAAGGTAATTGACTTGATGTTTAAAAAAAGAAAACTTCAACTAAAAACATCGAAAAGTTGAGACTAATATGAAATAATAATAATAATAATAATAATAATAATAATAATAATAATAATAATAATAATAATAATAATAATAATAATAATAATTAGCATGCAGAAAGTCAATACAATACCAATAATCGTAGGAGCACTAGGAACAGCCCCAAAAGACCTGGCGAAAGGACTGGGAGAAATTGGAATCAAAGGGATCACTGAGACCATACAAATGACGGCAATGATCCAAAACAGCTGAAATCCTCAGGAAAATTCTCAAATGCAGAAACTAACCCGCATAAGCTACGAATGGTAACCAGTCACATCGAAGTTACAACTGGAAAAAAAAACAAAACCACCACATCAACCAAGAAACAGAAACTGCAAGAAACAAGTTGGTGCCCCCCCCCAAAAAAAAACAAATAAAATGGCACCGGTCTCGGATGGAACCACGCAAAATAGTCGTAGAGGGTCAAGGAAAATGGGAATACTGAGAAGGAACAGCACTAACCAGACCTCCACTGGAAGAGTGCGGAGAGTGCTGGGACGTTAAAGAGACTTATTGCAACCCAAATCTCGGGGGAGACCAATGGTCGTTGTCAGCGAGTAATTAATGGTAGGCGGCTGTTGCGATAACGCATGGTCATTGGCGGTGGTGATCGAAAAGGGGTGGAGAATACTTGAACTATGTGAGGGCGTGTGGTCACTCCAACTCCAGGGAACACCACTGGTTGTTGTCGGTGAGCAATCTCTGACGATGACCTGTGCGATAACATTTAGTGAGTACAAATAATAATAATAATAATAATAATAATAATAATAATAATAATAATAATAATAATAATAATAATAATAATAATAATAATAATCACTGGAAGTGCAGAGACTGCTGGGTCCTCACCAGCGAGAAATCAATGGTAAACGGCTGTTGTGATACTGCAAGTTTATTTGCGGTGGCTATCGAAAAGAGGTGGAGAATACTGGAAATCTGGGGAGACTTGTTGTCACTCAGACTCTAGGGAATACCGGTTGTCGGTGAGCAATCACTGATTACCTCTGTGAGAGAGCCTAGTGAGTAAATAATAATAATAATAATAATAATAATAATAATAATAATAATAATAATAATAATAATAATAATAATAATAATATCACGAACCTCGGTTGGTACCACAGAATAAATCGTTTCGGTCAAGGAAGATGGAAAGAGCTAGGAGGGGGAGCATTAGCCAAGCCCGACTGGGCTGCCGGTTATTTTACGACTCAAATTTCAGGGCAGGAAACGGACCGCATCAGCGAGAAATCAATACAAAACAGCGTTTGCGATGAAAGTGGATAGGACTGCAAATCGCAGGAGACTTGGTAATGCCAGTGAACAATCACTGATAATGACGAGTTTGAAAAAGCCTGATCAGTAAATGATTATTTGTTGTATAATCTAACAAATGTGTCTCTGACTGTGTCTGTCGCTCACTTACATGCTACAAAAGAACTCGATATAATTACACAAAATTTTGAATGAAACATCAACGAAATGCAACGTATATCACGTGGTGTGCTCATATAAGACATACTAGGTTAATACTACTACTACTTCTATTGGTATCTGTACTAACACCAATGCACACTTATTGGCTCCAAAACTTGTATTTAGAAATTTGCCACATTTAGCATGAAACTGGGACATAATCGAGAACATAATAATACTAGTATTGTTCATACTAATACTACTGTTATTTACATACGCTGAAGAAATATAAGATACTTGTATCTGGAATAACGCACACTTGCAATTATGTATGTGTTCTGTCCTTTTGAATTAACCTTTTTATTAACTAATAAGAAAAAGTGTCGGTATGCTTGTGTCAGCGGCAATGAGGCAACCGCGTATCAAAAAGATAATGAACGCGAAGACAGCGGCAGCCCGCGTTAGCCTTATCAACAAGTTGTACTCCGAACGTATGGCAACGATTTGAAGACGATAAACTTGCGTGTATGAATGACTTAAAACACTCATCGTAGTTAGGTGTATATCACACAGAAATATCAAACAGAAATAGTTTCGATTTGTTTTGTAAATACGTCGTTATTTTTACTTTTTTTTTCGATAAAATAAAAATAGGGAAAATATTTTCATGTAAAATATGAATTATCCTCCTTGTATTATGTGAGATGTTATTCGAAATGTTCGTTATCAGAATGATTGTCTAAAGCGGCTTCGTATTTTTAAAAACAAATGAAACGACATGCATTTTAGCATTGTAAAACAAGCCGCGCATGCGTGGTCCCCCTGTGTATGTGACTCGATGTGGCGAGTGTAAAATGCAATAAATTTGGGCAATTTGGGGCATTTTTTGACCCCACTTTGATCCCTTGAGGGCGCGAAGCAGATTTTTTCTGAGGTCAAGGATGATCATTTTATATCCAGAAAGATTGCCTCTATATTTTGGCCAAGTTTCAGAAAAATTGAATGGATGGATCAAACGTTATGGGAGAAAAGAGTCATTTTTTGCCATTTTGGGGGCTTTTGACCACCTGGGAGCGCGAACCAGATTTTTTCCAAGGTCAGCGATACTTATTTTCTATTAGGAACAATTGCCTCCACATTTTGGCCATGTTTCAGAGAAATTGAATGGATGGATCAAACGTTATGGGAGAAAAAGGGTCATTTTTTGCCATGTTGGGGGCTTTTGACCCCCTGGGAGCGCGAACCAGATTTTTTCCAAGGTCAGCGATACTTATTTTTTATTAGGAACAATTGCCTCCACATTTTGGCCATGTTTCAGAGAAATTGAATGGATGGATGAAAAGTTATGTCATTTTGTGCCATTTCGGGGCCTTTGACCCCCTGGGGGGCTAACCAGATTTTTTTTTCAAAAATCGGAGAATGTCACTTTTTAACCTGACCAAAATCATGCAAAATTCTAGAGAAATTTAATGGATGGTTGTTGCGGAGAAAAATCCGGACGGATGGACGGCCGACGGACATGCCTCAAAACATAAGTCCCCCGATTTATAAAATCGGGGGACTCAAATAACTGGACGGAAGGAAAGATCGACTTGTGAGATGTGAGATATTTAGGTCTGAAATCTAAAATTCGGCTAACATAATTTTGTAGAGTAGACAAAATTAAACCTCTTAAAAAATGTCGGCTAGTATGAACGACATCATTGTCAAGCTACGAGAATAAAGAATTTAAAGAGCGTACATAGTACAGTGTTAAGCTAAATCCTCCCAAACCGAAATAAACAATTCGCTTTCACATCAGATGAAGTGTAGATTATCAGAATTAAATATTTATATCCAAAATCTGTGTTGGAAAGCCGAAAGAATCATGAGAAACACAGTGTCTAATCAGCTTATGAAATTAATAATTAACTATGATACAGGAGTTATATGTCTGCATAGCTATGGCATTAACTTATCCCGTCAGACTGGTGTATCAACTTAGTATATATAATCATTACGCTTAAGAATTTATGGCTACGATGATGTTGACTTATATCTAAAATAAAACAGGCTGTCTTACAGAAAAGAAAGACAACATTTGAGGTGGGTGAAATAATTAGAAATAAGTGACCACCTTTTAATGCTGTTTCACAGAAAAAAAAACTTTAAAACAGCAATAATTTAATTAATAAATAGAATAAAATCATACAAAATTAAATTTCAAATAGTTACATGTCACATGTATTCTCATTGCACCGCGTTAGGGAGTTTGCCTTCTGCGATATATCAATGTTTTCAATCCTTAAAAAAGCAATCTCACATTGCACAAAAATACGCACGAGGCAAGGAAACGCCCGAGATAAAAAATAGTTTTGCTTTGAATTCTCCGTTATATGAATATTCGGTCTCCTTATATATATATATATATATATATATATATATATATATATATATATATATATATATATATATATATATTCACTTTATATTTTTTTCTTATACTTCTGTATTTACTTAAGATGGGGCATCCTACCGGATGTCAGACATTCACCGGCCACCTCAGACACTCCAGCCTAGAGATCTTTTTTAAGATTCTAAGCGTCCCTTTAAGTGCAGTTCTTTGTATTTCTCTTGCACTCGGTTCACCGGGTATACTCGCCAGATAGCTTTTAAAATTATTTTTCATTAGTCCTGTTGCTCTTCTAATTACTGGTATGATGGAGGTTTTCCTAATATTCTAGTATATATATATATATATATGAGTATGTGTATGCAAACATTGTTATGGGAGAAAAGAGTCATTTTTTGCCATTTTGGGGGCTTTTGACCACCTGGGAGCGCGAACCAGATTTTTTCCAAGGTCAGCGATACTTATTTTCTATTAGGAACAATTGCCTCCACATTTTGGCCATGTTTCAGAGAAATTGAATGGATGGATCAAACGTTATGGGAGAAAAAGGGTCATTTTTTGCCATGTTGGGGGCTTTTGACCCCCTGGGAGCGCGAACCAGATTTTTTCCAAGGTCAGCGATACTTATTTTTTATTAGGAACAATTGCCTCCACAAAATTCGTCTGTTTAATTATACCTAATTTATTTTTTCAATTTTTCTGATGGTCTTTTTTGTATTAAAATCAAAATAATTAATAAATATGCATAGTATTAACAGGTTTCACGAACGTTTTCGATTTTTTGTCGAATAATCCTCAGATGTCAAATGCAAATGAACAGAAAAGCTGGGGAAAGAAGAGAATTTGTTAAATATATTTCTACAATGTTTGCATACATCAGAAAATTCTGCCTAAGACACACACACAATACATATACACATATATATATATATATATATATATATATATATATATATATATATATATGGGTGTGTGTGTGTGCATGTGTGTGTATGTGTATGTGAAGTTAGTTGAAAAATAAATATTTGCTGACAGTAGAAGAATAGGTCTAGAAAGCATTGAATTAAATAAACGTAAACATAGATTGACTGAAATAAATAAACTTAAAAACCGAAGAATGGCAGAGGAAATAAGTAAGGAAACAGAAGAAAACCACAGGAAATTGTGGCTTCTAAAACTCATTTAAATTAGGTGAATATTTTTAAAGTACGACCAATCATGATACAGAAACCCCTTATTGTGATGAAAACAATCTCTGCGTTTAAAGGCAATGAATCAATGTCAGCTAAAAGAAAGGTAAAACGTGATCAGAAATGGAATACTGCTCATTACATCTCTGGAATAGCAGCCTCCATTTGAATCAATAATACAAATGATTTACTTAAAATGAAAGACACGTCGATCATAGAAATGATAACAATGTTATGGTAACGCAGTTTCAATAACCAGAAAAGATGAGCCCTTTTTCATTTATAGGATTTGCATATTTCCCCCTATTTTCTTTGACTTGTTTGTGTCACTTTTATCAGTTTCGTCTATTATTTTGTTTTGAGATACGTTCTGCGCATGCCCATATACGGCTCTGTCTGTCGCGATTGGCCCCAGAGGAGAGTAGAAAGTGGACCTTGTGTTTACTTTCGCCAACCTCGTAACTTTCGCTACCATTATTTTGCCTTTTAGACCTCACCGTCGATTTGCGATGTTTCTGACAAAGGGGGGGGGGGTACTGTGGTTTAGGTCAGAATCTATCCATCTAGCACTAATCATTGGATGTTTTTGACCTTGAAATAGTATTTTTTTAAGCTCCTTACATAAAGTGACTTGTCTGGAGCAATTTCTATTAAAATACAAAAAATTGATTTATATATATGTATTTTATAATATCAAAGTAAATTACTGCTATATTATTATTATTTTTTATCATTATTGTTATTATTATTATCATCATTATTTCATGGTAGTCTCAACTTTTGGATGTTTTTAGTTGGATTTTTCTTATTTTTTTAACATCAAGTCAATTCCTTTGATTTTAGACATTCAAGCTATACCTTAACACTTTCGCCGTTCCTAACAGGCAAGCCTTTTGCAGAATTTGAAAAGAAATTGTCTCGTCAATCTGTTTACGCCATTTATGGTGGCTTTTCGCTATGGTTTCCAAGCGTTCTAATTATAACGGGAATCACCTTAACTTCCATAGTCTAACTAATTCCCATTTTAGATATTGATTTTTTTTTTCGTGTTTTTTCTCCTGCACTCTGGTATCGAAGAGGCAGGCTATATCATTAATAAACCCCTCCTGTTTTTGTTTAGAAAGATTAAGTCAGGCTTGGAATGTTCAAGAACGTTATCTTCTTCTTCTTCTTCTTCTTCTTCTTATTATTATTATTATTATTATTATTATTATTATTATTATTATTATTTACTCACTAGGAGTTCTCACACAGGTCATCAGTGATTGCTCACCGACAACCGGTGGTATTCCCTGGAATCTGAGTGACAACAAGTCTCCCCAGTTTTCCAGTATTCACCACCTCTTTTCGATAGCCGCAAATAAATTTGCAGTATCACAACAGCCGTTTACCATTGATTTCTCGCCGGCAAGGACCATTGGTGTTTTCTGGGGTTTGGGTGGCAGTAAGCCTCCCCGAGGTCCCAGCAGTTTCTGCACTTCCAGTGGAGGTCTGGGCTGTGCTGTCCCTCCTCGGTCTTCTCATCCTCCTTGACCCTATGCAGATATTTTGTGTGGTGTCAGCCTAAATTGGTACCATTTTTTATTTTATTTATTTTTTTATTATTATTATTATTATTATTATTATTATTATTATTGTTTACTATTTTCACTACTCAGTTAGAATAATCATACGAGTCATTATACGTGATATCTCTGAGTGGGCACAAATCAACTCAGATATATATCTCTATCCGCCTCTTTCAATATCTGTTGCAAAGCATGTTTCATTGTTGCAATCGATGTTTACCATTCGTTTCTTGCTGTCAGCAGTTGTTGGTACTAACTAGAATTTAAGTGTAAATAATATCCAAAGGGCTTCAGTACTCTACAGATCATTCGACTGGAGGCGTGGTTCGTGCTATCCCTTCCTTAGTGTAGCAATCTATATTGTTCCTTCATGGCCATATGTATATATATATATATATATATATATATATATATTCAATATTTTCCATAGATTTACGCTTTCAAATTATTCAATAAATTAATTAAAGTTACAAGTTTTTTTGTCAAAAGAGAAAGAGAGAGAGAGAATATAATAATGTGTGACTGACTAAAATCATTTCAAACTCCTCGGCCTAACCTTCACAGGTAACATGAATTGGAACAAATACATTGAAGACATTGCCAAGGCTGCCGCAAAGAAGGTTGGCTCCCTCTACTGTGCTAGTAAACTCCTCACACCTGACATAATCCTCTACCTCTACAAAGCCACCATCCGCCTATGCATGGAGTATTGTTGCCACATCTGGGCTGGTGCATCATCTACTTCTCTCTCCCTCCTTTACAATGTCCAAAAAAGAGTCGCTAACTTGATAGGTCCCTTACTATCCACTAAGCTCCAGACCCTGTCCCATCGCCGCAATGTAGCTTCCTTGTGCTTGTTTTACAAATACTTCAATGGATTATGCTCCGATGCATTGGCCACTCTGGTGCCCCCTGGACATAAATTCACTAGACCAACTGGACATTAAACTAAATCCCATCAATTCACTGTGGAGGTCCTCAGATGCCGGAGAGCTTTCTACTCAAATACCTTATTTCCTCGTGCTGCTGGACTCTGGAACTCCCTCCCTGCCCCCTGTTTCCCCGACAATGCTGACTTGCAGAAATTTAAAATTAATGTAAACAGACATCTCGCTGCGCAGATCCCAGTTTAGGTTGACCCCCCCCAACCACTCTTCCCCTTTTCTTTCTTCTCAGTAGCCCCTTACGTCTACAGTGGCGGCCTGCCTTGTTTGGGGTGAACTACGTTAATAAAAACAAATCCAAAACGTCTCTTCATGTTGAGGAACATCCACTGACAGAAATAGTCACCGGTTAATATGTAAGTAGCATAGGGGGGGGGACGAACACAATGGTACCTATAAACCAAAACACTGGTACATACAGAAGAAATAATCCAATATTTTCCATAGATTAACGCTTTCAAATTATTCAATACATTAATTAAAGTTACAAGTTATTTTGTCAAAAGAGAGAAAGAGAGAGAGAGAGATAATATAATAATGTGTGACTGACTAAATTCATTTCAAATTAAGAAAAATCCAATATGTTCCTTCGAATGTATTGATGATGTGTAAAAATAAGACAAGATAATAACATTATAATCTGTTCTTGGACGAATTACGTGAAGGTCAACATAGGCGCAATTCTCTTAATTATTTCACGCGGGACGAGCTCGAAGGGTGTAATTTGAAGTTGAGCCAAGTCTCGTAATCTCTCGTTTCCTCTCACACAAAAGCGAGGTCAAGAGACATCAGATCGTGACTGAAACTCATATAACTATTGTTATCCTGCCGTTGTTCGGTTCTTCTACTAAGCATCCCCATCTCCTCTCACTGGCTTTTTTTACTATGGTAACATATCTCTTATTAATTGATAGTGTGATGCTGATCACCACCTGTTTTCCATCATCATCATCATCATCATCATCATCATCATCATCATCATCATCATCATCATCATCATCCGGTTTATTTTTTGAATCAGGCCACAATTAATCCTCTGACGAGGGTGGGGCCTGATTGTCTAGTATCGAAATCTAAGTCTTCCTCTCCACTCCTGTCTTTGGCAAGGCTTGATGGAATCCATACCCATGGCCTTCCTATCACGTTTGACTACGTCCTCCCAAGTCAACTTGGGTCTGCCAGTGGTGATGTTCTCTGCTGGCACATTCAACTGTCGGACTTTAGCAATACAGCCATCGCTACGCTCAATGTGACCCAACCAACGCAGTCTGTTCTTCCGCATGATGTCCGCAAGGCTTTTCAAGTCAACCTGTGAGAGCAGGGATTCAAAAGAAACGTACTGTTCAGGCCTCACCAAACAGATCCATCTGACCATTGTCATTACGGTGCAGCTTCTTTAGTATGCCAGCAGAGACAGCCCAAGTTTCTGAGCCATACAACAGCACACTTGTGACACATGAGGAGTATACACGCCCTCTCGTAGTTGTTGGCAGGTGTTTGTTTGTCAGGATTGGTAGCAGCTCTCTAAACTTTTTCCAGGCACACTTGCAACGTGTAGTTCCATAATGTGTATATGTGTAAGTATTTACAAGCTATTGTGCCTGTCAATATTCGAATAAATACATACATTCTTTTAAATTATAGTGAATAATAGTATCGCAATAACATTTATTCAATATCAAACACTGATGTATTATCTAACATACATTGAAAGACCTGGTTTCAATCTTGATAGACAATGGATACCTCTTGTTGTATATATCTTATATATCCGGTAATACCTTGTGTGGTATTCGACCTCGACCGGCACCTGGCTTCCACTGAAAGAAGGGAATATTAGATTGATATGCGTTTATCAACCACATGTTTATACGACACAAAGGAAATAACATACAGCTTCTAGTATTTTCAAAAGGCTCTACGTTGCTTAACTTCGGTGATCTAACGAGAACCGAGGTCCTAACGTAGTTATGTCATATACGGAACCATTATGTCAACGGGGGGACTATAGTGAAACATGGGTTGCACAATCAACATAACACCTCATCTGAACCGGGGTTGCTTGATTTAAAATTGTTAGTAGAAGTAGAGGACGACTGGAAGGAATAGCGTTATAAGGAGACAAAAAATGATGTTATTTCGGTGGTTTCATTCTTCACGACAAGTTGCACAAATAAGACTTGGTAGTCTAATTTACCTTACTACAAATAGGTGGGTGGACGGAATATGGAGTCACATCTTTTCCACATGGGATTATTTCATACATTATTCTCATAAATATAAACATTATTGTAATTAAAGTGTATTGTTTCTTAAAATCAAGTGAGACAAACAAATATGACATTTTTATTGGTGCACGGTTCGTATTGGATAGTGTTTGTATTTCTCTTAATCTGGTCAACCCTTCGTTTTGTGTTAAGCAGATGATACTTATTTCTGTACAATGGCTAAGACTCCCTGTTCTGTAAGAGCACTGCCCCTATAGAAGGTAATTGTAACCCGCTATAGGTAACCTCTTTGCAAAGAACATCATGGTGAAACAAAATATTCAGATATATGGAGAGCCATAATCATTGATGTCTGAAAACAGACCTGATACCTGAAGAAGATGAAGAATTTGTTTAGTCTCAATTTTTTGTTTCTTTTCTCACATTAATTCTCTCATTTACCTTCTTCTTTTCTTTCTTATCATCTGTTTTCATTTCTTTCTTTTTTCTCTCCTTCTTTTCTTATTGATTTCCTTTCCTTTTTTTATTTAGTTATTTCGTTCCTTCTATCTTTTCTTCATCTCTTCCTTATTTCCTCTCTTTTCATTTATTTATACAACCAATATTAAATATAATTCGATCTTTCCGAAACAAAAGAAAGATCCAGGTTGGCCGTTCATCTTGAACAACATGAGATAAATACAAGTGTACCTCAGGGATCGATCCTTAGACCTTTTGTTCTTGATTTTCATAACCGACCTCCCTGATGACATTGTGTCTGAGATGCTAACGCAAGCGCACTCTACTCTAAAAACGCGCACATATCCGAGGCAATGGCTGAATCCTTAATAAGTGACCACAAGTCTGTAGTGGAATGGGGTATTGAATGAATAGTAGCATTTAATGCTATTGAGACAAATCTTTTTTCCTTCAACAGCTAAAAGAAACTTCCTCAACCACCGATTTCCATGTCAAATAACACTCTATATAAGAGTCCAACATTCACACACCTCGGCTTAAAATTCACATGTAGCATGAATTGGAACAAATACATAGAAAACATTCTCAAGGCTGTTGCAAAGAAAGTGGGGTCCCTCTGCTGTGCTAGATAACTTCTAACACCTGACAGTATCCTATATCCTTGTGCTTGTTTTACAAGTACTTCAATGGAATGTGCTCCGATGACCGTGCTGCTCTTGTGCCCCCCTCGACGTAAATACACTCGAGAAACCCGACAATCAGCTAAATCCCATCCATTAATTCTGGAGGTCTCCAGATGCCGGATTGCTTTCTACTCCAGTAGCTTCTTACTTCGTGCTGTCGGCCTTTGGAATACCCTCTCTGCTCCCTGTTTCCTCGACTGTACAGACAAGCAGAAATTTAAAACTAATGCAAACAGGCATATCGATGCATAGCTTCCAATTTAGGATGCCCCCTTACACTTTCACCCTAATTCTCAGTTGCCGCTTACGTCTGTTTGGGGTGAACTATGTTAACAAAATCTTTTTTTTGTTGCTCTGTTTCCTTACTAATTTATTTTCTTTCTTTCCTTCTGTCTTTACTATCTCCACGTATGTTTTCTTTTCTTACATTATTAACTTTCGGCAATTATGCAGATTTAGACCAAAGCAAACATCGACTTGACGTCAGTAGTTACAAAACTGTTTACGTAGACAGCCGGAAAATGCCGAAACGCTTATTCAATCAGAATGCGAGAAAAAATGCTGACGACAAGCTAACATTTTAATTGATTGAAACGCGAAATCCACTAATTGAAAATACAAATTGATCAAAGTAATAATGAATTTTAACGAGTTAGCACAAGGTATTACGTATCCCGAAGGAGTGATTCAATTTTGCCAGGGGAAAATGATAGCCAAAGAAAACAATTGAACAAAATGTGGATATAGTTACAAATGAAAAAACAAACTTTTTCGTGCATATAAAATACATTGTATAACTCTAACCCTAACATTTTCTAACCCTGACCCTAACCCCAACCATAACCTTTTATCTTACTTTAAATTTTTTTTTATTTTTTCTTTTATTTCCAATTATACATTTAGCTTTGTTTTGGATTTTTTTACGAAGGCAACCGACTTTTCATTCGTTATTTCCCGGCCGTCTACGTAAACATACGGAAACTACCGATTTTAGCTTGGGTCTTAATCTGTACCCTACTTTCTTTTTCTATCTGTTTTTACTTTCATTCTTTTATCCTTCCTTTTTCCTTCTGTCTTTAATTCTTTTTTTATTTCCTTTTTTTCTTCATTTTATTTGCTTCTGTCTTTCTTTGTTTAACTTTTTTTCCTTCTTTCTTTAATTTCTCTACATTTGCGTTTCCTTTCTCGCCACATTTATTGGTCTATCATTTGTTTTCCTTCTTCTCTTTTTTCTTTCATTTCGTTCCGTCTCTCTTTCTTTGTCCATTTTCTTTTCATTTCTTTCTCGTCTCTTGGTATTTTTCCGCTGTAATTATTCACACGAAGTTATTTGCGTAATATCTGACATTTACAACAGAGATTTTCAGGAACACCATAAAAATCACGTATACAAAATAATACAATAAATATGTGATAAACAGTCAGCTATTGAGAAGATACAATAAGGAATTGCGTATAAAATGAAAATATTACTATTGATTAAATAAAATATGAAAGGAATTCAAAATAATAATTTTAGTTTAAATTTTTTTCAAGAATATTTACGTTTGAACTGTTTATAAAATCATAAACGCTTCACGTGTTAATTTATCTCTTTAATAGGGCGTTAGCTACAAGGTCATGAGTAGTTTTCAAAAGCCAGCACACTACATCAAGTGCTTATTGGCCTACAAAAATGGCTGAACAGCCCCGACGGCATTCCCTGGTAGAGGCTCTCAAGCGATTAGCAATAAACTAACCTCTTCTCAGAAGACGGTAAAGCCTGGGAAAGTGGACACCTCTAGGACTGAAAAGGAATACTGCTCAGTCCGACAGTAACAAAGTCACTGTCGTGCTGATTGTAAATGCCCTATTACTGACTGATACGAGCTAACCCTAACCCTAACCTTAACCCTTACTCTACTGAACCTCTATCAGGTACTTTTTAAAGTAAACATATTTATACACTTTATAAATCTTTCGATGCATTGATTCATTTTGTATGAATCAGATGATCCAAGGTTTGGCATTAGTTTCCTAATATATTTTCAGTTAAATTATTTCTAGAAATGTATCATCTACTTACGGGAGGGACGAAATGAAGGTTGCCAACATCCTAAGTGAAATAATTTATGTGGAACGAACTGGATTCGAACTTGGCACACGCAGGTAGTCAGTCTGTTTCGTTAACCACTTAAGCCACCGTCACCTCCATCTTTTGATTAAAAAACCTTTAGCACACTAAATAAACCGATTATAATCGATATCTGAGGCAAAGTACGGAACAACCACAATTAGAGTAAATCGACGCAAGGTCTCCAGTAAACTTTTTTTTTTGTATACAAGTGTCGGCTATCCGTAAAACTATAGCGGAAAAAAAGTGTTGCTTTCCCGGTGTTCGAACTAATATTCATATGAAATAAAGTCTCAATCATCAGTAAAGTTTTTAAAAGTATATCGAACGTTTAAAAGAAAAAAAAACAGAAAATAAACCATCGTATCAATCGGTAAAGGATGAAAAATAAAAAAAAAGATAATAGAATCATTATAGAAATAGAGTAGATAATTTATTTATAAATTCATTTTTAGACGGTGGTGGTTGTCTGACTTGCTATTTGCTTTCTGCATTATTCTAAACTCTTAACATTGTTTCGTCCTACATAACGTGCTTGCATGACGGAAGTAAACATCTATACATATAGCCATCCAGAGGTGTTTCGCTGTACCACAACTCTTCAGTGCGGCTCGACTATCCAGGGATCGAACCTTCAACCATCTAGTTGATAGTCGGCATCTCTCATCACTAAGCCACGGGACAGGCGCTGGTCTTATATCGTAATATATATATATATATATATATATATATATATATATATATATATATATATATATATATATATATATTTGTTCGTGGGAAGCCCAACAATTGGCTAAGAGAACAACAAAGAATCTGATTGGTTAACTAGCTAGCCGTGTATATAAAAAGACCCGGCAAATCTAACTCCATGCATTTTAGCCTGAGGATTCCCCCGGGGATAAAACGCGGGAGCCTCTGTGTAGCTTAATTGCCATACATATATGTTCAAAGCTTACTATATATATATATATATATATATATATAGTCTCTGTCTTCTGGCATCCATTTTGGCAGATTCTCTGCACAGCCGGAGTTTTTCTCTGGCGTTTATTATTTTTGACAAAGGGAAGTTTCTTTTCCCGAAATATTAAATAAATGATTTTTATTATTTTTGACAAAGGGAAGTTTCTTTTCCCGAAATATTAAATAAATGATTTTTATAATCATCTGGACATCACACAAACAGCTAACACCACACTTGCTGTTATGTGAGATTTTAAGAAAAAATAAATAGTAAGTCACATTTCGTCTTCGATTTATTATTTTTGTTCCGCCCAGCTTACATCTTACCCGAAATTATGATTGCCCACAGCCCTTTAAAAAACATACTACTACCATTCCCTGCAAGGCTTCAAGCAAACTACCATTCTCTCTCTCTCTCTCTCTCTCTCTCTCTCTCTCTCTCTCTCTCTCTCTCTCTCTCCCTATATATATATATATATATATATATATATATATAAAAACGGAGGAGTTTTATGTATTCTCTCTTCTTATTGCTGTCTTTGTTTGTGTCGTTGATACCTTATGTATTTTCCATCAAATATCTGGCATATTTCGTCTTTTCTCTTCTCCCTTCTATCCTCACTATAATTTCTCTTTAACGTCCGGATTTACATTGTTCAACTTGGTTGTTGCGTCTTGTCCCCATCACAAAAAAAAACACTCAATATTCTTTTTTTTTGTATTTTGATTAGCATGCGTTCGACCTTTACCGCTTGCTTTGATCCCGATTGTTAAGCGAAGCGTATTTAATCAACACAAGATCTGAACTCATTGATCGAAAAGGTTCATGTCTCACTCATTGCACAATGACTAACCCAATCGCATTAAACTAGTTCAACGATGTATAAAGTAATTCCTAATTGTTTATTTAAGTCCCTCGTAATTAATTCCCTTTTTTTCCAAATTTCTAACATGTTTTCGTTTTTGTTAAATCACCCATTAGTGTGTGTTTAGCATTAGCCAATGGACTTACTTAATGAACCTCTAAACAGAAACAAAAGTCTAGCAAAGAAAAAGAATAATACGAAGATAAAAACTTTATTGAAATTCCTGGAATAAGGAATCGAAAAATAGTATTAAATAGAAGAAAAAAAATACCGGTTCAAAATTCTTGGACTAGCTGAAATTATGCAAAATAGGGTCCCATTTTTTGGTTATGAAAATAAAAAAAACAAGGGAGATAACTTCATTTGCAACTAATGGTTGGTTAATTTACTAACGAAACAATTTAAACATTGTTATTCAGTTAACATTTTTGTTATCTTGAAGGTGACAACTCAGTTATGCCGTCCAAATTTACGGCACACATTTCAACCGGTGTTGGGGCAAAAATACCGCCGATTTTAATTTTTGCTCGGTTCGATTTCGGCTATAAATGTCAACGGGCAATCTCATTCCAAACCAGAAAAGGAAAATATTACATCGATGATAATTGCTGATCTTCACAAACCGTAAAAAGAATACACAGCGGCTTGGGCCTTTTATGTTAAGCAACATCATACAAAATCAAAGTATTGCTGGTCGTTACAAGAACCTAAGTGCGCGTGTCAACCCAAACTTTGTGTAGATTGGTACAATTTTATTCGCGACATTTGTGCGCAGCATTTGATCGACGGTCCTGCAAAGATCGCTTGTCCTGGTCGAACAATAAGTAAATAAAGTAAACACATATATCAATATGTTACCGAGGTGAAGCATAAAACACATTTTGAAAACGATTTGACTCAGCAAGATCTTGAAAGGTTCGTACACAAACCAAAAGAAAATGTATGTATACTGATTAAAACCTTTGGATGATATAACGTCTTGTGAATACTATTACAATATAGTCTCTAATTGTATGCATAGTTTTACATTATGTGTCATTGTCATTCTTGTTATATGCACAACGCTTTGGTTGTTACCATCTCCGGCCTTCTGAAAAACGTCTAAAACGGCAATATAATTAAGTCGTTTTGGAATTATTTTAGATGAGGATCTATTATTTGTATTATTTGGATTATTCAGACTACTGTTCTCATCTTGGATTATATTCTAACAACGTGTCGACCGGTGTAAACTCCGATTTTTTACAAATGCCACCTATCGAATTCGTGAATCTATGCGGAATGTTGGATCGAATCACGGGAAATCTTGCTCGCGTACAATATGTCAAGACGGGTAGAAGGCTTAAGTAATTCGTAATTGTATTTTTAGTATCAACCGTACTGAGGGCCGACATTACCGATAGCGCAATGGTTAAAACTACTACATTGTAACGAGTTCTTAATCCGCAGTAGGTTGAAGGTTCAGTCCTTTGTGTGAGCGATACAAATATTAAAATTACGAATTACCTAACGCCAAGAAATCAGATACTTCGGAATTTTGTGAAATTTTAACAAAAGGTGTTAAGCACTAACAGGAGTCCTCTGTTGTCCCTATCTTGAAAAATGCTGGTGATCCGTCTGAGCCAACTAAGTATCGTCCTATTAGTACCTTCTTTGTTATTAGCAAAGTTTTTGAAAGGTTAGTCAACGGCAAGCTTGTTAATTTTCTGGAAAGTCTGGGCCTCTTTAGTGATGTTCAGTATGGCTTTCGTGGTTTTCGTTGAACGGCTGATCTGTTAACTGTTATAAGAAGATTTTAATGATTCTAGTTCGACAGTTGTTCTTTACCTAAGCTTAAATGGTTAGTCTTCGATCTGGTTAACCATTCGGGAGCCATGTTACAGAAAAAAAAATGACTGAATAGATGATGGACTGTTATATATAATTACAGATGAGCGAATGAAATATATTTAATATTATTGCAATCACGGACTGATTTATGATATATTTTGCCGCATCAAATTTGTTATGGAGTTCAAATGAATAAAAATAAAAACATATTAAACTCTCATTTACTTGTGTCATAATATCCTCTCTCTCTCTCTCTCTCTCTCTCTATATATATATATATATATATATATATATATATATATATATATAGAGAGAGAGAGAGAGAGAGAGAGATATGTATATATATATATGTATAAATATATGTGTATATATATATATATATATATATATATATATATATATATATATATATATATATATAATTAATTATATTTAGTATATTTTTTATTCATACAAACATTGTTGGTTGCATATGTGCATATATGTTTCGGTTGTACTCTTCATAGAGAGTCAACCTCTTCAGACGAAAACGAGGTTATTCAATTCCTCCATTTCGTCTGAACATGTTGATTCTCTATGTAGAGTACAACTGAAACATGTATGCAGATATGTAACCAATAATGTTTGTATAAATAAAAAATGTATACTAAAGAACAGCTCTACTTGTTATTGAGCACTTTTTATAAACAATGGAGTTTCAATGGATTAACATCTACAGAAACTAATATAATACATGTACCATATAATTAATTATAAATATCTGTTTTTATCCACATACCTATACAGGAATCGTCAATCAAGGGAAGAATTATTCACTCGAACTCCGGAACACAAGTTATATTTCAAACTCACTACAGAGTCGAGTCTACATTTGTAGGCGACAAATAATTAATTATAAATATTTGTTTTATCTACATACGCTATCGAACCCCGGAAAACGAGTTATATTTCAAACTCAAATTACAACGTCCTAACCCGCCCGGCCGTTTTCAACAACTCAGTAAATTAGCCAGAGAGTAATCCTATTTAAAGGCAGCTTCCGTATAGTGTTTTACTATTGAAAGAAACATTGCATTGAAGCCACGAAGACAGCTGTGTTTATACTACTCACTACAGAGCCCGTCCTACTGATATCGATTTAGGTTATGGCAAGCTTAACCTTTGTTTGCTTGACCCACTTAAAAGTGAAGACCGCTAAAATATTTTAAAGCAAAGCAGGGAAAATTCATTGTTGTAAGAGGATATATGTAGTGAAGTGGTAACAAAATCGAGGACTCAGATTATTTGGAAGGTAGAACGGGTATTTCCCCGGTATAAAACGGGCATAGAATATAAGTATATGCGTTTAGTGGACGCCTTTCCTCGAGAAATATCTAGTTAACAAATACAGGCACATTGTCTGCATATCTTCCGTCTGTTTCTCTAAAACTGCTTAATTGTTGTAGTTTCGGACTGACGAATTTACTATAGTTGTTGTGGACCCTATTAGTTTTGGTTAGCTTTGGAATCATAATCGTGGCTTGTATGTGGAGTGAAGAACGTGTGAATATTGAATATGTTTCTTCGAAGTTCTGGCTAGACAGTCGAGTTTAATGCTAGTATTTTTATAGCCTTAATATTGTAAGTCATTAAGAAAATAGTGTATTGAAAATTAATATTATTGATTGTTGGTGTGTAGGCTTTCGAGTATTTGTAATTTTTTCCTTGTTCTAATATAGTGGTGGTATCTACTCGAACTTTTCGGAATTAGGTCGAAGTTGAGGAATGTTTTCTTTACAGGTGTTCAAACGGAAATGCGATATTTTACATTTTTGTAATTCATATCTTGAAAATCTAGAAATTCAAACATTAAAATAGATTCAAGACTTGGAGTAAAAACGCCGAGAATCCATTAGTTATTCTCGCGAATATTTGGTGTGACTGTAGGTTATGGCATTTAACTTTGAATCTGTGTGACATCATGATCAGGGGTTTTCGCGTCAGTCGGCCTAGTTTGAAAGGCCCTCAATAAGTAAACCAGTATGCAGGGGTGTAAGTTCACACTTGTATAGAAGGAGATGGGGCGTCATAAACAAAAAGTGTGACAGTTGTCGTCTTTGCTAAGGAAATTAAAAAAGTTACGGTGATTTTTCTGAGATTGAAAAGTATGAGTTTTGAGTTGAGACGCACAGCCAATATCTACAATGCCTGATAACCTTGCTAGTTTACTGATAAAATACGTGTATTCATCCTTACGACAGGCCATTAATTTCATTTTCATTGTGATATTTTCCTGTCAAAAAAGACTCATATGAATTAAGAAACATGTTAATACTTGTGTTTTTCTTAAACGATTATTATTTGAGAGCACAGAGGTATTAATTATCATTGCAAGGTTTTCTTTCCAGAAACCTGTTTTTTCCTCATGCCTTTATTCATCATACAAAAGCAAACTAACTTACTCGATCGAGATGTTTTTCAGACATGACTGTTTTTAAATTCACAGACTATTTGGAATTCGTTTTCGTACGCCCAAAATGATTTAATGTTGTCGGCTTAGAACCGTCACTTAAATATGCCAACACGTTCCAAACAGTAGCCTCGCAGAAGTACGAGTGCTTTTCATGCGCACTTATACACATAATTATACATAATCCAATGTGACTGCATATAAGCAAATGATCTACAGTATATTTATTAAGAAATTCTTTCAATATTTGCAAATACCGAGAGAAGTTGATTGACGTTTATGCTAATTTTCTAGAAATTCTTGGTACGAAGAAAGAATGAATAACTTTAAAAGATAAGAAATACTTGGGCGCTCATTTAGTCTTCTCAATGCGAAAATAACGATAACCTTTGCTGGGTTGCTTGACTTAGTGGATCGTTGGTTATTACAATTAATTGGAGAATGTTACCATAGTTACAGGCGTACCGTTTAGTATCATTATACATTGCTTTGAATGTTCGTAAAAGGATATATATATATATATATATATATATATATATATATATATATATATATATATATATATATATATAGCCTAAAGAAGCTTTGAGCCATTAAAAAAAAAAATGTAAAATGCAGTTTAAATTCCCAGACAAACTAACTAAATCCAAGATATTGCAGACTTAAGATTCGTTGGAAAATTAATAAATGAAAATATATAAGTAAAAATAAATAAATAAATAAATTAAAAAAAAAGGGGGGGTTAATTATATAAGAGTGAAACAAAAACAGGAGACCTTAAGCGTCTAATATTAACACGGGGATCATCAGCTGTTTACCATGTAACTGTTTCGATCATCAGCTGTTTACCATGTAATTGTATATATATATATATATATGTAAAGAAGTAAGGTTACCAACATTTGTAAAAAGGTTTTTTCAACATTTATTTATTAATGGATTTACATATCTGACGATAGTGGACCACCGCTTGAAACGCGTTATATGAAATTATAAAATTATAAAATAACAAATAATAAATAAATGTTGAAAAAAACTTTTTACAAATGTCGGTAGCCTTACTCTTTTACATATACAGTGTTCTCTCGCTAGAACTACACTTATACTGCACTACCCTCTTTTATATATATATATATATATATATATATATATATATATATATATATATATATATATATATATATATTTATATATATATATAAAATGTTTTTCACATTAGAAGACATTTTTTAAATTAAATACAAATGTATTTAAGAAATTGATAAGATGCCAGGATTTATTATTTTTTTTTATATAATGAATCAAATATTTTGAGCGGCATCGATTTCCTAAACAAAATTGTATTTCATTTTAAAAAATGTAGTCTCGTGTGAAAATTTTTTTTTATTATAACCTTTCAGCGCATCGACTCTTGTTTTCACTACTACAATTTGTACTAACATAACACATCTCAACACGACACTGTTTCCACTTTACACGGGGGAGAGCGTCGCCGTTTGGGAGTCTCTCCCATACAATCAGCGCGGTAAATAATAAATATATATATATATAACAATGTCGGATTCTTATTTTCATTGAAAAAGAGAAACCCCGCTCGAAATATTTGATTTATTATCATGTTTTTCATCCTAATATATTATCGATTTCTTAGACAGAATTGTATTTCATTTAAATAAATGCCTTCTAATGTGAAAAAAACCTATGTTATTAAAACCTTTCAGCGCATCATAACATAACATATCTCAACACGACACCGTCACGACTTTACACCGGGGAGAGCGTCGCCGTTTGGGAGTCTCTCTCGTACGGTCGGCGTGATTAATAATCTAAAAAATATTTTAAAGCAGATTCCAATATTCAATTAACAAATCTTTTCAGGCATAAGCTGATGTGAACAGTACAATAATAATGAAAACGCTAAGAAATAATTAGATCATCTAATTTGCATACAGAGATAACGATATTTTTCGATATTTTGTCAGAGAACACAACATATATTAATCTCAAATTCAGTTCTCCGATTTGTCCAATATGCGTATATATAGGTTCAGTTCTATTAATGTTATAATACTATCATTAAAATCCCCACACTTATACATGACAAACATTTAAGTATCTGTAATATTGGTATAGATTGTAAACTTCTCCCAAGATGTAAATGTTTTCTTTTACAATAAGTATTATCTCTCGATATAAAGGCATTGTTATTTTCGTTTTGTTTCCTTGTTATCTTTCGTACAGATATTTTTCCAAACAAATGTAAATTTTCTTTTAGAACGTTGTGTTTCGTCATATACTCTCGAGTATGTAGATTGATGAATTTTCTCAGAAACTTTACACTGATTCAATTTTAAATGGTGCTAGCAGAACAACAACCGGGAAATATTTTGCAAACAACAATTATGATTATCATTGGCCTCAGTCAAATCTTGAATGAACAATGGATATGATTATCAAAATGAGATGTTTTGTTTCGGATAAAAAAATTTTTCGCAATCGCTGTCTTTATTACGAGGACTTTAACATACCGAACAATTATCGGAAACACGCAAATTTACAGTCAGGTTTACAGAAGTGAGGCTCTGAACACTATATACACTGCTTTGACAAAGTGAATAATCAACTTCGAAATCTAGTGAGAAACGGTTTATTCACTTCCCTACAGCCCTTTTCTCACAGAAGTGACGTTTCTAGTCTTTCTCTATTCCATGAAAAATGTCAGTATACTGAAATACTATGCCCTTAATAGGGTTAAGATGAAAATTCATATACATAAATATACAAAAGCAAGGAAATTCCGAAATGTTTACACTTTTATTGTCATTAAAGGTATGCGAGCACAACAGGGCTATGTATTTTACTGGTAGGAATTTTTCTTCACACACTTCATCTACTCATGCATAGAGATTTATACTGTAGTGATGTGATAATGAAATGGTTTGGTTGATATGTAGTCATACCTTTAATGACAATAAGAGTGTAAAAATTTGGGAATTTCCTTGCTTTTGTACATTTAGTGTATATGAATTTTCATCTCAACCCTATTAAGGGCATATGATTTCAGTATACTGGCATTTATCATGGAATGTCACTACTTTTGTAAAGGCTATGCCTCAATACAATGCCTTCTCATAAGGTATTTTGGAATTTTCTGGAAAACTAAGGTATTGTAAACTGAAGTTAAAATGCCACAAACTAGACCCTAGAGCCTCTATCTCTGCCAAAAATCAGCTGAATCCATCAAATAGTTGATGAGATACAGGGTGGCACATACGTACACACATATAACGTGATTTTCATGATGAAAGTCTATTAAGGGAGAAGAGCGCTCTCACGCTTCCCTTGATTCTCATATCTTATTTTCATGGTAAGGGTTAGAGTTAGGGTTAGTGTGTCCGACTGAGCAGCAAGCCCTGATTCGCCTCTAGTTACAAACACTGTAAATAAGGTTCTTTTCTGGTTCCAGAATTCCACACAAAATATTCTTTCCAAGAATGTTCCGTCTGTGAAACACAATATCTTTAAGACATCCACAAACTATACAGTTTTTATTTATTTTCACATTTATTTCAATTGTAATTGTCAATTTATTTTCTCGAATACAGATGCGGAGTTTGATTTGATTTGAACACATTCTATATAGAATGTAAGCTCTATTTCCTTAAGTAAGTATTTTGTGTTGTTAAGTACTATAATTTATCTGTGAAATCTATAGTTTTCTGTATGTTCAAGAGGAAATATTACTACACATCTAAAGCATATTAATATTTAATAATCCATAGATTTAAGTTGTTGTTCTCTTTAAAAATTGTTAACCGAAAATGATATCAATATGATTGCGTATAATATATTTTGTATCATTTAATTTGTTCCGACATGGAGTTCTTACAATGTTTCGATCGGTTTAATTTGCGACCTTCTTCAGATGCGTCTTATTAAACTCGTGAATCTTTCTATCGATATAGTAAATGTGTACGTAATGTTAGATCGCTCTCGCTCCGTCAGCAATGACCGCGCAAAGTATCGCCTGTATTGAGGATTGAACTTTCAACATACAGAAAACGGTCACTTAGTACTTATTACAGAAAGAGCGATCTGCCCCACGTGGATTTAATAAAAGGGTTCAGTTCGATGTGCCGTATAGATTCCCGAGTTCGACATAAAGATTCTTCAGATTCAATAAGTCGCACTTGAAGAAGGTCCGATGCTTTATGTTCTGAAAATAACATCTAAATTAAAACAGTAGTCCAAAAAAATCAAGCTAATACGAATTATGAACCCTCATATATAACCTTAGAACCACAATATTATTTGTTAAGAAAGTGTGTATAATTCATAGGTATGTAATGTTTATTTAATGACTAACCCGTGTCACTTATAAGGCAAATGTATTTTGCGGTAGAGTACGTTGCGAAAAAAGGAATATTAGAGAGATTTAAGTTTATATAAAGAATTTGTCTGACGAACGTATCGGATTAATATTTCACTTTTTATCATGACAAACTATTCCAACTACCATAAAAAAGAGATATGTGTTTCCCAATCTTTTTCTATTCTTTTAAATACTAACCCAATTTACCAAATTATAAATTAAAACTGAAGAAGTTAAAACTTAATAATAATTAATTTAAGAATAACTAATTATCGAAAACAAAAATTTCCACGTAAAAAATATAAGCTTATTTTTATACACTAGAAACAGTTAATGTAAATATTTAGTTTTTCGGCGTCCTATTCCAAATAATCTGTTTGAACTACAAAATTGAAAATACCTTCGTTCATACATTTGACAGATCAGTAGGTTTGTATCGGATGTCCAACCAGCTTGCCGCAACGAAGCTCGGAGCGTCTTTTTCGAATCATTACCATGGTGTCAACCCATGATGATTCTCGACATTGTTTTTATCGGTAGGAATACGAATCTGTCAAGAAGGCCGGCGTATTTTGATCCTTTGTGGCACTTCACGATGCTATTGCATATCAAGGGTTTGTCGGCCTATGTATTATTGACGATAGTGCAAACGTCCCAACGAGGGTAGCATCCCATATTAACGACTTATGTATCAGAAAGTAAACCTGTCAGGTTCTTGGACGGTTTAACATCTCGTCTGTCACGGCCAACAGTTTTAAGGGTCGACAGACAGCCAGCAAAGTCTATCGCAAATCAAACTACATAGTTGAGAACGCTGTGTCTATGCAATTTTCGGCGCTTCTCTTACATAATAGGGTTAGGGTTACGTGATAGAGTTACATGATAGGGTTATGGTCATGGTAAGGGTTACTTGATAGGGTTAAATGATAGATTAGGGTTAGTCTTAGGGTTACATGTTAAGGTTACTGTTAGGATTAAGGTTACATGATAGGGTTACGGTTAGGCTTAGGGTTACATGATAGGGGTATATGATAGGGTTATGGTTATGGTTAGGGTTAGGGTTAGGGTTACATGATAGGGGTATATGATAGGGTTATGGGTAGGGTTAGGGTTAGGGTTACATGATATGGTTTCATGATAGGGTTATGGTTAGGGTTAGGGTTACATAATAGGGTGTGTATTCCTCGTTTAACCTCGGCTGAAACAAAAGTATCAGCGAATCTTGCTTGTTCTGTTAGATTATCTCAGATGGTTATTATCTTACTGATTCGAATGCACACGATCAGACATATGCACCCAAAATACGAGAGTGGTGTAGTGAGTTAAAGTATTTGCTGCTGAATATTTATATCTTTTTTTTGTATTTGTAAAAATTTTAGATAAGGGTTCATCATTTTAATTATTCAGAAAAAAAAAACTTATTTTTTGTGACTTTCAATTTTTAATTAATTTTCAACTTCAGTTTGTTGCTTTAGTCCTAAGAATTAACTGATACATTATCATTAGTACCGATCGGATCGTAGTTAGACATTACATAATTAAGCTAAGTTCAGGTGAACATGTATGAACGGGTTTTTCTGATAGAAATTATAGAATTAAGACTAAAAACCTATTTCTGACCATATATAAGCCTAAAATATAGAATTGATGATATAGTTAATGGTTAATCAGAGTTAAATAAAGATTATATTAAATATATAAAAAGGTGTAATATCTGCTCATAATTTATTTAATAAGCTATTCATAATTAGTAATTAGTCAATTAGGATGGTGAAATACTATTATACTCCTTGTAAAAAATGTACATCTTACACCCATGAAAAACTAAAAACTAACATAATTGGGATATAAATTGCAATTATTACCCACACTATCGAGTTCAATCGGACCGCATACCCCACAATAACTGCTACATAATAATCTCCACTCAGAAGAGCTCATATACCAATTCCAGACCACATGACACTTTACGTTACGTAAGAAGCAAAACTATCCTTTTCTATGTACTCTAAATGCTCAATATCTATTTAGAATTTACATCTGATGATAAACAAAGTCGGATTGAAGTCTAAATGGGTTCTCTTGACCTTGCTGTGACGCGCGTGTAAGAAAATGTTTTAATTTCGAAAAAAAAAATAAAAAACAGGAATAATGAAAAAAAAATAATTAAGGCATTTTGTTTTCCGGAAAAGAAATACAGGTATTTGCCGCGTTATGAAAAAAAAGAAAGAAATTGAAGTGAATATGAAAATTATTATTTTGAATTGAATTTTCTGTAGTCATTGGAATGCAACTATAAAGTATATATATACTCTGCACTTTGTAACACTACTTCATCGAACTTGCAATTAGAAAAAATTTTGGAAATTATAAGGAGTATATTCCTAAATACATATCTTTTATAACAACTAACAAATATATATATATATATATATATATATATATATATATATAGAGAGAGAGAGAGAGAGAGAGAGAGACAGAGAGAGAGAGAGAATTATAAAAAGGAAAAAAAAACTATACACACATTAAGGTTGTATACAACCTTAATGTGTGCATAGTTTTTTTTCCTTTTTATAATTCTGTTTTGCTCTGTTTAAATTACATTGAGCTCTGTTATTCGGATTCTCAACACAAGATTGAAATCTACACTATATATATATATATATATATATATATATATATATATATATATGTATATATATATGTATAAGAAAAAAGCCTTCCAAATATTCTCCAGAAACACCACACAAAAAATCAAACTCCTAACACCTCTCTCATAGACAGACCCCTTCTTCTACCCACGCATTCCAATAACACATCCATATGCAACACGCTTAACAAACTAGGCATTTCAACAGTACAAACCATATCTCAATCCATAAAACAAACTTTAAACACATCCAGACATTTCCAAAAAAACCCACATCCCATGCCGGCTTATATACTGTCCCTTGCAATGATTGCCATCAATTTTACGTGGGAGAAACACAACGTGAATTAAAGAAACGATTAAATGAACACAAAAGGGACATAAAAAACAACAACCCTCTCAGTGCACTTTTTTCCCATGCACTAGAACATGGTCATGCGTTCAAATTTGAACAAGCCAAAATCACTAAATACATCCACAACAAATCTCGGCGAAGATTATTGGAAACTGCCCTCATCACCGCCTCCACCACCATCAAGCAACGAAATGGTTTCTTTAACCTATCACCCTTAATAAGCAAGATCATTCTCACAGAACAAAGACTCTTGCCTGATCATAGTTAACTTTTATTTTCATCTCCAACCTTTATGACACTCTTCCATTTACTCACTCCCTTCCTTTTTTTCTCCTTGAATCTTCATTTTCTCCTTACTTTTTCCGTTTTTTCCCTTACATTTTTAATACTGCAGTCCAAATAAACTTTCTCATGTTCCAAATATTTCAAATATTCCATACCCACCCTTTCAATCACCGCCCCCTCCACCCCTCCAATCCCTCACTCATTGCTATCATTTTCCAAATATTTCAAATATTTCACACCCTATCACAACAAATCCTCCCTCTCCCCCTCTCAACTATTTTCTCCCATACCCCTTCTTAAATTCCCTCATTTTCTCAAAACGTTCTCTAAGACCATAACTTTAGCCCATCCACCAAAATCACAGCCCCCTTCCCCTCTCTACCCATCCTCCTTTCCCTGCATACTCCCCCAATACACAAACATTCCAACTTACTTTTCCCCTTCAATCTTGACCGCAGCCATCTGGTCAAACACCTCCCTCCCCTCCTCTTCCTCCACTCCCTCTCTGCCATCCACTTTACCCCTGCTCATCCCCCACCTCTTTCTCTTACCACCAGCCACAGTAGTCCTTGCTCACCCCATCCTTCCATTTTCCCCACTCATTTTCTTCAACATTCATTTCTATTTCTCCAACAAATACGTGCGTCCTCCCAGTAGTGGCCATTATTTCATTTTATTTTTCCTCCCAATATGTCTACCCTACATGTATCTGTACTTGCATGACATTTTTTCTCTATTTTATCATCCTGATGAAGTCTTACAAATAAAGACGAAACGTTGATGTACACATAAAAAACATCCATTTTTTGGTTTTCCTTTTTCATTTTCCCATCACGTCGGATTACCTTCATCCTTCTCTTCCCATATATATATATATATATATATATATATATATATATATATATATATATATATATATATATATATATATATATATATATATATAACCTATGAACTCGCTATATCTCACTTAAGATTTTCTAAAACTTTCTTACCAAAAAGTTCAAAATATTCTATAGAAAAATAAAAGTACTGTTGACCCCTTTTGGAAGGTCACCATAAATCGATATTTTCTTTTCCTTTTCTTGTTCATTCTCTTCTTAAAGTTACGTTTTTATTGTATTTGTTTGGTTTCTCTTTTCTCCTGTCAGTTTTTTCTAGTTTTCATAGGTAATGCTGTCTCCGTTGTGAACACATCTTTGTTCTCGTTGATTTTGCATATTTCCAGAAATAATAATATACACAAAAACATCATACGAAGTGAAAAAATACTTTTGAAAATGAATACATTTTCAAAGTATTTTGCATATCATGGACCTATTATACTAAAACTGGGTTACCCGACGTTTGTTTACGTAATGCTAACTTACTATACATTTGAATAATACAAAAAACACTGCGAAGATCCCCAGATGCCGCTATGGCTTTCTACTGAAATAACTTATCTCCTCGAACTGTTAACGTTTGGAATACCCGCCCTGCTCTTTGTTTCCTTTACTGTACAAATATTCATGCATTTTAATGTAATTTTAACAAACATCTCACTGAACAACTTTCCATTAAGAATGTCCCTATGGATATGGCCTCTAATTAAAAACAGCCCCTAACGACGCAGTGCAAATATGCATTGTTTGGAGTAAATTAAATTACTACAATAAAATAAAATAAATATCATATGTTAAAATATTTTTCGGTTTGGGGATTGAGTTATACTTTTCAAACATCCATTTTACTTAATATCATTAGTCGTTGTCCATTTCTTTCGAGGTTTTAGTCCATTCTTCAGACTTATGCAGTTTAACGTTCCGTCTTAATTTTACACTTGTTCTCTTCCTCCATCCCTCACGATATTTCTCTCTTTCTCACTATCTCTCTCCTTTTCTCTTTCTCTCCATCTCTCTCTCTCTCTCTCTCTCTCTCTCTCTCTATTTCTCTCCATCTCTCTCCATATCTCTCTCTTTCTCTTTCTCTCCATCTCTCTCCATCGCTCTCTCTCTCCATATCTCTCTCTTTCTCTCCATCTCTCTCTCTCTCTCTATTTCTCTCCATCTCTCTCACTATCTCTTTCATTCCATCTCGCTCTTTCTCTTTCTCTCCATGTCTCTCTCTTTCTCTTTATCTGCATATCTCTATATTTCTCTCCATCTCTCTCTCCATCTCTCTTTTTTTCTCCATCTCTTTCTCTCCATCTCTCTCTCTCTCTCCATCTATCTCTCTTCCTCTCCATCTCTCTATCTCCATCTCTCTCTTTCTCTTTATATCCATCTCTCTTTCTCCCCATCTCCCTCTCTCCAAGTCTCTCTCTCTTTCTCTATCTCTCCATCTATCAGCTTCCATCCTCCTCTCTCTATATTTTTCTATATGTCTCTCTCCATCTCTCTCTTTCTCTCCATCTCTCTCTCTCTCTCTCACACACTCTTTTTTACTAACTGTCTATTGTTATGAAGAAATGAAAAATCTAAAACAAGTCTATTATAAACAAATGGGGATTTAACCACAGTAAGTAATAATATATAAACCATAGTTTAAGAGGAAAAAAAGAGAGAAAGAGAGTCATAGCGAACAGAAAGAGGCTAATTTTGGATTTTATCTTTTAATTTTTTATATTTAACTAGTTTTGCTGTCTTACTTTTACCTCATTCAAACAATTTAACCAAGCTCGATGGATGACCCAACGGCTAACATAGTTTATAGCTTACGGAAATATTTCGAAAAAAGGGAATATATAGAAAAGTATCACTCAGTAATTACTGGGCAATCTTCTTAGGTTTATTCAGTCTGTGACGTTACTGTACAATGTTATATCTACACTCTAAGGCGATATCCGAATATTACACCAATATCCTATTCCGAAGATCCAATCAGCATTATAATTCTGTCTCCATTAGCCGAGCTTCATCGATCTCACCAGTAGTTAATCATAACAATCCCGATTTACCTAAGAGAGAGTTTCTATATATTTGCGCTCTTTACGTAAGCCGTGTGTGTTGCAACTGTCCCTCATAAGGCGCGCCTTTCAGATGCAAACTCGCAACACAAACTGTGCATTACGAAACGTAGTTTCATTGCTTGTTCTTTTACTGAGATCAATTATTGCTGGTCTCACACAACAACTCGTGCACATAGAGACCCAGCTTAAATCAACAATGTAATCCGCTCAACTAGGCTCAGAGAAACACCCATCTTTACTGGATTTAATACTATCTTTTGATTAATAATCTATGTATTATTCAACATAGGATCTGCTTGATCTTAAACGGATGATATGACATATAAATATATCAATTAGTTTTGTATATGCATTTGTAGAAAATCTCATTCATGAGATAAATATATATATATATATATATATATATATATATATATATATGTGTGTGTGTGTGTGTGTCTGTGTAGAATTTGGTATATTCGGACTGTTGTTCTAATCATGGATGTTTTATAACAACGTTTCGGCCGATGTAACCTCTGACCTTTTAGGTGTACTTTATCGAACTTGAGAATCTTTCTGTCGAACTCGGGAATCTGGACGCAATTTCGAACGGAACCCTTTATTAAATCCGTTGGTGTAGCATGCTCTCGTTCCATCTGCCATGACTGGGAAAAAGTATTCAGTCATTCGCAATTCTTAGTACCGCCTTCACTGAGGATTGAACCTTTAACCTTTAGATGACAGTCATTATAGCGATGAGTGAGAGAAGTTTACAGTTAATATAAACAGTTTACATGGGTAAGAGAGGTCTTACAGTTTATATAAACCATGTTAGCAATCTAAAAAAGCTATGCATTATTGCAAGTGGGAACTGGGCATATTTCATATCTAGGATGCTCAATCCAAGATATGATGGGGAAAGTACACAATCATCTACAAACAGATTTATAAAGAGATATTATTCGAACAAATCCACTGTAAATGACTAACTGCTTGGAAATGAGTGTCACTTTAAACTCTTTGATTCCTTTGTTTATCGATTGCACACTTGAAGTCTATAGAAATCCTCCTTCGTGCACTCGAAAACTCGGGCCTGGTTTCAAGAATCCATAATCGATATAGCGTATTACTTCTCTTAAACATCTTCGTACAAGACTCAATCTCCCCTCTCTCCCTCTCGTTTGGCCGAAGAAAGCAGTCGGCTAGTACATCAGTGTATCACTTGATACGATTCGCCTGACGAGTAGGCATCCGGCTGACAATTAAAACTGCAACATAGAGAATGGTAAATAGGGACTAACACGGCGATGAAACGGTCATTGAGACATTTTCGTTGCGGATAGTAATTGAAGAGTGCTTCACTTGAAGTTACTTGAGTAGGCGTTGTTGTTTGAGCACTGATGAATAAACGTTGAAAGCTGTCACCATTACATTTCTTTGTCGTCTGTACCGAGAATGTGTTGTTGTAATGAAGGCTCAAGTGTTTGTTGTCTGCATTGGTGGTGCCGTATTTGAAAACAAAATCATGAGTATTTTATTTACTACCAACATGTAAGAGAATCCATATCACCCAAAGTTCATAGAATTAACAAAACAGACATATTTTAATAGCAAAGGATATTAAAGCCATATTAAACAAAATTAATTTTATATTGTTTTGTTTTTCTTTGATAGGATCACGGGTGATGTCTAATAAATATTAATTTCTACACGAGCAGAATGACTGATCTCTCGTCCCGTATCTCAAATGCTCCTTAAATCAAGCCCGGGGATTGCCCTAGGAGAATAAAACACAAATGTAACTAAGTAGTTTATATTATATATATTTTTTTTATATGAAAGAAAATTGATATTCCTACACGTCAAAATATAGAAAATCAATAAAAGATATATTGAAATATATATTTACACATTAATTTTTTATACATACATTTATACATACATATATATATATATATATATATATATATATATATATATATATATATATATATATTGATTTTATTCAAAAAATATATATATTGCTCTGAATTTTCATTGAGCACTCTCATAAACCCGGTTTCAACTTCCTTCGGATTCATACCCCCTGGATATTTGTAACAAGTTAATTATATATATATATATTTATATATATATGTATATATATATATATATATATGTATATATATATATATATCTATATACTACTAAAAGTCTATGGGTCTTGTATGTTTGCAATCAGCTTTCAGCTTTCCGGTTTTCAACATCCGGTTGCGCATGCGTAAATAGCATCGTCTTCCAATCTGTTATTCCAATTCCGTTGAACTCCTTTTATTAACGAACGCATGAAATTTTTCATTCTGGAAATGTTTATATCGCTTTAAATATAAAACAATTACATTTAATTTCATCAAATAGTTTTTTTGTTTTCTCCACGGCTAAAAACATTCAACGGCAGGACTTTGTAAAGTCTGTCGCAGTTTCAAAAAAGCTCCACCCTTTTAAAAAACAAAAACAAACAAACAAAACAACAACAATCATTATTAATATCAATAGCGGCGGTGACGAAACCACCTCCCACTTTTCCTCTCACAGATTTCACCACTCCTACTCCCTCTGTTTTCGTTACGTACGCGAGACAGCCGGTTGTACCCCCTTCCTTTCTCACCTGTTCAGTGCATATTTACCTATAAGTATGGCCAACCACTTATAATTCAGTAACTATAATTTAAAAAAAAAACAATTATAATAAACAGAACGACGCATAGAAATCTATCTATATTCTTTTTTAAACAATTACATTTAATTTCATCAAATAGTTTTTTTGTTTTCTCCACAAGTGTCACGCACATACATGAATTCCATAGCTAATATAACAAACTGACCCAACGGGTCACGGGTGGTCTAGTATATATATATAATTCTTGGTTCCCTTGGGTGGAAAGAAACCTAATAGAGTGTTCGATCATTTAATAAGAGCATATTTATTTATAGTATTTCAGAAGTTCAAATCAGCACACACACACACACACACACACCCACATACACACACACACACCCACACACACATGGTGATCTTTATTAATTGTTTATTATATTGGTTTCTTCTTCTTCAAAAGTGAATACATTTAATCTATTTAGTAGCAAATAAACACTGGCGACATTTATTTACGAACTGAGAAACGGATTTAGACTTAGGTGTTGGCGACAGGTCAAGTCACGTTGTTCGTTATGGCCCTCGTTATCTGAGGCGAAGATCATTGGACCCCTATTTTACACTCATTGTGTACCACCTGCCAGGCTATCACATTCACGTCATATTAGGCACAGGTCACTGGACTCTGTTTTCTATACTCGCGCCAGGATTTACCGAGCAGGAGACTATAACCTCTCATATTAATTTCATTTATTTAAAAGAGATAAGCGTTACTATTGCCGACATAAATTATTTTAAAGAATATTTCTTATTCTTAAAATGCGGTCCAGAGAAATCGGGCATTTTTAACGACAGATAACAGAATGAAAAAAGGGTAAAAAAACAAAAACAAATAGGTAACAAATAAATGTTACCAAAGGCAAGATAAGTTACTCTTCTACCAACCTGGATAAGTTTATTTGTGTTTTAACTTTTTTTAAAGTGTTTTTTTTTTCTTGTTAACTATATTAGACTATCACCAGTTTTTGTCGCTGTAAAAAAAACTAATTGTTTAAGTTTTACAAGGAGGGGGATAGTTAATTATGCAAGTTTAAGTTAAATCAATCACCAAAATTACAACCGGTGTTTATATTTGACTTTCCATAAACTGCTTTAGAATCTACTAGAAAACATTGGACGGGTTGGGGCACTCGTTGAGCTCAGGTTAAATTGTTTAAATCAAGAAAAAGTGAGTTTGCAAAGCCAGTTAATTATAAAAAATTAAAAAGACCCCTCGGCCTAACATTCACAGGTAACATGAATTTGAACAAATACAAAGAAGACATTGCCAAGGC
>OY744535.1:12670206-12715206 GCA_963556195.1 Sepiola atlantica
CGATGACAGCTGTTACTTCTGGAGTTATTGACCTGTTGTAAATCATCAGAGAAGCCAGGGCACACACTATATATATATATATATATATATATATATATATATATATATATATATATATATATATATATATATATTAATATGATCTTAGGTAAGGATCGAGTATTAATTCTTCCTGATGAGATCTCAGTTTCTAACAACTGTTGATCTATAACATCGAGAGTCCAGTGTAGCAGATTTTGTACATGTCTGTATTAATGTAATAAAATTAATTCCTCTGATGATAAGATTTTAATTTTTGAAAAGCCTTATATATATATATATATATATATATATATATATATATATATATATATATATATATATATATATATATATATATATATAGCAGAAGCTGTGTACGGCTTTCTATATTTTGTTTCCCGGACTTAAAGTTAAATAATCATTTTTATTCTTTCATGGACCAGTTTCAACAACTCTTCCTAAATAAACAATGGTGTTTGATTGGATTGAAACACTTGAATGATCGCGAATCGGGCGCACAGATCGAATATCTTTCTCTTTCTGAGTGGCCCCATTTGTCGTCTATTAAACCTGGTTTGATTGATTGGCTTCACATTGATTAGCGACGAAATTAACCACGAAATCACAGCTGGAAGATCGCCAGGACACTTGGAAAGAACGGAATGCTTCAATGGGTGGCCACTAATTGACTTAACCACCTGTCTTTCCGAAGAAGATTCAAACGACAGATTTTTCGTTATACAAGTAAGCAGATACCATTCAATACATATAAAACTTAAGTTGATCAGGAAGATAGACACGAAGATGTAAAGTATGTACAGTATTGCATTAGAAATGAATAATTATACATGGTCCGCCATAAGTAACGATATATTCGTTCGCCAGATTTACCTTTTTAAGACGTGTTTATTGTTAGACGGTATCAATAACAATGTCTACCTCTCTAAGCCCCGGAATATCCTTAAAGTTCGAGAACAAATCCGAGCTGCTATTGCTTAAGTGCTGCTGGTGCTATACGCACAAGCATGCCGCTCAGTCACTGAAAGATTAGCAAACTACATGACCTCCATGGAGAGCACACGAAACTTAAGTATATTCTTTATTAGTTTCTATATAGTCGATGCATATTTCTACCATATTATATTTTATTTCTGAATTTTTAGACGAGGATTGATAATTTGTATAATTTTGGTTATTCGCACTACATTTCTCATCTTGAGTATTATCATCACTACGTTTTGGCCGATGTAACCTCCGGCCTTCTTTATGTGTATCATTTCGACGGATGACGGAACAAGGCATGCTACCCTCGTTTATTAAATAAAGGGTTCCGTTCGAATTTCCGTTCAGATTCCCGAGTTCGGCAGAAATATTCCCGAGTTCGAAGAGATACGCCTGAAGAAAGCCGGGGATTACAGAAGCGGTAACGTTGTGATGATAACACTCAAGATGAGAAATGTAGTCCGAATAACCAAAATTATACAAATTATATTTATCTGATATAAATAGGGATTTTGTCCGCCCTTCTGTCTTTCTGTCACAATTTGTTTTAAGGTAATAAATACATCGCAGATCTTACAACTTTTAAAAATAGAAACTATTGCATCAATAATAAATACTAAATCCCCAACAAATAAAGCGGGTGCAATGGCCGGAAATCGAAACCGAAACCTTGAGATCTGCATCTTGACGTTCTACACACTGAGTTATTTCACTTTCTTATGAATAGATCTTAAAACATTCCCTTAACAAAATAGTTATAGCTTTAGTCTAATGTCAAAACTATATTATTTAGGTCATGTTTCAAAACATGAATTTAAACATAAGTGATGATAAAAAAATAAATGTGTAAATAAAACTTAAATTATTTTAATTGTCCAAACGTATTTATTTAGTTTTAATTATGTATTGTATGTAGTTTTTTTTTAACAATTATATAATTCTAGACAAGTAAATAGGAACACCCTCTCGCAGGTAGCGAGAGAGAAGGGGGTGACGCGGTTGCCTATCAAAAATATACGTCCATAGGGATCATATATTTGCTAGCATTATTAAACCAAAATTGCATGGTTACTTATCACAGACTATGCATAAGCACACATTTTTTTATGATAAGAAATGTGAGTTCGTTAAAGTGTTTTTGTCGTAATCAGATTGTTTTCTATATACTGTAATATGTTTCTGGATTTAGAGATGTTTGAAAAAAGTTTTAACTGTTCTAATTAGCCGTAATTAATAATTAATTGAACAAGTAACTCATCTTTCTCTTAGCCGAGAGCAATGTATACAAAGCTATCTAACTCTATGTTGATTCAACTACACTCTGATATGCCCGTGAGAAGTAGTAACTCCTTTAACAGTCCGAGCATCAAATTTACATACGTGTGTCTGCACATATTGCAAGCACGTATGTGAATTATATAGCAAAATAGTCAGTCATTTCATTCTATATATGAATGGTACAGAAAAGCAATACTTTTATATAATAATATGAAGAATAATAATATCATGGAAGTAAAGAGACTTATTTTTGGTAGTTATTCAAAAATAGAGAGATATTTCAGCGTTTACTAATTTTCCAATGAAATCAAAGTAGAAAAATAGTGGCGAAATCGAACTGCCACCTTCTATAACGCTATTCATTTTGTATACGGAAGAATTTACAATAACATCGTGGGATATGCGTTCGTAAAAGACTTCCATTAACAGAGACAACATTAAATGTTATTTTTTATCTTCTTAATTATGTGATTCTTTATATTAATGTTCAAAATTATACAAAAAACAACTCCATAAGCCAGTACTTTAAAGCCTCTACTTTAAAACATGTTAGTAGGCCAACATTTTATTTTCCCCTCACTTCTTTATATTAAATAAAGATGGAAAAATTGATAACTAACAAATTATTAATTTTCTATAACGGTGTTTTTGCAATAGTATCGTGCGGTCTCCGATCGCAACATCCATCCATAAACAGGGACAACATTTTACTTTGTTTTATTTCATTTATGTGACGGTTAAAAATTACTCAGTCACATACCTCTGCCTGAAAACATAATGGTAAACAAAAGTTTTATATTGTTTAAAGTATTCACGAAATTATTCCATGGAAACATTGATCTGAACAGTTTAAAATGTAGCATCGTGATTACTGTTATCGAGATTGTAAATATCTCGTCTCTACGATTCACAGAAATATAGTTATCGCCAAAAGTCTACCCTTGACCGTTGACCTAGATATCCCAAAATTGGAGTGGGGCTAACTGAGAATATAGCCGATATTTTGAACATGATTAGTGACAATGTGAATGATAGACTATACACAAACATATTCGACCGAAATCCTGACCTCTGTCTCGGCGAAGATAATTATTACAAATAAAAATAAAAATTGTAATATATGATTCACTGATGAGGTCCTCATGAATTTCCGGACCGCTCTGAGTGCGCCTGCGTGTTTTTAGATAAACATTCACTTTCAGTAGGACAAGGAAAACATTATTACACAGTTTAAACTTTAAGCACTATGTTAAAATTGAATAGTGCAATACAATTCTATTTAATACAATTGAACGTTACGTGATCCTAATAAGCCGTTCGTAACCTTCGGTTTGGGAATCTCGAGTTCACATTCATACTAGTTATCTCACTGTTGTGTTTTTCTCTTTTTTTCTCGTCTTTTCTGTTGTTATTCCTATTAACTTGCTTCCCCACGAGGTCAAAGTGAGGCACAAGGTCGATTTTTAATGTAGAGAAAATTCAGCTACTTAAAAACGGGCAAATTGATTGGAAATCATAAAAAACGCCTCAGTATTGAATAACTTCTTTTTTACTGACTCAAGACAGTATAGACTCAGTATTGAAGCAGAACTAGTACTACACTTTGTCACTAAGCAAAACAAAATCTGTCATTATAATCATATTGATTGATACTTTTGTTTTTTAACGACAGTCGTCAATGTTTACTAACATAACTATACAGAAAGGTAGAACAAAATTGTTTGGTCAGCCTATTATATTCTTATTGAGTGGTTTTGTTTTCTTTACAAAAAGTTCATCTAAATAATGAGAATACCCCGAAGAGGTGAAGGAAGCACATTGAAAAAACATTAAACTTGAAAACAATGATGTTTTAGACAGCTGGGAAGTAGTCCCGCGGTGTGTGTTCTACAGAGGAGTTGTTCTTGGAAAAAAGTATGTTCATGGAATTCTGCTTAGATTCAGGTACACAGAGGAAGAAAGAAAACATGTTTACGGTAGTTTTTGTAAGATGATATTTTGCTGTTCTATTTTTACAGTGGGAACTAGAGATTGGAGCTCAATCGGCTATCTACCATGACAGTTATGATAGAGTAGAGAAAGACTAGCAACGTCACACATAGAAGAAAGACGATTTAAAGAAGAGAAGACATCTAATAATAATGATATTATTTTAAAAGTTGCAGTCACCGTGTTAATATCACAATATTCTAGATCTTCTAGGTGCCCTTAATAAGAAGAAAAATGCGTGTTGACTACCAATTATAAAACAATTGTTTTATTTAATTAACAATGGAATTAAAATGGGTTAGGATTAGGGTTCAAAGACTATTAATGTAACTAGATTAAATATTATTCCAACATTGTTGCTAGCCACTGAGGATGCTATCATGACGAAGGAACACACATTAAACAGCATACCAAAAGAAAGAGGTGATACCTAGGAGGATGCTATCATGACGAATGAACATATACTAAACAATATACCAAAAGAAAAGAGGTGATACCTAGGAGGATGCTATCGTGACAAATGAACGTATACTACACAACCCCTCACAAGAGGGATACATGGCATGAATGATGTTCTTATGACGATAAAACAGATGCTACATGCATACCGACATAAGTAGTAGATAATGCATTGGAGGAAGATAACATTGTTAACGAACCTGTACTACACATACCCCTTCCTAAATGTATCATTGAAAGAGAGTACATTAGTCTGATGAAATAGTATAGTAAAATAAATTGACAATAACTAACAGAATTAATAGCATAGTTTCTGATTCAGACAGACATATAGCAAATGTATGTTACTAATAGATAGTATTGTCTATAAACACAATCACTTCGCCTCAGTTTCTATGTAATGAATATATGAGACTTGTCCATATTCACTTATCTTCAGAAGCCATGTATCAATCCGACCTCCGTTTAGTCTCGATAGATAAGCACTGTAAACGTGTATGTGCGGGTAGTCTATTGTGATTCAAGGGTTACACACTATATACATCTTCCTAGAAGCTTCATTACTTTAAAAGAACTCCAAGATGCTGGGATTAGCAGAGAGTCCGCCGAAATACAGCTCCTGCTATTCCCAAACTAGTCACCCAGTTAGTAATGATCAGGCTCAACGCGGCTTAACTGAAGTGCTCTAACATTTAACTGGTGTATCGACGTGATTATTACTAATGTAAAAATAAAAAGTTGATTTTCTTATGAAACTCAAGTGTTTCATTGAGCAAGTTAAAAACACCGAAATGTTTATTGGGAGATTATAGCGCAACAGAGCATGCGATAATTGACTGCAAGCTGAACAATATTCGCTTGAAATATTAGTGAGTGATTAGCCAATCCTGATAGCTTTCGATAGACCCATCTTTACGTGAATAGAGACCGCTATTATTCATTTGCCCAGTGATCCGCTTGACGGAGCAGATATGCACAAGTAACGAGGATTATTCTCTGATGACGTTTCATTGGATCTCGTTGCGTTAGCAAACAATTATCAATATCTGACCACGATTCGTTTGACGGGCACTCGCTCGAAATTACCCAAGTCCTTCAAGATATTCATAAAGCCTCATTGACAGTTAATATAATGGAAACTAATAATAATAATAATAATAATAATAATAATAATAATAATAATAATAATAATAATAATAAAAATAAAAATAATAATAATAATAATAATAAAAATAATAATAATAATAATAATTAATAATAATAATAATAAAAATAATAATAATAATAATAATAATAATAATAATAATAATAATAATAATAATAATAATTAATAATAATAATCAAGAAACATCACATCACAACCCCACTTAATGAATTACACCGGCCTTAGCTGACACCACACCAACATGAATCAATGAACAGAAATTGCAAGAGAAAACAGCATAAGATCTCCCTCCACCAAGTAAATAGCGTCAGCCTAGGCTGACACCACATAAAATATTTGTTACGGTTCAAGTAGGATGGGAAGACTGATGAGGGACAGCAAAAAACAGACCTCCACTTGAAGAGAGCAGAAAGTGATGAGACCCTTGAGAGGCTAATTGCCACCCAAATCCCAGAAAATACTAATGGGCCTTACTAGCAATAAACCAATGGTAAGCGATTGTTGCGATACCACAAAGTCATTTGCGGTGGTTATCAAAAAAAAAGAGGTGGAGAGTACTGGAAATATGGAGAGGCTTGTTGTTACTCAGTCTCCGGGGAACACCAGCGGTTGTAGTCTCTCCCTCTTAGACAAGGTCCAAAAAAGAGTCGCTAACTTAATAAGTGTCCCACTATCAACAAAGCTCCAGCCCCTGTCCCATCACCGCAATGTTGCATCCTTGTGCCTGTTTTACAAGTACTTCAATGGATTGTGCTCTGATGAACTTGCTGCTCTAGTGCCCCCTCGATGTAAATACACTATACCAACTCGACAATCAGCCAAATCTCATCAATTCACCGTGGAGGTCTCCGGATGCCGAAAAGGTTTTTACTACAAATAGCTTCTTTCCTCGTGATGCCGGCCTCTTGAACTTCTTCCTTACTCCTTGTTTCCCAGAGTGTACTGACATGCAGCATTTAAAAATATATATAAACAGACATCTTGTTTCACAGCTCCCAACTTAGAATGACACCAAAAACCTACACCCTATTTCTCAGTATCCCCTTACGTCTACAGTGGCACCTTGCCTTGTTTGAGGTGAACTATGTTAAAAATTAAATAAATACAAATATTAAATATTATTTTTATTAGTAAAATATTGCCTCAAACGATTTAATGAAATAAGAATAATATCCCAAATCAAAACTTCTGGTTGATTTTTTTAAATTAAATTGAAAGTTAAGTTTACACACGGATACATACGTATATTTACACACATCAATAACTTGAATTTGATCCATAACTGTGTCTCTACACATAACCCTATTATGTGTGAGCGCTCTCATATATTTTCCTGTATAACTACTGAAAGATTGAATATTTTGTTCAGACATTTATCATAACATGTACACTCATAAACGCTCATATAATTAATTCATTAAATAGTGCTTATGACGTTTACGGACTGTGCTGAAATAATAACGTTATTATTTAGAAAGCAATTATTAACATAGAGAGGTGAGACTTTATAAACTATTCTGTAGTTTCGCCTTACAATTTAATAAACAAAAGATACCTACTTGAAAGTCCTATAAACATACTCCGGTCCATACACTGCATAAGCATCCATTAGATAAATAGTTACGAAGATTTGAAAAAAAAAACATTGATTGATCAGAGATATAACATGTTTTTAATAAAGCAAAGCATAATTAATGGTTGTATAATTAATAAGAACTAATCAGATAATCGTATATATTCTAAAACTACATTACGTACGTTATTTGGATACTTATATTTCATTTTGATCAAAGAGGGACAAATAGTGTTTGGGAATCGTCCTACTCGCCGAACAGTTTTCCTTGAATATATTTATAACTTGAAAATTGAAGTAGACCCCTAACTGTATGTGTCATGTCGCGCATGGACAGGGACTCTACAGTTATCCCCGGTGGGCTTTCCGGAGACCACAACCCCCATGGACCAAGTCACGACTAATAGACTGGATATGTGAGCTTATTTGCACCAAACAGACACCGACTTTGCCCTCCCCACTCTAACAAAAAGCAAACATGAACATAAAACTAATGTAAACACATCTCATTGCACAGCTCCCAATTTAGGTTGATCCTTCCCCCTAAAAAAAACAAAAACTCTCACCCTTTTTCTCAGTAGCCCCTTACGTCAACAGTGGCCGTCTGCCTTGCTTGGGGTGAATTATGTTAAAATAAATAAATAAATAAAATATACCAACACTTACTGATCTATAGTACTTGGATATATATAATTTATTTTAATCAAAGATAATAATCATAACGTTAAATATACGTTCGAAACGGATACCCTTTTAAAAGGAAATACAACGTTTTCTATGGAATATAGATCCCTTTTCTTAAACAAACAAACTCATAATAAATAGCATTTGTATATTATTTATTTTATTCTTATTACGTTTACTTATCATGTCACGAGAAAATTCGTTCAAATTCAGGGAAATTAAACAGTCAACTTTTGGGTAGAATTGATGATATCATAATGCAAATCCAGCTGGTATTTTTAAGCATTATTGTGTGTGATTTCTAGTACCTATAATTTTGCAACGTTTCATGGCCATATTTCTTGTGATGAAGAATTAAGAGTGCTTCATCAAGTGTAGCAACACATGCGGAGAGAAAGTACATGTATTGTGTATGTTCGTTAATACTTCCCATGTATTTCATTGGTTATACATGCCTGTGACGTTTTCACAAATACTACACACGTTTCGGAAAACGATGTAGAAACCGTCGGATAACAAATGCATTTCATTTATTAGTAGTTCGACTATGGCAAACGTTAGCAGAGGGTTAACAAACGCCGGAAATGTACAAGATACATGTTTGCATTAGTGTTGAGACGATTACAGGAATATAAATAATCGGAACTTTGTGAGGTATCGAAATCGGTATCGTAATCGGTATCGGTATCGGAATCGGACAAATTTGAGCTTAGGTATTCAAGTTCTCTTGAGTATATAGTTAAGTTCTCTTCAGTTTGCATTCGAGTTCTCTCCAGTAGGCATTCAAGTTCTCTCCAGTAGGCATTAGTTTGAGTAATCATGTGTTAGTACAAAAAAATACTATGACTATGCAATCCCTACAGCTACATATCGAGAAAACGGAGCTGTTAAACCTGACATCGTGATATGGGACAAAAGGGAGAACGTAGCAACACTAGTTGAAGTCAGTGTCCCAAATGATGCAGGATTAAACAGAGCTGAAAGGGAAATACCAAGGTCTGAGTATGTCATGTTTCATCATTACCGAGATATTAACGCAGCGCTAGTATGAAGTAAATTATTTGTTTTTTAGAAAAGAAAAATATTTAGTATTTGCACAAGAAAAGGGTCACGAAAATGACTGTAATTTTCTTGGCAAAATAGTATTTTAAGCAAAGGTAATTCGCTTTGAACTAATGCAGTCCGTTACCATTGTAAGTCACACTATCAGTACATGGACTTATGAAACGGTCACATCTGCGGGTTAGGTTTCCAGTGTTTTCATAAAAACAAAGGTACTAATGGATCATTAAAATAGTGTACAGTGTCCATATCTAAAAAAAACGTAGCTGTTAAACCTGGCATCGTGATATGGGACAAAAAGGAGAAAGTAGCCACCCTAGTTGAACTAATGATGCAGGAGTAAACAGAGCAGAAAGGGAACAAATTACGAAATACCAAGATCTTATGTACGACATGAAAAAAAACTGGAATCTTAGGAAAATCTCCATCATACCAGTAATTATTGGAGCAACAGGACTAGTGAAAAATAATTTCAAAAGCTATCTGGCGAGTATACCCGGTGAACCGAGTGCAAGAGAAATACAACCAATTGCACTTAAAGGGGCGGTTAGAAACTTAAAAAAAGATCTCTAGGCTGGAGTGAAATAGCCGGTGAATGTCTCGCATCCGGTAGGATGCCCCATCTACAGCAAAAAGGGAAAGATAAGAAAAATAAAAAAAATAAGAATGATAGCAGAGTCTGTTCAGGTTTCAGACCTCTAGTTCTCAAAAATAGATCACGCATCTTTTTCGTGTATACCGTGTTATATAATTTTCCAAAAAAATTAAGGAAGATTACTGCGTTTTAATTAACCTTATTAAAATTCCGAAGTTGGACAGTTTTTCTAAGCGAATTAAAATCATGTCATAAACAAAACTAATGACAAAAATTAATAATAGATGGAGAAGAGAAACACCGCGTAACGTGTCGAATTGATAGCATAAATCGTAGCACACGGACGTTAATGCTGCGAACACTCGCATAAAACGGAAAAGACCGGCGACTATGGATCCCAGGAAATTAACTCTTTTTAATGAACATCTTCAAATTAATGGCCGCGTTGAATTACGACTCTGATTTTTTATTTTTTTTTGAAACTTCCGGAAACAATGTTCTATTTTCGAAAAAATTAAACTTGTCTGCCATTGCAGGACGAATCGCAGTCAAACGTAATAAAATCCATTAATGCTCCCGAGTAAACTTGATTAAAATAATTGCAACATATCTGAGAATGGACACTAACGGATTGAACAGTTAATTGTTTCACAGTCGATCGCAGACACACACACACACACACATATATATATATATATATATATATATATATATATATATATAATATTTGTTATTGTTTATTATCTATGTACGTATACGTCTCGTCCTCTATAATCGGGACTACTCAGCATAGAGATATGACTATTCACTACCGGCCATGCGATTCGAAACCCCGGATTACGAGTATTTTGCAACTCAAATCCCGACCCCTAGACCACTCGGCCTTGTTAAACAGCGAATAAACGGTGATAATTTTAACACTTTATGTGGCGGCTTGACGTCATATGAGCGTTCTACTTAATGAAAGGAACGATGCATTTATAGCTAGCGACATCATGCTGTATATATTATATATATATATATATATATATATATATATGGTAAGCCATGAAAATATATATGGCAATAAAGCTACACAGAGGCTCCTGTGTTTCATCTCCGGGGGGAATCGTAAGGCTAAATGCATTTAGCCTGACGATTCCCCCCGGGGATGAAACACGGAAGCCTCTGTGTAGCTTGATTGCCATATATATTTTCATCGCTTACTACCTAGCTCTACTTACGTATCGAGCACTGTTGAAGTAAATACTGAAAACTGACACATAAAAAATTATATCTCCTTATAATATTTTATGTGGATACATGAAGTACTATATATATATATATATATATATATATATATATATATATGAAATCAAACACGAAATGCTTCTACTTAGTAGTTTTTTTCATGTTTTAGGTTGTCCATCGAGTATTTTGTCAAATTGTCGTATGTAGAATACGTAGACGTGTTGTTCAATTATTCGCGAGTACTTTTGATTGATTCACTCAATCGTCTTTAGCCGTAGTATTTGGCCTGTTTGTTTATATCTACTGAGTTTGTCGAACGGTGCTGCAATGCATGGCCTTTTTTAATATACGCATTGGTTATGACACAGTGTATGCGGGACGTAATCACGTACAAACTTCATGACCAATAAACTACAAAATTAAAATTTACAAAAATTAAACAGATTAAGAGTCTTTTTTAGCTAAGGATTTGTTGAAGTTAATTACTAAGCTAGGCACTTTAAGATATTGTGGCTCTACTTGTAATTAATATTGTTGATTGTAGGGTTTCTAGTCTTTATATATATATATATATATATATATATATATATATATATATATATATATATATATACAGTGCTTTTTGAATACGTAGTTCATTTTCATTTAGATCGTGATGTATAATTTTTGTGTCGTTGACTAAGTAATATCGAAATTATGTTTGAAGGAAGCTATGTTCTTTCAAGTGTTGACAGATTGAACTAGAGGGAGAGAGATGTAATGTGAGCTTACGTTAACATTTAGTAGTTGCGTAGCCACTGTAGCAATTTGTTTAACTATTGTTACAGGTACATTCTAAGCAGAGGAACATTGGAGCTTATCTATTACGTTGGTTCTTCTAATTAAGTTTTTGTTCTGAGAGGTGCTAGGTGGTTAAAGGTTTTGATTTTTTATAATAAATGATGAATCTGATGGCATTACTATAAACGATATATATATATATATATATATATATATATATATATATATATATATATATATATGTGGGTTATGTTTAGAAAACATAGATCAATCGTAACCATGCGCGAATAATGGAACATAACACCTACAGATCTTACATACAACAACTTAAAAATATATGATGTAACTTCTTAAAAATCGAAAGAAACGAATAAATACTTATTAAATAGAAGCATTCTCTTTTGTTCAATTACGCCAGCTTCGATGCAAATATGCTGCTTAAATACACACACACAATATATATATATATATATATATATATATATATATATATATATATATATATTTATTTATTTATTTATTTATTTATTTTTAAATACAGATTTTAATCAGACATGGACCAGTGGTTTCTGACCAGAAACGGGTTTAATTCCCGATTCCGTCTTCTTCAGCATAGTCTGAAATAGTAAATGATGGAATTTCTTCAAAAAACACTTATAACCGTTATGAAACGCTATGTACACAGAATTTTTAAATCGAGGGCCGGAGAGACGCTTAGATCAGAAAAAGCCGTTAAGTGAGAGATTCTATATTTAGAAGTGAAGAACGAGAAAGAAGGAAGAAAGAAAGAAAGAAAATAGAGAAAGAAAGAAAGAAAGAAAGGAGGGGAAATATATATATGACAGACAACTTATATCTGGATATCTTTGTGAGGATCAGGGTCTTTGTTTCGATAGAGAATTGAGAAACAAGATTTTGTTAATTAGTAGTATGTTCTTATAGTGTGGTATTCTCTAGTTTCCACAATTATAAGCCGAGACAGGAATGCTGGATAGTTAAATGTTGAGCTATGGCGCTTGTAGAGAATAAATGCATTTTTAACCTCCTCGAGAAAGTTGTAGTAGTCAAGCCAACGTATTATGTGTTTCGCTGTCTGAGACACAGTCTTCTAATAGACATTTAAATACATATACTAGTCGAGAGTGAAGAATTATTGGTAATGATGAGGTTAGCTTTTTTTAATTTACCTTATTAAATGATGAGTTAGGTAGGGAGTACGTTTTTATTAATAATATTTTAAAATGTGTTTCGCTGTCTGAGACACAGTCTTCTAATAGACATTTAAATACATATACTAGTCGAGAGTGAAGAATTATTGGTAATGATGAGGTTAGCTTTTTTTAATTTACCTTATTAAATGATGACTTAGGTAGGGAGTACGTTTTTATTAATAATATTTTTAAATACTTGTTCATCAATTTTATCATTAATATGAAACTGGTTTCGGAAGAATAATTTCATACATGTTTTAAGTGGAGAATTTGATTCATTAATATTGTCGTGGGGATTGTTTTAAACTGTTTAATATGTTGGTCATTATTTATTAGAGTTTCTTTGATGTTGTTGAATTTATGTTGGAAGATAGTTGGGAGGAGGAAATTAGTTTGGCTCGAGTTAAGTTTTTAATAATACCTATTTTCTAACCCTAACCCTAAACATTACCGTAACCTACTTTATATATAAAAAGGCGTTTGCAAAGTAAGTAAAGTGTGCATGGATTTTTATTCGTAGATTTTTGATACATGGATGTGGAGAATTGGTTGTGGTTCGTGTCTATAAGAACATCTCAAAATAGGAATTTCTGCTGTTAATCTTTAATTCATACGTGAAATTTAGTACAGAGTTACTTGTTGTTTGTAATTCATTACTTCATTGTTGTTATAAGTAAGTATTAAGACATCGTCTACGTATCGTAGGTGTATTGGTGGTGTTGTGATGAGATTAATCACTTCATTTACTAGGTAAAACCTGTTAAAATAATTTTATTTCGAACCTAGAACAGAATCCATAGCGACGCCATCTTTTTTTTAAATATAGATACTGCAATGATGATCATAGAAGCAAAATTCAGTAGTGTCGGACAACAGAATTTTACGCAAAGTGTTAAGATTGATTTTGATAGGGCGGTTTTCAGAATTATTATTGATATCATTAATGATTATGTCAGTAGTTTTCTTAAAGGGTAGGTTAGTAAAAAGGGGTTTAGCATCTAAAGAGGCAATGTCACCATGTTCCGGCGTTTTACTTCTTAGAGTTTGAATTAGTCTATTTGAAGAGTTAATCCTGTATGGGTTAGGAATATATGGAGATATAAAGTCGTTGATATTTTTAACAGTTGGTATGTAGGTGGAGTAATGTGATAGACAATTGGACGAAGCTGACAGTTCTCACGAAGGATGAGCTAATAGCCAGTATTCTACTGGTGTACCAGGGTCTTTCAAAGGATACTGTTAAGGTCGAATCCTAAAGGTCAAAGTCCCGCTTGGAGGTTCTGGTAAAGCCTCAACGCAGCATGTTCTAGTGAACTGTATTAAGTTAAAAAAATCCTCTAGGAGATGCACTGTAATCAATTATCGGTCAAGATACGATGTATTTTCTTTCCTTTTCAAAATGTGTCAAGTTTGTTCCGAACACTCCGTATTTATCTAGAATGAACGAGAGCGAAAGTTTTTCCTATCTATCCTAACTATATTTAATTGAAACGGTCTATGCTCATTTAATTATATGATACAGCATAATGTTTTGAAATACCGTATATATAGTGATCTCCAAACACCCGCAAACATCTTTAGATATTCCTCACATGCATATATAAATCATAAAATAATTCTAATTAATTAATAGTCTGTAATAAACCTTTTTAGTTTGTATTGCCTAATTAATTTTTTTTATATAGAAATATTATTAGTATTAATAAAATTAATTAGCTTCATGAAAACTTTGTTAGAAACTCATTTAAAAAGAAGATAATTTACATGTGATGCTGAGAACAAATACTATCCTTTTTATCTTAGTCAAAATGTCAAATTCTTTTGTGACGAGGCATTTTTAAATGAATAGAAAAACACGATTTAATCTGAATATATTTTAATGGGAAATAGTAGTGTAGTATTGGTTCTATTGTAATAAGACCGCCCTCCCAGGAATTACCTTTTCCTTTTCATAATATGATGTAATCGTTTATTCTATTATCTTTTATTCGAAGTGGGCAGCGGCGTATCCATTTTTTGGCATCCTCCCATAAATTGCCTTCTTCTATGTTAAGAGTTGGGAAATCCTCCAAGGTACTAGATCCTTATCTAGAGAGGGGGTAATGGATTATATGTTCTGTGTCATAAGACCATGTTCCCAAGTACTACCTTCTCTTTTATTTTTGGAGTGGTAGTGTAGTATCTATTTTGTTGTCATGATATAACACTCGCATGCATGATCTTCTTCTTTAATGAGGATACTCCCATGTATTATCTCCACTTTTTTCGGAGTGGGTAATGTAAAATTTGTCTTGTTATGATAACATACCATCAGGTAGTACTCCCCCTTTGGGGAGGCAGTGTAGATTATATTCGTTCATTCATCATAATATCAAACCTCAAGCATGACCACCACCTTTTGGCAGGTATGAATACTCCTTTTAGAGAGCGTAGTATATTTTCATGCTTCATGATAGATTCCACCCAGGCATTACTTTCTTTTTTGGTGTAGTATAGTATATGCCATTCTTCTTGATACCATCCACTCAGGGTTATCTTCTACTTTTGGTTGTAATTTTTAGGAGGGTGTAATGAGATATTCGTGCTGCTGACATAATATTATCCTCCCAGGCATACGCTTCTTCTTTTTGTGGCGTGCAGTGTAGTGTATGTTCGTGTGGCATGTACCAATCCTGTAGTCATCACTTCCTCTTTTGCAGGTCAGTATTGGATATATTTATTAATCATGATACTATCGGCCAGGCTAGCATACAAATGAATGTGACCAGATTGAGCATATATTTTCTAGTATTATATAATAGTTGCTATTTTTTATAGATTAATTCATATATATATATATATATATATATATATATATATATATATGTATATATATATGTATATGTATATATGTATATGTATATGTATATATATGTATATGTATATGTATATGTGTATGTATATGTATATGTATATATGTATATATATGTATATGTATATATGCATATGTATATATATGTATATATATGTATATTTATATGCATATATATGTATACATATGTATAGATATATGTATATATGTATATATATGTGTATATATATATGTATATATATGTATATATGTATATATGTATATATATATATATATTATATATGTGTATATATGTACATATATATATGTATATATATATATATATATGTGTATATATGTACATATATATATGTATATATATATATATATATATATATATATATATATATATATATATATAGTAATCCAGGTAGGGTAAAAATCCACAGGGTAGAAATCCAAAGGGAATCCAACCGGGTTTATAAAAGACTGCTCAATAAAAAATATAGAGCTATATTTTGAATGCTTTTATTCAAACATGTACAAGGTCTGCTACACTGGCATGTCGATGTTATCGATCTACAGCTCTCAAGAGCTGAGGTCTCATCAGGCAGAAAATTATTTTTTGATTCAACCTGGTTGCTGAATTCCAGGAAGAATGAAGTCAAGCAAAAAAGAAGAGGAGAAAGAAATAAAAGTCATGTGACCGATTTTAAAATATGATTGTCGTTAGAAATTACTATTTTCATTTTTTATTTTTATCTTTTATATATTTTATATATCCAACGCTGAGCTGGGGTAGAAAGGGGGGGGGCGAGGAAAAGAAAAAGAGAAGAGAAGGGAAAGGAAGAAAGATACAATTGCTGTTAGAAAAGTTTAATTTACAGCTATTTATATTTTTATTTTTTATTTTTATCCAACGCTTAGTTAGGGTGGGGGGGGAAGAAAAAGAAAGAGAAAGGGGTGGAGGAGTGTAAGGGGTGGATGTCTATAGCCATTTAGGATTTGTTGCGGGAATGGTTAATGTAAGATTTGAGTTAAATTCATATTTATTTTTATTCAGCGCTGGGCTGGATAAAGAGGGGGGTCGGGGGGAGATGAAACAAGAGCGAAAGAGAAGATGAAGAAAGAGGGGGAGGGAAGGTTTCAAATGTGTTGTGTCTGCTTCCTGTCAATGCAGACATATAACAATTACATGACACCCAGCTTACGGGGATATTTGAGTTTATCTCATTGATGGATTTATGGCCTTAATGTTAATAAATTATGTTGTTATATTTTGATCAATTGGCATTTAATTTTGATTATTTTGATGGATAGTTAAATGTATTTTAAATAGTATTTATCAGTTAATTAATAAAACATAATGGTAATTGTCTTTATTTTTAGTAAGATTCATATATGGATTAGTGGCAGTAATATTAGTAGATTTAGTTCCAGGTACTAATGAGTTAAAATATATTGAAAATTATTCTTGGTAAGGATCGTATATAAGTTTATGACATTGATATTGATGGATTATACTATTATATTTAGTTTTAATTATTTTGGAGTATAAATAAATGTATTTCGATTATAAATAATAGTTAGTGATGGATTAATAAAACATATTGGTAATTGTTTTTATTTTTAATGAAATTTATATATCAATTAATTTCAGTGGTATAGATAAATAAATTTTATTATTCGTTGTAATCCTATTATTAATGGTGGGGTTAACACCTGTTATAATATTAGTGGTAAGGTGTTCTAGTTAAAGTTGTTAACGCAAGTTATGGTCTATGAAGGGGGGATTAGAAATGGTGGGGGCCAGTAATTTTGATAAAAGTGATCAGTATATAATTATTTAAATATTTAAAAATTGGTTTTGGTAATATGTAGTTTACTTTTGAAGGATTTTGTGAGCTGGATGTTGAGCGCATACACGCACTCGTGCACACATATAATACATATATGCACATGTATACACAAACATTCATATATGCACCCAAACCCATACACATATACACGAACACACAGATACACATGTATGTGCACATATGTATACGTGTACATACGCGCATACAGGCGTACACATACACACATAAATAGTTATAAATTTTATATCTTCATACATATGCATAATCATATGTCCACAAAAATCACCTATATATATATATATATATATATATATATATATATATATATATAAAAGTTTTACTTTTACGTGTAATAGTATTTATTCAAAAGGGGGGTGGTTGTACTGTATTTGTAGTTGAAGGTTAAAGTTACTTGATTTGGAGGTGTTAATAAGTGTTAATTTTAGCGGGGTTGTTGGGTATTGGGTTTTTTGTTCTAATGGTATTATTTAGGGGGGTGTACAAATTATTGAGGAGATGTGATCTGTTATGCCTACAGTTGATCGATGTTTCCTGTTTTTTGTTTAAAAGTTTTCCTCTGTCAGTGAATTTAATTATTTCAAGTTTTTCGCCGAGGCATAAATAGCATGGTGAGTTTAATGAGCTACAGGTGCTAGTTTTTCTGATAGTGTTCCAGATTACAGTTGGTGATTTATTTTTATTAGTTAGTTCCCAGTGGTAATTTGAGAGTGATGTTCTGTTTTGGTAGCTTGGGTTGTTGAATGAACATTTATGGCCGGTGTATCTTTCTTTGAAAGTATTACCTGCCATACCTATGTAGTATTTTTTTATATCTGGAGTTTCCTTAGTTGAGATTGTTGCTTGGTAAATTGTTTTTGTTATTAAACAATTTTGTTGCAAGGGGCATTCATTTTTATTTATGCAGTTACAGGACTTTACTTTAGTTGTTTTATTGTTATCTAATTCAGGGTTTAGGTTGCTGTTTAGGATTTTGTTATTGTGTTTTTTAATTATCATTTCTAAATTTTCGCTGCAACTGTAACTTAGTTTAAGTGTATTTTTGTTGAATATTTTATGTAAGATATTGTTTGGGGGGAAATATGTGTTTATGAGGTTTAAAATTTTTTTACCAAGTTTGGTTTTAACTGCTTGATTGAAAGGGGGTGTAAACCATATTATTTTCCTGTTTCTTGTTTTATTGTTTTATTATTAGTCGTTGCAGGTTTAGTAAATTTAATTTGTGTATTCTTGTATCCGCTGTTTTTTAGTGCTTTATTATAGAATTCTTTATGTTTGTTAAAGATTGTTTCATTTGATGAGTTATTGCTTATCGTATGTTGGATAGATTTAGGGATGTGTTTAATGATAGTTTTGGGGTGGTTGGAGAGGGGGTGTACATAGATTGGGTTAAAGTTTTCTTTATTATATGGTTCGTATGTTTCTTTGGTTAAGTTGAGAGTTACATCTAGGAAGTTTACTATTTTAATGTTGGAAGTTATTTCAACTTTAAGGCATATCCTCCTCATTTCCCTAATAATAATCTTTTTAATATTTTCACACTTTTGCCCATTAGAGTTTCTGACTACTAAAAGTCCATCATCCCTATATAGGCCAATGTCTTCAATATCTATATTATTAGTTAGGTTGTAGAGGATGTGTAAACCAACTAGGTCGGTGATTTCTGCAGAGTCGAAAGAACCCATCGAAACGTCAAAAGAGCCAAGTTGGTTTCTCTTTGTCCATTGATCTTTTTTACTAATAAACACTGTTTTCCTACATTTTCTCACAATGTTAATCTCTTCTTCAGAAATATCCGAGAGAAGAGTAGCAAACTCCATGACACTTTCGAAGAGTTCATTAGAAATTGAGGGGTAGTAGTTAATTATATCAAATTGGATGAAGGAACAATTTATTTTGTTTTTTATTTTGTGGAACCAATTAATTGTATCGGTCGTGTTGATCCATTGGTTGAGTTTGTATGTTGATCTAACCCTCAACTACAAATACAGTACACCCCCCCCTTTTGAATAAATACTATAACACGTAAAAGTAAAACTTTTAGATATATATATATATATATATAGGTGATTTTTGTGGACATATGAATATGCATATGTATGAAGATATAAAATTTATGACTATTCATGTGTGTATGTGTACGCCTGTATGCGCGTATGTATACGTATACATATGTGCACATACATGTGTATCTGTGTGTTCGTGTATATGTGTATGGGTTTGGGTGCATATATGAATGTTTGTGTATACATGTGCATATATGTATTTATGTGTGCACGAGTGCGTGTATGCGCTCAACATCCAGCTCACAAAATCCTTCAAAAGTAAACTACATATTACCAAAACCAATTTTTAAATATTTAAATAATTATATACTGATCACTTTTATCAAAATTACTGGCCCCCACCATTTCTAATCCCCCCTTCATAGACCATAACTTGCGTTAACAACTTTAACTAGAACACCTTACCACTAATATTATAACAGGTGTTAACCCCACCATTAATAATAGGATTACAACGAATAATAAAATTTATTTATCTATACCACTGAAATTAATTGATATATAAATTTCATTAAAAATAAAAACAATTACCAATATGTTTTATTAATCCATCACTAACTATTATTTATAATCGAAATACATTTATTTATACTCCAAAATAATTAAAACTAAATATAATAGTATAATCCATCAATATCAATGTCATAAACTTATATACGATCCTTACCAAGAATAATTCTCAATATATTTTAACTCATTAGTACCTGGAACTAAATCTACTAATATTACTGCCACAAATCCATATATGAATCTTACTAAAATAAAGACAATTACCATTATGTTTTATTAATTAACTGATAAATACTATTTAAAATACATTTAACTATCCATCAAAATAATCAAAATTAAATGCCAATTGATCAAAATATAACAACATAATTTATTAACATTAAGGCCATAAATCCATCAATGAGTTAAACTCAAATATCCCCGTAAGCTGGGTGTCATGTAATTGTTATATGTCTGCATTGACATGAAGCAGACACAACAAATTTGAAACCTTCCCTCCCCCTCTTTCTTCATCTTCTCTTTCGCTCTTGTTTCATCTCCCCCCGACCCCCCTCTTTATCCAGCCCAGCGCTGAATAAAAATAAATATGAATTTAACTCAAATCTTACATTAACCATTCCCGCAACAAATCCTAAATGGCTATAGACATCCACCCCTAACACCCCTCCACCACTTTCTCTTTCCCCCCCCCCCACCCTAACTAAGCGTTGGATAAAAATAAAAAATAAAAATATAAATAGCTGTAAATTAAACTTTTCTAACAGCAATTGTATCTTTCTTCCTTTCCCTTCTCTTCTCTTTTTCTTTTCCTCGCCCCCCCCCCCTTTCTACCCCAGCTCAGCGTTGGATATATAAAATATATAAAAGATAAAAATAAAAAATGAAAATAGTAATTTCTAACGGCAATCATATTTTAAAATCGGTCACATGACTTTTATTTCTTTCTCCTCTTCTTTTTTGCTTGACTTCATTCTCCCTGGAATTCAGCAACCAGGTTGAATCAAAAAATAATTTTCTGCCTGATGAGACCTCAGCTCTTGAGAGCTGTAGATCGATAACATCGACATGCCAGTGTAGCAGACCTTGTACATGTTTGAATAAAAGCATTCACTATATATATATATATATATATATATATATATATATATATATATATATATATATACGTCTCTGTGTGTCGGCTCATCTGTTTCAAAATGAAATATGTATCCAGATTCGTTTATTTTTTCTAAGGGATTTTTCTATTTTTATAGGGAAAATCAATATTTTTGTCAAGAATACGTTTCCATATTTACCGGCAATGTGTTGTCGATAATAAAAAAAAATCTCGTCATATTTTTGTTTTATTACTTATATAACTTTAGCAATATAGCTTGCGAAATGCATCATTTATTTATCATGTATTTTTATATTTTTTTAAATTTCATCATGCACAGAAAAAAGATTTTCCTAAATTATCCATTTAAGAAAATCTACGATGTCTATAAAAATTGTTACTCGTGTGAATTTCAAGTGTTCAATATGCACAACTTATTTTATATAATTACGACATAAAATATGAACATATTAAAGCAGATATAGTCGACTAATTAATCCGACGTGTAATTACCTAAATAGGTGGATTAATGTTGTAAAGATGCCACGTAGTAGTAGCTATTTCTGTTGTTTCTTTTATCTTTGTTTGTCTCTGTTTTAATATAAGAATGTGTAACATTTATGAATAATGATAGCACACTACCAAGTGTTGTTTAACATTGTTTTCGTGGAATTTTATTTCATTTACAGTGTACACTATACATACATAATATGCTATTGGGGTGGACAGTGTCTAAAATTAGATCGCTCTATTTCATGGTTCAAAAACAAGAGGAAGATTTTATTAGCTTATCTGCTACGTAGCATTGAAAACTTTCTGTCCATCAAGCAACATCCTGAACACGTCAGCCTAATTTTAATATTAAACTTCTCATTAAATTTCTTGAATTACAAATTATCTTAAAATGTCGTTTTAATACTAATCTAATAAACTGATGCCCAGTCTTCCTACACTAATACACCATACGTATAACCAACGTATCAAATGCACTAAGTTGATATTTAGATATTTCCGCAGAAACATGAATACTATGAGGTTAGATGTACGATAGACGGTGTATTTTATTTTAGTAAACTGGGACTTATTTGGGTGTAGGTAGCTGAGTGCATATTTACATCGCGTAACATAGATAATATTGGATTTCACATCATGGTAGATGTATAAATATATATGAAGATAGTCCTCAAACAAGCTCAGGAATTCAATATCGATTAGTAGAACCTAAATAGTTGTCTCCATCAATTCGCTGTTGTCATACGTCATTGTAAGAACGTTTTTTTTTTTATACCAATGGCTTCTTTCCAGAAGCTGCTGGCTTGTAGAGCTCTCTTCCTGATTACTATTTCCCTCCTACCTGTGGCCTTAGTCTTTTTCATGTCAAAGGGTCAGAGGGCGTTTTTTTGCGATAATTATCTTTCGTTCTTGTAAGATCCTGCGATTTTCATAAAATAAAACTAAAATAAACCAAACTTCAGATAAAAAATCTAAAGTTAAATGGAGGTAACAATGGTTACGTAGATAAATTTGGTTTTTAAAATTCCAATAGTCTGGTCTAATCATGTTTTGCTTCCGGCTTCTACAGAAACTTGTGTGAAAGTTATTTTGTTTCGAAATTGTAATTACGTCATAAAATGGTATAACGGTGATTTTATGCTTTATTTGTTTATTTATATAAAAAGAAACCTATCCAAATACCTCTAAAAAATATCTAAAATACGAAAACAGCTCCTAATACTACACAACCCATACTAAGAAATGTTTTCCTCCTTACTAATTCTCGCAACACACATCTCTTCTCTTTCCCAACATGGTTTCAGAATTATCCAAGCTACTTCACTTATTATTTATATATAAATTTAAAAAATTTAATTCATAGTAAAAATATTTTGACTTAAGTAGAGTATAAATATATAATAGAATAACTCACCTATAGTGAATATAGGTACAGCCGAAATAGATGCATTCACATACTTCAAATATTGTAGTTATTAACATCAACTAAATGGTTGATTATAAAGATCAAACACAGCTATTATAAAGTAAGTTGAGATAAATAAAATTAGCACATAATTCATATTAATTCACAGAATTCTGTTGTACAACTTTCACTTAGGAATGTTGGAATCTATTACGTGGTCCCTCCTGCAAGAATGCCAACAACAGAATCAAGCTAGTCACCAATGTTGATTCATACGAATTTACTTTTAGTTAAATATTCGTTGTATTGTAATATTTCGATCATTCAGACTACTATTCTCATATAGAATGTTTCCGTTGATGTAACTTTCAACTTTTTTAACGTAGTTCACCTCAAACAAGGCAGGCCGCCACTGTAGACATAAGCGGCTACTGAGAAGAAAGAAAAGGGGAGAAGGTTGGGGGTGGTCAACCTAAACTGGGATCTGCGCAGCGAGATGTCTGTTTACATTAATTTTAAATTTCTGCATGTCAGTTCTGTCGGGGAAAAAGGGGGCAGGGAGGGAGTTCCAGAGGCCAGCAGCACGAGGAAAGAAGCTATTTGAGTAGAAAGCTCTCCGGGATCTGGGGATCTCCACAGTGAATGGATGGGATTTAGTTGATTGTCGAGTTGGTCTAGTGACTTTACGTCGAGGGGGCACCAGAGTAGCCAATTCATAGGTACATCTTGTTGTACTTTAGAATCTTTATGTCAGACACGGGAATCTGTTCGGAATTTCGAACGGAATCTTCTACTTAATTCACAAGGTGCCATGCTCCCGTTGCATCGGTCATGATCATGGGTAGACATTTAATGTAATTCTTAATAGTATTCTAAGTGTAACCTGTACTGAAAATTTTACCATAAACCTGCAGACGACTTAGAACTGATTTTAACAGAACATTTATCCGTTCCGCTATAAGTCATTTCTACCGCCGTTGACTAATTCTATACGGATACCCGAGTTCAGCGTGAAGTTTCTCGGGTACTACAAGAACCCCGTAAAGAAAGTCGTAGGACGTTAGGTTAGTGCTAAGGTTACTCATTTATTTAACTATTTTTAAGGAATGAAACACCAACAACAACACATGGATCGGCAATATTAGATTTTCACTGCATCCAAAATAACAGATACCGACAAAATCTTATAGTAAAATAAATTTAAAAAATTAGGAAAATTACAGAATCTAAAAGTAGGCTGGTCGGTAAAAAATATTTTTCTTGCGTTTTGTAATGTTATTTGTTGTATATTTTGTTGTTTCTGATTTCACGCTTGTTAACCATACTGCATAAATGGCAAATTCTCTTTTATTGACTGTTTTAATCTCTGTATCACATTTACAACTCCCCCGGTGAGAATAATCATTTAGCAATCCATGTTTTAACATATTATGAAAGGCAGGTTATTTTCTCGTTCAAGGTTTTTATATATCGTACAAACAAATACATCGATACCAACTGGAATCAAAATGGACGTGTCAAGGTACATAAACACAGATGTGTCATTTTTCTGATCTTTTAAATCTGTAATTTAGCTGTAAGTATTAATTACAAACCTTGGGAGGTGACAGAAATAAAGTTGCAACGGCGATAGACAGACAAACTAGGTGTGCCATATTTGAATCCAATCGGTTCTATTACACCACTTTTATTATGTTATTAACCTTCACGTGGTCCCTCCAGTGAGTATCTGATTCTAGATTGTATTTGAGAAATCAATAACCACAAAATTGAACCGGTCAAAAAATGTCGTACTATTCTGATTCATAAGATGTTACATTTAAACAACTCTTTAGGTGACCAAAAGCAACATTTCGGTTGGAAAATTATAGGAGTGTTGAGTATCACCATAGTTTCAATTACAAACACTTTATATGCACTTTAACCTAGAGTGGTAGTACCTGTCAGTGCCCCATGCCCATGTTTAATAGAATTCGTCCTGGAAATAACTCGAAACTGACTCAGACAGAATTTGGTAATGGGTTCACTTCCAGCACAACATACCATCCTGAAACTTAAATTTCTCCACCGTCTCTTTTTATTTTATTTTAAGCTCTCGCAACTATTCTATTATTTGCATTGTAGGTCCTCGACTGAGCTCCAATCAACTTTGATAACAAAAATACAATGCTAATCAGGTTTGTCTTTTGCCTTAGACATAGAGCTTGAATAAAAATAAGAAAGACACGCTGGCAACGACTATACATGTGCACCCATGTTGGCAATTCTACAGGGTAGCAGAAGTGGGCCATAATTTAAAACTCTGCTAGCGGGCCAATATAGTGATGATTATGAGCCCAATGCAGGGAGGGGGAAACTAGCTATCTGCTTATTCTCTAGGATGTAAAACATCCACAACAAGAACTCGTCTATCGACAACCACCGTAAATAATTGTCCTTTCTTCCTCTCCGTACCTAAAGTAAACTTCCATGAACAATTTTCTTTTTTCAAAAAATAAAATGCTTGTCTGTGATATACAATCACACGGGGTTGCTTCCTATCTGACTACAACATGGTCGTTTTCTAGACAGACGTAAATATATTCTTGTCAAGATGTCATCTTAAAAAAAATAATTCTGTTTTACCTATCGTTTCCAATTCCTCTAAATTTGTTGTTTGATAACCCACCTTACAAACGTATTAACTTTTATCCTCGGGTGGCCTTCGGGCCTTGATAAGCGGCTTATCGTTAGTACAAAATGTTATACCGCAATCTATATTGAGTATGAAACAAAACTGCATGCAGTGATGAGGCCCCAACGTGTGATGTCACATCATCAACACCAATACTCCCAGGTCGACTCTGACCCGAGAACGCAGTACCTGCCGGTGCCTCGTCTACGAGTTTTTTTTTTGTTTTTTTTTAACGTAGTTCATCCCCAAAAAAGGCAGGCCGCCACTGTAGACGTAAGGGGCTACTGAGAAGAAAGAAAAGGCGACAAGGTTGGGGGGTCAACTTAAACTGCGATCTGCGCAGCGAGATGTCTGTTAACATTAATTTTAAATTTCTGCATGTCGGTACTGTTGGGGAAACAGGAGGCAGGGAGGGAGTTCCAGAGGCCAACAGCACGAGAAAAGAAGCTATTTGAGTAGTAAGCTCTCCGGCATCTGGGGATCTCCACAGTGAATGGATGGGATTTAGTTGATTGTCTAGTTGGTCTAGTGAATTTACGTCGAGGGGGTACCAGAGTAGCCAATTAATCGGAGCATAATCCATTAAATAGTAACGATCGTTTTCAGACAATAAGCCTACAAAAGATATAAATCTACAAGTCAACCGTTTTTACAATGCATATGTACGGTTGCAGCATAAAAGGACACAACGGCCGTTGGCATCCCGTAAGATTCAACAACCAACCAACATTATATATTTTACAGCAGTTTTTATACAATCAATTGAACACAAGTTTCTCTTTTAATAGTTAATTGAAAACGGTAAAGTTCGTAAGTTTTCCACAATATACTTGATTGGATGTGTTCTTGCTATTATTAATTACACAATATGTGATTGCTTTCGAAATAGGCACCCCTATATATCTTTGTCATAATATCTGAGTGCGGTTGACAAACATATTGTTTTTCGAATATACGTATACATAACAAATTTATAGCTTAACTTTTTATATTTATTTATTTATTTTTGAGACGTTTTGTTCCCGATGACATTTCCAAATGAACAACTTCACCTGTTTTTCTGTCTTGGGAATTTGGGGTCTTTAAATATTCAGAAATGTATTTGGATCAGAATCTTCATTTCGAACGAGAATTCCTGCTTATAAGATATATGCATCAATAAATAAGGACATGTGTTTCCTCGATAATAACATAAGAAAAATATACTATAATATATAGGGACTATGTTCTATAACTTAAGCTATAGACATGCATACTTGTGAGTAAGTGCGTGTTTGGCAGACATAGCTTACGACCAGAAGACTGTGTTTAATTCTGCTATAAAATTAACAAAAAAACATATTGTGTTAATTAAACAAATTGCAGCTAAAAAAAATTGTCTTGCATATTTCCGTAACTTCGCGTCGGCAACGATCGGGAATGTCGCAGAAGCGCCCGATCGCTGACGGAATAATATCATTTTTTTTCTTTTATCTTATAACTCCCCCCCCCAAAAAAAAAACAAAAAAAAAAACAACATTATTTTGACACAAAAAAATGATTTTAATCTATGTATTTTTTCTTTTAATTTATTCGTCTTATATTATCGTCTGCAAGTCTTCCAGTTAAAGCTTGGCTATTTTAATGCAGGGCTTGGCTATCGCTATAAACGGGAGCCCTAACCCTAACGAGAACCCTAACCCTAACCCTAACGGGAACCCTAACCCTAAACCCTAAACCCTAAACCCTAAACCTAAACCCATTTTTCTTTCTTTCTTTCTTTCATGTTAGCAAGAAGAAGAAAAAAATGAAAAATACCGAAACAAGTGAAAAAGAAAACATTGACAAAATCCCCCCCCCCCCACAAAAAAAAAAAATTCTTTCTACACACTCAATAGTTTGTTCGGTTTTTATCTTTTCATCTATGTATGTTTTTCTTTGAATTTATTCGTCTTATATTATCGCCTGCAAGTCTTCCAGTAACGCTATTCTTGATGCACTTGCGTTCAAGATGGATATATTTACTGATGACACGACTCTATATACCTTGCATGTGGACAAAACAAACAGACGCATATCCAAAAGCAATGGATGAATCGTTAGAAACTGACCTCCCGTCTGTAGTTGAATGGAGCAAGAAATGGATTGATACATTTTATACTACTACAACAAAGTCATTTCCAACCACCTATTGGATAGGGTAATAGCACCTCATCTGACAAGCTAACAACATTCAAACTACTCGGCCTAACATTCACAGGTAAAATGAACTGTAACAAAAATATAGAAGATATTGCCAAATCTGCTACAAAGAAGGTGGGCCCCCTCTTCCGGCCTAGAAAAGTGTAGTATTAACACAGCATGACGTCGCTAGCTATACAATGCATCGTTGCTTTCAGTACGTTGAACGCTCTTATGCCGTCAAGCCGCCGGAATAAGTGTTAAAATTATCACTGTTTATTTAGCTATCCAGCGGTGGCCGTATAGTTCTAGACGTCGGGATTTGAGTTGTAAAATTCTCGTAGCCCGATATATATATATATATATATATCAAGGGAGGCGCGAGAGCGCTCCATCCCTTAATAGACTACACGAATGGCCTATGCCAGAAATCTCATTTGTTTGATCAATCATAACTCAAAAACCAATAAACCAAATTAGTTCAACTTTGCACAAAATTTTTATTTGATAGGTTTTATAAGTGTGTTGAATTTCAGCATCATTAGTCAAGGCAACCCAGAGATTCAGAAAGTTCAATCATGAAATCATGTTATCTGTGTGTACGTGCGTACGTACGTACGTATGTGCCACCCTGTATCTCATCAACAATTTGATGGATTCAGCTGATTTTTTGCAGAGATAGAGGTTCTAGGGTCTAGTTGAGTGCATTTTAATTTCAGTTTGCCATATACCTTAGTTTTCCAGAAAATTCCCAAACAACCTTAAAAAGGACCAGTATTCATACACTTTATTCTATATCTTATCGACCATTTGATGGATTCAGCTGATTTTTGGCAAATATAGAGGTTCTAGTGTCTAGTTGATGGCATTTGAATTTCAGTTTACCATATATCTTGATTAGTCAAACTACCAACTATATCAGTTATGAGAAGGCATTGTATTGAGGTATAGCCTTTACAAAAGTAGTGAAATTCCATTAAAAATGCCAGTATACTGAAATCATATGCCCTTAATAGGGTTAAGATGAAAACTCATATACACTAAATGTACAAAAGCAAGGAAATTCCAAAATATTTACACTTTTAATGTCATTAAGGATATGTGACCATAACAGCGCTATGTATTTTACTGGTAGGAATTTTTCTTCAGCGCACCTCACACACTTCATCCACTCATGCATAGAGATTTGTGATGTGATAATGAAAGGGTTTGGTTGATATGTAGGCATTCCCTTAATGACAATAAAAGTGTAAACATTTGGGAATTTCCTTGCTTTTGTACATTTAGTGTATATGAATTTTCATCTTAACTCTATAAAGGGCATATGATTTCAGTATACTGGCATTTGTCATGGAATATATATATATATATATATATATATATATATATATATATATATATATATATATATATATAAACCACAATTCGATTATGTATAGAGTAGTATTGCCACATTTGATCTGGGTAACTACCCACTAGTCTCTCTTTTATACAGGGTTCAAAGAAAACCCTGTAATCTAATATGACCCGCACAGACTATCTAGCAGACGCCCTTGACCCATCGCTGCGATTTGTTTTACAAGTGCTTCAATAGAATGCCCTCTGACGAACTTGCTGCCAATTTACACGCTAAACGTAAATACTCTCTGACAAACCGGAAATCATGAAAACTCCATCTCTTCACTGTAGAGGACCCTACATGCCACATTCTACTGTAATGGCTTATATCTTCCAACTACTTACCTTTAGAACTCCCTACCTTTTGTCTCCTTCCAGCCTGCAAAAACGTATCGACATTTTGATATGCCAAACAGACACCTCGTTACGAAACTTCCTGTTAAGCAAACCTCTATAACTATTGCCCTTAATTCAAAGTAGCCTTTGCCCATTTTAGAGTGAATATAAGTAAAACTTCAAACCTTCAAAAATAAAATAAATCTAACAAGTACCTTCGTTACTTTTGAGAGAATTACTCGTAAATGTTTAATACCTAATTCTCGCTCGTGATAAATGTTTTAAAACCTTCTCTTGTTTTCTCAATCTTTTTCAATCGATCTGAACATGTTTGACCTTCCTTATTTTTGTAGAAAGATTCTGCGCGGCACTTTAGTTCACAGGTTATCGATACATCATGCCAAGCAAATCTATTTCTCTTTTCCGAGTTTGTCTCTGAACAAACATGGCTGAGCCTTTTCTTTTAACATTTCTTTTCTAAAAAGCAAGGATTGGATCTCGCTTATCAAGTTACAATCCGCTTCCCGATCCCAAACTGACAATCTCCACACGAACTTAACAGGAAAGTTGATTGAGATAGAAATACGAAAAACAAAACACAGATGAAAATACGAAACGAAAACATGTACAACAAGAAACACTTAAAACGTTACATAATTACAGCCATATATATTTTTATTTTATTTTTCGTTTCAGTTTCAAGCTATCGTTCATCTAGATATGTAACCGTTCCTTCACTGAAACAAAAAAGGCAAAGTTAACTAAATAAACAAATGTACAGGTAAAAATCAAAAGCTGATATAGCTAAAGATGGTTTGCGAATCTTGTTAAATCTTAAAGGTTATATGTATTCATGTCAGAATATGTAATATATCAAGGTAGTATATATATATATATATATATATATATATATATATATTCTAGAAGTGAACGATGAGAATAAAAAATTGTAAAGATACAGTATTTATTAGAAGTTCAAAGCAAGGAGCTTAATATCCTTAATCCATGGCTTTTCAAAGATAAACTTTTTTAATCAGAAGTTAGAAAAAGCCGAAAATGTAATTGTAAATATTATCGGAAAAAAATTATACACAAAATAAAAACAAAAAGATAAAGAGTCTTTTGTAAACATGATGTTCTAATAAATATTGTATCTTTACAATGTTTTATTCACATCTTTCATCTTTAGAATTGATTGCTCTATTCAATATATTGAGCTTTATATTATCACGATAGATTATTATTAAACGATAATTCAATTATCTCTAATTTAATTGAACATTTATATATATATATATATATATATATATATATATATATATATATATATATATATATATATATATGGAAATTGAAAAACGGAAAACCAAAAATATTATTTATGCTTTCATCAACGTTTTGTCTTTATTATAAGACTACCTCATGATGATTTTGTGAAGAAAAAACAAACGGAAATGTAAAGAATTGCCCGTTATGCCTTCGCATGGCAAACATAATTCGAAATTTCCAGAATTAGATTTTATTTCTAAGAATCTCCCAATTGTGGAACAGACTGTCACAAGATTGAATCTGTGAGAGCGACAACATGGATTTATTCAAATAGAAACAGTCATTAACAGTTCTCGTAAGTTATCTGATCTTGTTTATCACGTAATGTTGTTTTCAATCCTCTCATCTTATTCATCAGCATTCAACTGCAAATCTATCCATTTCATTAACCATCATCATCGACCGGTTTTTGTTTTGACCCCATATTATAATAAAAAAGAAGAAATCGAAAGAAAATCTAATAAACTGACCCCCCCCCCCCTAAATAAACCGAACAAACTCACACTTACACACATCTGGTCGCACCAGCGTCAGCTGGCATCACAAAAAAATGGACAGGAATAGTAATGGAGGACGGAAAGACCGAAGAGAGAGAGAGAGAGAGCACTAGCAATACCCCAACTAAGGGGTGCGGTTATTACTGGAAGCTTTGGGAGGCTTATTGCAACATGGATTCCAATGGTTGTCAGCGACAAATAATTAGTAATCTACTGTTACGATAACAAATAAATCATTATCGAAAAAGGTTGAATGTACATTTGATTTGGGAAGACTTGTCATACATTGTTTATAGTCAGAAAGTAATCATTAACAATGACTTGTGTGGAAACTCCTAGTAAGTAAAAAAATAAATAAATAAATAAAATAAAAATAAATAATTTAATTTAAAAAATTAAAAAATAATAACAATAATAATAATAATAATAATAATAATAATAATATTTATTATTATTATTATTATCATCATCATCATCATCACCATCATCATCATCGTCGTCGCCGTTGTCGTCGTTGTCATTATTATTAGTAGTAGTATCATCATTATCATTATCATTATCATTATCATCATCATCATCATCATTATTATTATTATTATCATCATTATTATTATTATTATTGTGGAGACACGACAAAGTCGTTCACGTACTACACTGGAATATATGCAACTTTTATGAATTGGACCACAATGAGAAGTGGTATGAGCATAAGCCAGAAGTTGTACAGGAGAACGACAATGTTAAACTTCTTTGGGACATGCGAATACAGACTGATAAGGTTCTTGAACATTCAAATCCCGACTTAATCTTTCTAAATAAACAAAAGATAACTTTCTTAATCATTGATATAGACTGCCCCTTCCATACCAGAAAGCAGGAGAAAGAACACGAGAAAATAAATAAATATCAATATCTAAAATGGGAATTAGTCAGACTATGGAAATTTAATGTGGTAAAGGTGATTCCTCTTGTAATTGGAACACTTGGAACCATAACGAAAAGCCACCAGATTGACGAGACAATTTTTTTTCCAATTCGTCAAAAAGTTTGCCTGTTAGGAACAGCAAAAGTGTTAAGGTAGAACTTGAATGTCTAAGGTCAAGGAAATTGACTTGATGTTCAAAAATAGAAAACCCAAACTAAAAACATCAAAAAGTTGAGACTACTATGAAATAATAATAATAATAATTTTTATTACATTGTTAATAATGATAATGCTGTGTTTATTATATATGTTCTTCACATCGACGGATGTGTGTAATATAAAGCCGGCTTAATCTTAGGGTGTGGCCAGAAATTAACGCCTCTTGGACGTTTAACTCCTGTAAAAAATAAGTTTAAAAGGTGCCCAGTCTCATCGGCATTCTTCTCGCGACTGAGCGATTTACAGATCGATTGAGGACACCTTAGACGACAATCAATGAACCTGCCAGCAACGTATCGGTGCCCCTCCACCTCAACTACCTAAGAGAATAGCCTCACAGGATTGAGGAGAAAACCGTTAATTGCATTAATAAAAATGATGTTAAAGTTATTAAAGTTTTTCATAACTGAGATTAATATTGATGAGACTTTATTGCCCTGCCTGCCGACAGAAAAAAAAAGAAGACGAGAAAAAACGCTGTGAACACGATAGAAATGCAGTGTCCGTCATGCATTCTGGCTAATATTTAATTTGTTTTCAAAAGTCCACACTGAAGAGTTTCTGTCCGAAAAAAGGAAATCAAAGAATGACAACATAAATTGATGATCGTGTTTGAATTACACAAGCCTAACCTTTACTACGACTCGATTAATATTGCAGCGTTTGACTAGCCAAGCGTAGATTGGCCGTTAACAAAGCTAATAGTTAATGAAGAAAGCGTTCGGATATTTGTTATTTTTTTTTAGTTTGATGGCAAGCCAGCGGCAGCCAGACGCGTGTCGGGCTGATGTTATGCAATAATTTTAATTTCTTACGGTTTTGGTTGTTTTTATTTTCAGTTTTTAATTGCCTCCGTTAAAATTTAGTTTTCAATTAGTCTAAAAACGTCACTGTTTCAAACGTTAATTTGCATAAATAATCAACAATATATTTCTTACATGCGTCCGCAGATCTCTATCAAATATATGCCAGTCGGTCAGTCTATTCGTATGTCTGTCTGTCGAGTCACATTTTATAATGACATTTCCATCGTTTAATTCTTTTTTTGTTTTCGCCACCCGGGGTTCTGTTGTAGTCATATGCGTGTATTGTGACTGAACGGGTCGGATACAATTTCTTTCGAGACCGCTGCATAACTTTAACTATGACGGGAAAAGTTATAGACGCATGTATCCTCCTTCCAGTTATAGAACAAAAAATAGTGTTGCTAGATTCTCAAACCGTCGTTATAACCGTATTCCTACCAGTCGTCCTTGGCATTTCCTTGTAACTGGGATCAAGAAATGCCGTCTGAGCATTTCTGAAGGAACAATGTGGGTCAGTCGATCATAAAGTTTAACGTTTTTTGTTTGTTAAGGTTAGGGTTAGGTTTAGTGTTAGACTTTTGTTGTTGGTAAAGGTTAGGGCTAGGTTTAGTGTTAGACTTTTGCTGTTAGTAAAGGTTAGGGCTAGGTTTAGTGTTAGACTTTTGTTGTTAATAAAGTTTAGGGCTAGGTTTAGTGTTAGACTTTTGTTGTTAATAAAGTTTAGGGCTAGGTTTAGTGTTAGACTTTTGTTGTTTGTGAAGTTTAGGGCTAGGTTTAGTGTTAGAATTTTGTTGTTGGTAAAGGTTAGGGCTTGACCTAGTGTTAGACTTTTGTTGTTGGTAAAGGTTAGAGCTAGGTTTAGTGTTAGACTTTTGTTGTTTGTAAAGTTTAGGGCTAGGTTTAGTGTTAGACTTTTGTTGTTTGTAAAGGTTAGGGCTAGGTTTAGTGTTATAATTTTGTTGTTGGTAAAGTTTAGGGCTAGACATTGTGTTAGACTTTTGTTGTTGGTAAAGTTTAGGACTAGGTTTAGTGTTAGACTTTTGTTCTTGGTAAGGATAAAGGTTAGGTTTAGTGTTAGATTTTTGTTGTTTGTAAAAATGAATGACAGGTTTTATGTTAGACTTTTGTTGTTGGTATGCAATGTTTACGTTTTCAAGCTTAAAATTTTAATAACCATTTTGTTTCATATCATACAAAACCTTTACGATGATCTATCATAGAAAAGATGAACACAAATAGAAATGAATATACGTTAGAGCAACCAAAAAAAATGCCATCCATAGATCGATAATAAAAGTGACAAAACTTTCTATTATTTAACCATATCTATTACAAATCAACTTCAGTCTACGCCTGGCGTTTCCACAAAGTGTTTTTTACATGAATGTTCAACAGTCTTACGTTTTATCGCTATTCAATGAAAAGCACACCTGCATACACCGTGCAAAATTGGCAATAACTCTGACTGTGTCAGAGTTATTGCCAATTTTTGCTGTCGTGGCAATACTCAGTTCAATAATCATCTGGGAGTTGTTTTAATCGATATTATCTTTGACATAACCTCACTGATAAAAATCTAGAAAGAAGGGTCCGATGAAATGTAAAGCTCGTTCAGGTTCACATCTCTTACTAATGAGACGATCACTAAAGTGGGCCCACGTATCGGTGAACGGTAATTAAACAAACACAGTTGGAAATTCATCCCTTAAACTTGCTGGGCAACTTGATTATCCAAGGAGGTTTAAATGCACCAAATATAGTTTTAAGGCAGAAAAGAATTGCCAATTTTATGAACGATTGGATAAGTGGAATTGTTCGGGGTCACCTAATATACAAAAAAAAAACGTTTATGGAAAAAAAGTTGTAGCACAAATATACCACGTCCAAAACATACTAACACTGACATATCGCCCAAATACATCGTATCGTTAATGTATATTATTTACAAAAACAGTAAATATTTTCTTTTCTTTACGCTAAAGATTAATTTGTATTCTGGGACATTTTCAATTTAAATAATTCTGTATACTATTGTGTATTCGTTTTTTTTATATATTAAATTAACATTCTTTATGAGGTAGCTTTGTATGCTAAATCTTGGCTTCTTATGTATTTAAATATAATTATACATTTTTCACCCGGACATTTTATTGGCAAAATTAGTGTTTTTCTTCCTAGACTTTTATTTTAAAATTGAGTTCTGGTCACCTAAAATCTCTTGGAAATTTTTGAATTCCCTTAACTGAAAGAAAATCGATTTGCGATGTTAAAACCTAAAACTTTTTCGACTTATTGAACGAAATGAATTTTAAGCATCACAATTATGCTAGCAACTGAAATGTAGTGATTTAGCATAGCACATGTCTGATTCAAGTAAAATACGTTTTTGCTCGAATTATAATAAACACATATTTTGAACGTTACATAATATTAGGTCTTAGCATAATATCTAACCGTATATAAACTTTAAAAATGTCATATTTACTTTTTATTACAAAACATTATTTATTTAATAAAAAGTCAATTATCATAGCTTAAAGAAAGAATATACATTTGTATAGAATTGTCATTAAAAAGCACGTGTAAACGTAACACAATCGGACCACGTTTATTTAAGTATCCAACTGATCCTTGTCGCTGCAAATAACAGATTTAGCATGTCACCGTATATGACGTCAGTTGAAGAGCACAGTGCTAAAGAGGACTTACTAAAGCCAAGATAAAAGTTAATGAGATTATTAGGTTGCTGCTGAACAATAATATGAGAGGATTTAAAACAATGGATGGAATGGCCAACATTTGATTACTTAAGTGGATGGCTCGAAAGGTATTTTTATATTGAACTTAAAACCTACCATGTTGTGGTGTTATAATCAGTGAAGCAGTCCCGTGGTAATGTGTTCTACACATAGGGAAGTTCTTGGAAACACAGAGGAAGAAAGAAATATGTCTTTGAGTTGTGGTAGGAATACGAATTCTTGCTGTGAATATTTTATAGGGTTGCACCAAGTCAGTGAGCTGAGTTGAGCACATATCATGAAATTACGATGGAGTAGAGAAAGAGTAGCAACATCTTTAAAATGAGAAAAGGCGGGTAAAAGGAAGAAAAGGGATAATCTTCGAAAAGAGAGAGAAGTCAAGACAAGAAATTGTGCTCCCAACATGTTGGTACAATATTCCATCTTTGGACGTATCTGATTCTTATATAGGAAGAGGATTACTTTCGAGTATCCATACTTTCAAGAGCAGTAGAATAATCCAGCTCTTTTACCAACGACCTTAGCAATAAGGTCGTTGGTAAAAGGGCTGGATTATTCTACTGCTTTTGAAAGTATTTAAACTCAAATATCTGATTTAATTGTTCTATTTCACGCCGAGAGTTAAAGTAAATCTAACACACTTTTTCAAATGTAAAACATCTCACATATGCAAATTGTGTTGGCGATTTAGACTAATATATTTCAAATTTAAAATATGCTTCCCTCCATTGTTTCCATTATTTTTACAATTGTAATATATAAAGATTTACACGCTGTTTCAACTTAGCAAATTTGATCATTTTTGCAGAAAAAAAGCCAACCCTACCTTTTCGGTTTGAAAAGACTAGATATCAACTGTAAAGGTGCTTGTTCAATGAATATTTGATGTAACAAAGGTTTGGCAATCTCCAACCGTACCTATCCTGAACCAGAATGAATTAATCCAAGTGGCGGAGTAAGCAGAGAAAGACAAATGGTATTTCGGAGGTTTTCTTCTTCTAGAAGTGTTACACAACAAAGGCTTGAGAGTGTAGTCTAGCCTTTTCGTTGATCACAAACTGGACGGAATATGTGTGGATCCATAAGCGTATTAATAAAAGTGGTGCAGTAGCCGAGACTTAACTCGTATCCAGTACGTCGAGCACAGGCTCTACGATATAACCAGTACTCCACATCCTAATTAACATATCATGCCGAATTTTTGAATGAATAAACATGATAGAAGCTCTTTTCATGGAAACTTCCGCCTGACGTCAGGCAATGGAGACAAAGAAATTTTCCATTTCGGTCTTTGGGCGAGTTATTTTTTTCTTCTTGACGACTTTCATCACTTCAGTTAACAGCAGAAGTTCTTGCTGAAAATATATAACAACGATGAACCAGATATTGGAGTTTATTCGAACAACTTTTAAGGAATAGCGTAAAAACAAACTACGTCGCTATAAAGAATATTCCGACAACGTTCGTTGAATTCTCTCTCTCTCTCTCTCTCTCTCTCTCTCTATATATATATATATATATATATATATATATATATATATATATATATATATATATATATATATATATATATATATATATATATATATATATATAGTTTCATTTTACTCCGATCGAAGATTTCAAAAATTCAGGGTCCCCTTCCTGTGGCTAACACTTTATCTCTATATGAAATACATAGATAGTTTAATGTTCTATTGTTCTTTATTTTTCAAATTTGTCCTATCGGAATCTAGGACAAGAATTAGTCTCGTCTGGTAGAGTATCCATTAGTCTCGTCTGGTGGAGTATCATAACTAGGAGTAGGTGCACCATTCTTCGTATGAGCAAGTGTATAGATCTTATTTGGGCTGTAAATACTGTGCCATTTTGAATATTTAGTCAATGTTTACTTGTAGGGGGAAATATATTCATATCACGTTGTCCTGACAAACCCCTGTACAGAAAGACTGATGAAACTCAGGGATGGTGTCTAGTAAGTAATTCAAAATCCTGTATTTATATATATATATATATATACATATATATATATATATATATATATATATATATATATATATATATATATAAATATTTGTTATTGTTTATTATCTATGTACGTATACGTTTCGTCCTTTTTTAATCGGGACTCATCAGCATAGAGATATGACTATTCACTACCGGTCATGCGATTTGAAACCCCGGATTACAAGTATTTTTCAATTCAAATCCGATGCCTTAACCAACTCGGCGAATTTTAAATAGCGAATAAACTGTGATAATTTTAACACTTTATCGGCGGGCTTTACGTCTAGAGCGTTCTACTTCTTTAAGGGAAGAAACGATGGATTTTAAAGCTAGTGACATCATGCTGTGTTAATACTACACTTACAGTGCTCTACTTTTTAATATATATATATATATGTTTCATTTTATATTCCAATAACCATGTTTTTTTTGTCTTTTTAGGGGTTTTTCATATTTCCAAACAACATTACATTTATGTGAAATGTATTTTTTACAGGCTGTTTCATTTGCCGTGAGCCAAACAGAATTGTTGTCAGTACTGTCTCTGCAACACAACAAAATCATCAGATAAATCAACGCAAAATAAAAAGTGTAATGTGTGTGTGTGTCTGTGTCTCTGTGGGTGTGTGTGTGTGTGTGTGTGTAGATATATAAGTCCATATTCTAAAGTTAAAGTAGCATACTACTCAAATTGTGGGGTTTACTATAATGGCAGCCGCTCATGCCAGAGAAAATATGCCATTAATTCAGATTTTCAAACCGCCCAATGTTTTTTGGTTCAGATTTCTGACACTTTTATACTCTACGCGTAGTTACGGCAAAGTTCTTTTCTCACAACGTACGAAGCTTCTTCTCGTATATCATGGCCGTTCCCTGTTTTCCACTTATAACATTCGTCGTATTCGCTCATTTAGGTAACCTTCATGAGATGAACTCCCATAAAATACGCAAACGTGTTGATATCCACGTAACGGGGTTCTGTTTCATCAAATGCATTTCAGTGGATGCGTATTGACTCGTTATAACACGGAGAGCGAACGGAAGTCGGATACACGTAGGAAATCTAGCTCCTCTTAAAATAAGGCGCTCTGTACCGTCTCACTTGTAAAAACCATTCAGTGGGGACGCCTGGCGTGATCGGTAATCACCCCATACACACTAGTAAAGGGTGAAAGTTATATCATAGCCTGGGGTGAAGTAAAATATTCCACATTAATTGAAGCCCGACGACCTGCGAATTAAAGCATTTTTCAATATGTTATAATTTTTAAATAATGTTTTCTGTGACATTTAAATTAAATCAAGCACCTAAACTATTATAGACGTTATAATAATAAAAATATTATATTAAAAAATATTAGACTTCTGTATTTAAGATGATCACTGGAAAAATCTGAAAGAGGCAGAACAATATTAAATACATGCAATTTGCCAGAGCAATACATAGCTATAGAAATTTAAACTACAGTAATACCAATAATCATAAGAATACTGGGTATCACACCCGTCCATTATATATGTTCTCAGATGCCGGAAAAAGTTTATACTCTAATAAATCCTTTCCTCGAACAACATACCTTAAGAATTACCTACCTGCTTCCTGTTTCCTCAATTGTACCAACGTAGAATAATTTAAATGTAATGCGAACAAACATCTCGCTGCACAACCTTACACTTATGATGCCCTTTATAGATCTGGATCCCGATCACTATAGCCACCTATGTCTCAATGGCAAAATATCTGTTATGAAGTAAATAACACTAAAAACAAATGTTTCGAAAAAACTTGAAAATATTTAGAAGACATTGAAATAAAACTACGTATTTAAATGGCATATCCAAAAAATTCCTTGAGTGCGGTAACCAACTCAAATAATTAAGAAATATGACAAACCACAAAATAGTTGAAATAACATGGCACATGGTTAAGCAAAACTGGAAAGAGAAATAAAGCCAATTAAGACAAACCGAAGACAACTGGGAGTACTCGTTAAATATAGATAACAAAAATAGAATCAACTGATATTTGTCCGCCTAAACCGAAGATACTGGCCTAACGAATGCTTGTTTCTAATATCCGAGTAGAGTATCGACAAATACCAGCGAAAAAACAACTAATGGCGGAGGATAGTTTTACCGTCATTTTTGTCGACTTGTGTACACTTGTCGAATATTTGTTCAATAACTGGTTTTAGTAAAACTAGATACTCGTTTGTAAATATTTCGGTTATGCTTATTCATGATGCTCGTTTATAATATTTAATCAGGGTGTTTCTATTCACATACACACGTATACACACATACACACACACTCACACAGATGTTCAACCGACATTTATTAACAAGACTAACCAATATAATCGGTGTAGATTACATCCATAGTCTCTCATTCTCTCTCTCTCTCTCTCTCTATATATATATATATATATATATATATATATATATAACGTAAAATATAATAACACGAAATTACATGATTGTCGATGCAATAATTTATTTCAACCTTGCGGTTTTATTCAAGCATCCAACTTAACAATTACATTTTTGATACTGATAGAAAATTGAATTATCCTCGGCACTTCAAATACAATCAGAGGGATTGTATTTGAAGTGCCGAGGATAATTCAATTTTCTATCAGTATCAAAAATGTAATTGTTAAGTTGGATGCTTGAATAAAACCGCAAGGTTGAAATAAATTATTGCATCGATAATCATGTAATTTCGTGTTATTATATTTTACGTTATTATTGCTCTGTTTACCACATTGAGCTCTCTTACCCGGATTTCTTCCTGGAATTATTCCATTATAACACTATATATATATATATATATATATATATATATATATATATATATATATATATATATATATACATATATATATAAATGTACGTTTAGGAAACGACCGTACGCCATACTAGACTTGTTGTCCTAATTCTTTGAACAATGTGAATGTTCTGATCCATTAAATAATTATATATACATATATATTTATATACATATATATACATATATATATACATATATATTCATATATATATACATATATATACATATATATGTATATATATATATATGTATATAGATATACTTATATACATATATATACGTATATATACATACATATATATACATATATATATATACATACATATATATACATATATATACATATATATACATACAGATATATACATGTATATACATACATATACATTCATATACATATATACATACATATATATACATATATATATATGCATATATACATATATATGTATATATAGATATATGCATATATATACATATATACATATATATGGGAAATGAAAAGGAAAACTCAAAAATGATGTGTTTTTTTATATATTCATCAACGTTTCGTCTTTATTAGTAAAACTTCCTCAGGATGATAATTTTAAGAAAAATGTATTGCAATACGTGAAAATATTGGGTTGTCATGATGGGTTTATGGGGAAAAGTAGTAGCCACTATATATGCATGACCTTTTTCTTAAAATTATCATCCTGAGAAAGTCTTACAAATAAAGACGAAACGTTGATAAATATATAAAAAAAAACATCTTTTGGGGGTTTTCCTTTTCATTTCCCATTACGTCGGATTACCTTCATCCTTCCTTTCTCATACATATATATATATATATATATACAAATATGTACATATATATGTATATATACATATACATAAATATCCATATATATATATATATATACATATATATATATGCATATATATACATATATATATACATATATACATATATCTATATATATATCCATATATATATATATATATACATATATATATACATATATATACATACATACTTATATATATATACATATATATACATACATATATATTCATATATATACATACGATTAAATGAACATAAAAGGGACATAAAAAACAACAACCCTCTTAGTGCACTTTTCTCCCATGCTCTAGAACATGGTCATGCATTCAAATTTGAACAAGCCAAAATCACTAAATACATCCACAACAAATCTCGGCGAAGATTATTGGAAACTGCCCTCATCACCTCCTCCACCACCATCAAGCAACGAAATGGTTTCTTTAACCTATCACCCTTAATAAGCAAGATCATCCTCACAGAACAAAGACTTTTGCCTGATCATGGTTAACTTTTATTTTCCTCTCTAACCTTTATTTCACCCACACCCTTCCTTCTTCTCTCTGAATCTTCATTTTCTCCTTACTTTTTCCGTTTTTTCCCTCACATTTTTAATACTGCAGTCCAAATAAACTTTCTCATGTTCCAAATATTTCAAATATTCCTCACCCACCCTTTCAATTCATGCCCTCCTCCACCCATTCCAATCCCTCACTCATTGCTATCATTTTCCAAATATTTCAAATATTTCACACCCTATCACAACAAATCCTCCCTCTCCCCCTCTCAACTATTTTCTCCCATACCTCTTCTTAAATTCCATCATTTTCTCAAAACGCTCTCTAAGACCATAACTTTCGCCCATCCACCAAAATCACAGCCCCCCTCCCTCTCTACCCATCCTCCTTTCCCTGCATACACCCCCCACACACAAACATTCCAACTTACTTTTCCCCTTCAATCTTGACCGCAGCCATCTGGTCAAACACCTCCCTTCCCCCTCTTCCTCCACTCTCTCTCTGCCATCCACTTTACCCCTGCTCATCCCCCACCTCTTTCTCTTACCACCAGCCACAGTAGTCCTTGCTCACCCCATCCTTCCATTTTTTTTCCCCACTCATTTTCTTCATTTATTTTTATTCTCTAACAAGTACGGACGTCCACCAAGTAGTGGCCATTATTTTTATTTTATTTTATTTTTCCTCCCAATATGTCTACCCTACATGTATCTGTACTTGCATGACATCTTTTCTCTATATCATCATCCTGATGAAGTCTTATAAATAAAGACGAAACGTTGATGTACACATAAAAAACATCCATTTTTTGGTTTTCCTTTTTCATTTTACCATCACGTCGGATTACCTTCATCCTTCTCTTCCCATACATATATATATATACATATATATACTTTTATATACATATACATATATGTATATATATATTTTGAAAATATACATATATATATATATATATATATATATATATATATATATATATATCCATATATATATTGAAAATATACAGAGACGGGGTGCAGGAGAGAGTGTGGGTGTGTATGTTGTGAGCAAATCGAACCTTACTTATTATTTTTATAGAATAGAAGAAAAAAATTATATCGGAAAATGTCATATTAGATTTAAAACCTACTATGGAAATTAGAAATGAGTTGAATTACCATATATTTATTTAAGTTTAGCGATTTACCCCACCATTATTCAAACATGTGAAGCTGCCACTCGTTAAGAATTTGATAGAGAGAGAGAGAGGGAGAGAGAGTGGGTGTGTTCTAGAGAGGCAGAGAGAGATTAGTTTAAACCTAAATTGTCTTCAATTATGTAGACCTGTGATTTTTGTTGATTTTTTTAGAATAAAAATTCACCTTGAATTCCACCCGAGAAATTCGTGCAGTTAACAAATATTTTACAATTTTTTTTGTATGTTAAACATATAAAAATTGCGAAAATTGAGTTGAGAAAAATGCAAAAACTAGAAATTTAATAAAATCTCGAGAAAGTCTATTTCCTGCATCGGTTTACTCATATATGTGGGAAAGTATACATACACATAACACAAAGACGCACACAGATAAATGCATTATAATGTCTATATACATATACACACATATACATAAATATACATATATATATATGATATTTAAATTTTGAATTAAATTAAAGATAATTGAATTATCGTTTAATAATAATCTATCGTTATAATAGAAAGCTCAATATTTTGAATAGAGCAGACAATTCTATCTATGAAAGATGAAAATGAAAAATTATAACGAGACAATATTTCTTTAAACATCAGAAGTTCATAGCAAGAAGCTTCATATACTTAATCCATGGATTTTCAAAGATATTAAAAATTCTTTCACTAAGGATATAAAGCTCGTTACTTTGAACTTCTCATATTTTAATAAATATGGTATCTTTACAATTTGTTATTCTCATCTTTCATCTCTAGAATATATATATATATTTATATATATATATATATATATATATATATATATATATATATATATATATATAGGCAAACATTATTAAATAAAACAGAGTGTTTTTGCTTGATAATTTTTTTTGTTAAATTTTTCAATTTTCCGAATGGACTATTTCGTGTTTCGGTCAAATTACTGTATGTAAGTTCCATGTGTATCTTGCTTCATTTTCTTTTCTTTTTTTGCGAGTACTTTCGATTTGATTCGTCAAATCATCTTCAGGCGGTATTAATTTTGGTTTCTTAAACATATATATATATATATATATATATATATATATATATATATATATATATATATATATATATATATATAAACATGTGAATGTGTATCATAATGCTAAAATATCTTATTTGACCCTTTGCGTTTGAAGGATTAGCTGTATTGG
>OY744535.1:12717706-12745206 GCA_963556195.1 Sepiola atlantica
TTTTTCTGAATTTCTTTTTTTTACAAAACAAGGTATATTGTCGTTGAAGCTTAAAGGTTTTACAGAGGCACAAATTATAGGGGTCAAGTTGGCGGGAAGTTGGGATCTTCAACTTAACCACAAATGAAGACTGTTGGTTCCTGACGTAACAAATACTGACCTAACAGGTCATGGATGCCCTAGTATGCTAGTAAATCTTTTTTTTTTTAATCTTATTTAATAATTCTCCATCGTGAATACTGAATGATATCACAAATGATGATATATGTAGCGGAAGGTGGCGTATTACCGAAATAATGAAAAAGAAAGAGAAAGAAGAGGGACTGGAGAGATAATGTGAAAAGAGTGGAAAGGGAAAGTAAGTGATGACAGAGAGGGACAGGGGGAGAGGCGAAGGGAGAGGGTGCCGAGCTTAAAGAGAGTGTGGGTCGAGTTGGAATGATTTTTATCAATAAAGAAATGTCTATATTAACTTTAAAATAGATGACACCATAATATGAACTTTATTAGCTGCAAAAAGCTACCATTTATTCATTTTGACGTAAACCATTTACAAATAAATAATTTATCGTACAAATATGATTATCAACCAATGCCAACGTGAAGAAATTATAAATTTACCTATATAATAACTAGAAGAGATATCGTCTAGTCTAGTCTTTATCATTTTTTCCTCTGTCTCCCGTGATTCGTTAAGCCGGGACGGTTACGTGATAACGTCTTACTATGAAGTTGTCAAAAGCTGTCATTCATCCTTTATGGCGTATTCAATTTCAATTTCAAGCAATAATCTTCTATATATATTAATACGCTAAGGTGTACGTGCGTGTGTCACGCTCCTAAAGAAATTCAATAAATAAACAACAAATAAATTGGATGGAGAGAGTTGAAATTGAAACCGTAACATCTACATGGAAAGCGGTGACTTTAGCACTGAGCTAACTAAATGAACTTGCTAAATAGATCAAAATTAACTTAATTAAACCATTAACTGACCCCGCTCGCTACTGTCGCTTTAGCGTGGAAGGAGGATGACATTGTGGAAGGAGGAGGAGACGCGGAAACGCTTACCAAATGGACCGGTTTCAGACTCACGATATTTATTCATTATTATTATTTTTTTTAATATTTAAAATTTATTCTCCTTCTTCTTCTTTTTCTTCTTCTTCTTCTTCTTCTTCTTCTTATTATTATTATTATTATTATAATTATTATTATTATGTATATATTAATACGATAGAGTGTGTGTTATTTATTTTGTGTATCACGATCTGACACTCCTATTTAAGAAGATTTAGTATTTACTTTTGCCTCTGACATGGGGGTGGGGGGTTAGGTAGAGGGGAGGGGAGTGGCGACCGATGGTTACTGATGAAGAGGCAGCTTTTGCCCTGGCAACCGAGTAATATAAATAAATATATACATTTTGGTGAGTAAAATACGTGCATATTTCTAGCCACCGGATAATATTATTAACAGTAAATTATACAGATTGATGTAGAAAACACTGTGGAATTTCCACAGGGTCCCGCTAGTATATATTATTTCATGTAACCTGGACATGTGTCAGCAGAGAACCGCAAGCGGTCAAAATATGCCAATCGTCTCGACAGATTTGTATTTCAAGAAATCGCTGTGGAGACGAGTGGAGTGATTGGCTCTGTCACACGCTACATCCTCGACAACCTTGGTCTATTAATGACGCACAACACCGGAGACAATCGCGAATTGTCTTAGCTTTACAAGCGCCTCTCTCTCGCGCCATTATTCGTGGAAACGCCTTGAGTCTGCTCTCGGCCTGCCAAGCCAGGTGGACATTCGAAGAAAACTATGGACTGTGATACAATTATATATAAGGAATCAGGAGTTCTCGATATTGAACTAAACAATGTCCAAGTGACGAATTAGGGGGTTATTAATTATTTATTGAATTAGTAATCTTATAGTTTACTTTTTCACCGAATGGATCAGTATAATATATATTTTTTTATTTGTGATTGAATACAACTTTCAAAAGTTACAAAATATATATTCTTCTAACAATCATCTATTTCTAATTCGTTCTCTTCCTCTTTCTCTCTCTCTCTCTACCTGCCCCTATCTATATATTCGCTTCTCTCTCTCTTCCTATGTATCTATTCGTTTATCTCTCTCTCTCTCTCTCTCTCTCTCTCTCTCCTTCTGTTCCCCCTTCTCTTTTTCTTTTACCACTATTTTTCTTTTCTTTTTCTGGTAATGTATACTGTCAAATGTTTCTGACATCGTAAAGAATGTTCCCCTTCCTAGGTTTGTTGAATGACGCCATCGTCTTTTGATATTATCCTATTTTCATGACGCCTTTTGTTACCCATCAATTGTGCACGAATACTAATCTAGAATCTGTAACTACCTTTTTCCCATTAATGTATGACGTCATTATTTTATGAGGTTATCATTTGTGCACGGCACAAGCAAGTACGACCTTATTTGTAAGTATATTAATATATGGCATTACGTTCACTGCTGGTATATTATTCTTCACTCTATAATAAAAAAAAAAAGATTAGGTATTTATTTGTAATTGTTTATGTAGATAGATATAATATATCCGTCTCGTCATACAATAGATAGCGAGTGAAAAACCGTGCTCTTTTCTATGATTGGGACGACAACATTCCAAGTGGTGAGGGGGATGAAGAAAGCCAATAGCAAGTTAGACAGCCACCGCCATCTTTATCAATACAAAAACATCCTGGTTTTTTATTTATGTCATTAGAAATAATCATAATAATTTATACAAGAAAAATATAATTACATGATTTTATGTAAATATTAGTGCGAACATTGGTAGAGTATATGTGTCCCGTCATATTTTACGAGGAATCTACACTTTTATATATATATATATATATATATATATATATATATATATATATATATATATACAGATATATATATATATATATATATATATACATATATATATATACATATATATATATATATATATACATATATATATATATATATATACATACATATATATATATATATATATATATACATATATACATATATATATATATATATATATATATATATATATATACATATATACATATATATATATATATATATATATATATATATATATTCAGATTTTTCAGTTAGAAGATAGTTTATTCAGTGAAGACCGGGATTAGGCCAATAGAAATAAGCTCGATGATACTCGATTACAGAGTACAGAGCATTTATATGTGATTTTTTAAAGGTTTATCAAACCATTCCGTTCAGGAGATCATTCATCACCACAAAAGACTTTTTCTTTCAAAGTTTATTTATTTATCATATATATCCAAATTAAAGAGGGTTTTTTCCCCCAGAAGTGTTTCACCACCAAGCAGGTCATTGCTTCGCAGATCATCAGAGGAGTCAAGTACCTGGAGTAAGAGATTCAACAACTTACAATACACAATATGGTGTTGCCTTAATTGAGGTCACTTAAGAAGAGGACAGAAGAAAAAAAAATTAAAATATCAAACGTTTTAAAAAAGTAGCTCGTAAGATTTTCACAGTATGTTTACTATTAAGCAAAACAGCAAAAGAATTTGTCCCAAATGCATTCAAAAGAAACAGGAACAATGTTCGAGAATACACCTTCTCGTCGGGCGGCACAACGATGATAAGCATCCCCCCCCCCCCCAAAAAAAAAATAAAACAGTCAAAACACAGTTCAAATATACAGTTTTCTCTTGTTGGAAATGCACTGACGTTACACTGCTCTCTTCTCTCTCTATCTCACATATATATATATATATATATATATATATATATATATATATATATATATATATATATATATATATATATGAGAGAGAGAGAGTATTGATTTACTCCTCTCCAGGAGTTAGGCACAAGGCCAGGTTTTATCTTACTCCCACAAGTAAGATGTGACCCATGGTCGGGTCGGGAAAGTGGGGTTTAAAAATTGCCTGGGTAGCCCCGTCGGCATTCCCCGGTAGGGGCGCCTTAGACAGTAACCAATAAACTTACTCCTCCCCAAAGAGAGGAGGCGAAGCCTGGGAGGGTGGACCTTCTAAAACTGCACAGGACAGACCCATAGACCGGCGTTAATCAAGCCCCGAAGACCAATACAATACCAGTCTATGGGGGTGCAGTATCCCTCGGAACAGATACTACACTTTGATCTGAGCCAAAAGGCTGAGAAGTTATTTAGAGAGAGAGAGAGAGAGAGAGAGATAGAGAGAGTAGAGGACAGTGTAGCATCAGTGCAGTTCCAACAAGAGAAAAATGTATATTTTAACTTTTTCAACAATTGTTAGTTATTTTATTACTTTATCATTTTATAATTTTGTGATTTCATAACGCGTTTCAAGCCTCGTGCGGCTCTCTTCAGATACTTTTAACAAAAATACTATTTCTTTTAATTCTAAAAAAAAAATATCGAATCATCTCCCAGAACTAAGTAGGGGAGAGGAACGGGTTAGTGGCTTTAGAAATAGACATCCATTCTTAGATTAATTTACTTTTGTGATACAGTTTTTTCCTCTTAATTACCTTGGATTTGTTATATATATATATATATATATATATATATATATATATATATATATATATACGAGGAATATACACTTTTATATATATATATATATATATATATATATATATATATATATACATATATATATATATATATATATATATATATATATATATATATATATATATATATATATATATATGTATACTCAGATTTTTCAGTTAGAAGATCGTTTATTTAAAAAGAATGCGCGGAAATCTCTCAACGACCCTTTCTACTATCATCTCGTCAGGAGAAAATCGTTAGTTTTAAATCAATAATATCGTCGAAAGAAAGAGCAAACGGGGAATTGAATGTGCCAAAATTAACGATGAAGCGATTAAAAAAGTGAATTTAATGAATTCGTTCAGAAAACGATTAAAAGGCACTACGTTAGAGGGGGGAGGGAGGAAAATAAGAAGGGAGGGGGTTCAAAGTTCCCTCAAAGAGATTTAGCGATCTAACAAATTCTTTCTGTCGGCACAAGGAAGGGCCTTTGTGACATTTCCGCGCATCATTTTTAAATGCATTTATAAGTTTTGTACCTCAAAATATTTATTTATTTATTTATTTATTTATATATATATATATATATATATATATATATATATATATATATATATATATATACATATATACTAGTTAGCTATAACAAAAGGCATACAAATATATAAATACTTCATTATGTCTGTAAGTAGCCAGATCGCGACGTTTTCGTCTCACTAAAATGGTCTCCTAAAATGGTTGCAATGTATATCTAGCGTATTCATTTTTTTTAAAGTCCGATCAGCTCCTATAAAATAAATATGTTCCAATCACTCATTCTTATGTGTTATTTATAACAGAAATAATCTTGTTTATTTTTACGGTTCAATCTTCTTATGAATAAAACGGTCGGTTTAAATAGAATAGATTGTCCGAGCCACAAATGCGGATATAGTATGGAAAAAAAATGAAAGAAGTTGTTATTGTTAAAAATATTGATCTTTTAACAAAATGTGTCTAGCTAATGCATAAATAGATAGATAACTACAAAGGTGGACACGTGAAGAGCAGACAATCATATAGAGCTACGAGATAACATGATATATATCTACATATATACATAATTATAAATATTTGTTTTTATCTACATATATTAATATATATATATATATATTCATATATATATTTGTATAATTGGGCAGCATTCTTTCTTTTATACATGTTTGATTAAACAGGAGTGCCAACTTCTGCTTATTCAGCTTTTGATCCGTTTTTCTAGTCTTCGTACGACGGATTTGATGTTATAATCCAAGGAGTGTAAGAAATCTCCGTATTTTGTGCGAACGTTTTCGACCAACATCGGTCGTCGTCAGGCGGTTGCAAAATGAAATAAATTGGTGAATCTATCTTTTAAATTATTTCAACAGCACTTCAATACACCTTCACCCCCTCATAACAGGATATATATATAATATGTATATATATATATATATATATATATATATATATATATATATATATATTGTTGAATTCTCTGATAGAAAAATAAGTTTCCACTTGACATAAAGCATATACTTCTATAAAGAATAAACTTCTCTAGAGTACTGATGGCTTTAAAATTAAAACAACGAAAGATCCTACTTATCTTCTTTTACTTTAGCGTGTGTCTCGACACATGGCACAGTCCGCTATGGTTGACTTTTCTCTCCACTTGGCAAGATAACCGGCTTGGCCCGGTTTAAGCCAGATTTTACAGATATCATTGTGCGTATATCTTTTTAAAGCATGAATATACATATATATATATATATGCATGTATATTTAGGCAGCAAGTCATTATCCAAGCAAGCGTTGTTGAACGTCACGGAACATTCGCGTTTGTATATCTTCTTCGTGAAGTTCTCAAACCGTCGAGCTATCCTTCTGGTTTCAGGTGGCAGTCCGTAGATTATTTCCCCGAATGTTCTTAATTCAGCCATTTTTTTCGAGCGCTTTCGACTTTCTTAGTCGTCGTCAGGAGTATGTTTTTTTGTTTGTTTTTAAATAAGAAGACTTCAGTTAATGTTTTATAGGTATCGTTATGGTCGAATGAAAGAAAAGAGAGGGTTTGTGGTTGAGTTGATTTTATTCTATCTGTGTATTTGGTTTTATTATTTATTTGTTATTTTATTGATACTTATTATTACCATTATCTATTATTTTTTTACATATTATTTTAATTTAATTATGGAATACTTTTAATATGTTAGTATCTGTGTTGAAAGAAGAAGATTTACAAACTTGAAAGTTCCGTGACGTTCAACAACGCTTGCTTGGATATTTATATATATATATATATATATATATATATATATATATATATATATATATATATATATATATATATGAGAGAGAGAAAGATTTTTAAATATTGCATTTATAAAATTTGTAATTCTCATCGTTCATCTCCTTAATTGGTTGCTCTATTCAATATATTGAGCTTTATATTATCACGATAGATTATTATTAAACGATGCATTGCTTATCTTTAATTTTCATTTACTATTAATATATATATATATATATATATATATATATATATGTAAATAAACATAGTTGGAGTATCCGACAATTGTTTCAGAACCTGCTGGCTCCTCTTCAGGGAAGTAACTGGTGAATTAAAATGATATCCGCCTATACACAATCATAAGAAAGAAAGAAAAAGAAAAAGAAAAAAACACAATCAGACAAATTACATTTCAAATGACATTTTTTGAAATGTAATTTGTCTGATTGTGTTTTTTTCTTTTTCTTTTTCTTTCTTTCTTATGATTGTGTATAGGCGGATATCATTTTAATTCACCAGTTACTTCCCTGAAGAGGATCCAGCAGGTTCTGAAACAGTTGTCGGATACTCCAACTATGTTTATTTTAATATAAAAGTTCTAATATATATTGAGCACTTTTGAAAAATAATGTTTTTGTACATTTAGTTAATATTTGAACATAATTAATTAATATATATATATATATATATATATATATATATATATATATATATATATCAATGAAGAATATGAATAGATCTTTTTGCATGAGAACAAGACTAAAAATATGTATAAATCAACATTGAAATAAGGGTACAACGAAGTTTGCTATTATTAAAAGGAAACTTTTATTTATCAAAATATTTGTTCCGTTATTCTATCGGTTAGCAAGTTTATCAAATATGCACAAATATTGGATTTTTTGATGGCCAGAAAAAAAGGTCCGTTAAGGTTAATCGCCAACTTCTATTAGCGAAAATGCTAAGCTATTCGTAATAACAACAGGAGCACTATTTGGCAGTTGACTATATATATATATAAACATTGAGATTCGATAGCTTACTGCTTGCGACTGACAAAAATGATTAGCCACACTAAAGAGTTGTTTTATGATATAGGGATCTCTTCCATATATATATATATATATATATATATATATATATATATATATATATATATATATATATATATATATATATATATGGGGTAAGGTACACGATAATTCATTAAAAGGAATGTCGTGGTGGACAAACTGTGTGAAAAATGACAAACGGAAAAATAAGATGAAGTTTTTTGTTTTTCTCCTGCACTTTAACTTGTTTTCCGTTTGTCATTTTTCACATATATATATATATATATATACATATATATATATATATATATATATATATATAGATTGATAGATAGATAGATAGATATGCATATATATATACATATGCATATATATATACATATATATATATATATGTGTCCATATATATATATATATGCATATATATATATGCATATATATATGTGCATATATATATATATATATGCATATATATATGCATATATATATGCATATGCATATATATAGGCATATATATATAAATATATATATGCATATATATATGCATATGCATAAATATATATGCATATATATACATATATATATACATATATATACATATATATATGCATATATATGCATATATATATATATATATATATATATATATATATATATATATATATATATATATGGAAGAGATCACTATATTTTATTGACTCCCCATGAGAGTACGGTAATTAAATGTTCTCCTTTTAATTCTACTTCTTTTCTCTTTTCTACTTCTATCATTTCTTCTGTTTCTTCTTCTTTTTCTTCTTTTTATTTTCATGTCTCTTCTTATGTTCTTTTTCTTACCTTACACAGAAGATGCATTCGACATGGGTAAATATTCAGAAGCTGCACTTGATTAAGATTTCCTTTCCAATAAATAGGCTGAGATCGAAGTTTTGTATATGGTCAAGATACTACACTCTAGTCTAGGGGTCGGGAACCTATAGCTCGCGAGCCAGATGTGGCTCTTTTGATGGCTGCATCTGTCTCTCAGACAAATCTTTTAATTATTAAAAAAATTTCGTTAGACCCTTTTGCGCATGTGCGAACCGGCGATAAAAAAAAGCGGTTTGCAGTTATTTCGGTGAGAAAGTGGCAAACATACATTTCGTTGTGTCTATCTATCTATTTATCTATCTATCAATCGCATAGGCAACGCTGTTGCCCAGTAATACCTCTATAATTGAGCCTCTTTTATTTTTACTTGTTCTTTAGTTTTAAACATATTGTATGGCTTTCACGGAATTACATTTCGAAATATGTTGTGTTTATGGTTTTCTCAACCGAAAAGGTTCCCGACCCCTGCTCTAGTCCGAAAGACAAAAATTGTGCGCATACTTTGCATATTTATTTATTTCAAATCCTGCTTCTTGTTTTATCAGCGTCGATTGTTTTTGGCACCGAAAAATATGCTGTATGTAAATGTTCCGTTCAAACTTTCGCGATATTCCTACGAGTGGTAAAATATAAAATTCTTCAAACCTTAACCGAATAGCCGTGTTCTTGTAACGCAAAATCAATTTATTCCACAGTTATTGTATTTGCCAAACTACAGCAAACAATTCCCTTGTAGACTTATGCTTTATATTTGCAATCTTCCAATTTCTTATACCAGTTTTTTCGCGTGTTTTTTTTTTTTTTTCATTTTTAAATATTCCATCCGTTGTTGCTTCGAACGACGCCTGGGAGTTCTTTGATTAAATTCCTCGGCCGAATCCGTTGTCATACAAAAGCACCTGTGTACAAATGGAACAAATTAAACAGCAAGAAAATTAAAATGAACCATGAATAGATACACTTTAGCTACGGCCATTCAATCTACGCGGTGAGTGATGAAAATTATATTTCGTGACACAATGATAAAAATGTAATTTCAAAGTTAAGTACGATGTACAAAAGTATGACAGTGTCGTTCTATCGCCACAGTGAACAACTGGCTTGTGTTGTGGTGTTGTGTTATTAACACGAAACAGCTGTTCGTATCTCTGAAGTAAGTTTGATGTGGAAACCGCAGAGATTTCGATTTTTTCGCTTATTCATTTATAGCTCAAATAATAGAATCATGTAAAAATGAAAACAAATAACTCCATTATTTTAAGAGTTTAAGCTTACATGTTTTAAAAAATACAGCAACTTATCAATTCACGATCGTAGTGGAAGGGGCTTTGAAAAAGACGCCTCGTCATAGCTTCTCGACCATATACTTATGTTCATACTAAAGGATCAGAACTTAGCAAAACCAAGAGTCACTCAAAGATAAGGATTAATAAGCTTGTCAGTTGAATTATAATCAATCCTATGAGACGATGCGAAACGATGGCTGGAATTGGCAGAATTTTATTTCTTAATAGAACAGCGTGATTATTATTTGTTGACATTGGCCGTAAGGACAAGAATGTTGTAGTCAGTGGAAAAAACAGACTTCCAGCCAAAGACGTAACTAAGCTTACGTGGGGCTTTCAATTTTTTTTTACAATGATGTCACCGCTTATCAAGGCCCAAAGGCCACTCGAGGATAAGGGTTAACGAGTTTGATTGGTGGACGGTGAGACAATATCGCAAACACCCGTACGACAAATTGATTATTCACGGGCACGGTTTAACAAGGATTGGTTTATGTCGGACTGTAGAGCAAAGAAAGACTAGCAACTGCTCTTCTGTGAGAGAGTTTATTTTTAAACTTAAAACTGCTATTTAAAGTTTAAGCGTGACAGATAAAGCGACGTACAAGGATCCGTTGTGAAGTGTAACACGCATCCTAAATAAAATGCTTTGATTCAATCTGCGCTTTCAGCAAAAAAATACAATTTAAAAACTAAAGCGTGACAGACAACTAAACAAGTGGGCCGAACGATAAACAAGTTGAAGAAGCTTATTACGGAGATTCTGAGACACATGTACAATTAGATACGTGCATTTAACTTTCGCGTTTAGCGATGCAAGGACTGTTTTAAACGGAAGCGTTATAGAACTGGGGAAAAATCGGATTAATGGCAGACAGAGCCTCGTGCATAGACGCTAAGACGCGTCGTAAAGTACATATAATAAAGTCAGTAGTACTGAAAGAAATTATGATTTTACAGGAAGAATACATATCCGTAACTTATTATATATATATATATATATATATATATATATATGTGTGTGTGTGTGTATGTGTGTGTGTGTGTGTGTTAGAGTGAAGGAAATCCGGGTATGAGAGCTTCATAATCACCGGTGAAATAATTTATTTCGACCCTACGGGCTTTTCAAGCATCCATGCGAGGCGATTAAATTTTTGAAAATGAAAAAAGAGACCCTCACATTCACCATTTCAATACACATATATAGAGAGCGACAACATATTTAGTGCATATCTTGAGAGAAGGGGAAATTAACTATTTGAGACATACATTGAAAGGGAGAAAGAGTGACAACATATTTAATATATAAAGAAAGAGAGGGGAAGATTTCACGATTCATAACGGAAGGAAATACAGTGATATATATATATATATATATATATATATATATATATATATATATATATTCGGGTGTGTTCGGATATCAATTGGTGGTTCTCTTTTGTCTCCCAGCCTCATCCCATATAACTCATTCCGGTAGAATGATTCACATATAGAATACGCAAGATTGAATAAGACAAAGAACATATATTCTTCTTTCTAGATCGGTTTTGTCAAAGAATAACAAAATTTCTAACGATAGGAACTTATTTTATTCATCAACTTGGCTTTGTTGTCTTTTGGTTCCGCTCAGACAAACGAATAAGAATGTTGTCTTTTATTGCTTAAACCATCGATAAAACATTCCTTTTTCTGAACATACAAATAGATTTTTTCTTACATAGAAGATGTTTGATTATCTATCTGTACGCCTACATTATAATCGTATTTTTAAATCTACTTCTCTATTTTTTCTTCTTTTTATTCTTCTTCCTTTTCGTCTACTCCTTCGTTTCCTCAGCCAATGTCTTCTTTTTTCCACACTTTTTCATCTAATACTTCTTTTTCGGTACTCTCATAGATGACGCATACTGTTTCCGTGACTTCGCGTCGTCAACGTTCGGGCAGGTTACGGACGCTCCCGAGAGTTGACGAGACGAAAACTGACAAAAGCTAAATTGAAGAGTGGCAGCCGATAAATTACGATGAAGACATCCAAACTAAAATACATATATAAAAATAAAGCACGAACACACCATAGCTAAACAACTGTTATCAATTAGATTTTTTTTTGTCAAATGGAACCATTGCTAATCAAATGATTTTAAATAAAATGTTTTTTTTGTTTGTGCACCGGAAAGTTTTAAAAAGATGACTTGTTTTATTTTTTATACCCTTTTTTACTTTTTTTTCAAAAAACTCAATTAGTCCTTCGGGAGATTCAACGAGCTGACAGAGATTATAGAATTTTTTTTTATTGAATCCATTAAGTTTTTCTAAAAGTTATCGGCTGCTTGTTTTATAGTTTCGTCGACTGTCGGGCGATTCCAAAACCTTCCCGATCGTTGACGACGCGAAGTCACGGAAACATGGTGCGTCAGATATTAGAGTACCTCTTTTTCTTATTTTTACCTACTTTGTTCCTTTCTGCTGCCTCATCTTCTTCCACTCTACTCCCTTCTTTTTCTATGTTTTTATTTCGTTTTCTTCTTCCACTCTACATTATTCATCCATCTTTCTCTTTACATCCTTATCCTACTCTATTTTTTTTAAAAGTTCTCTACATTCCTGTTTTCTTCATCTCCTTTTCTTCATCTACATTATTCTTCTTTTGTCTTCCTCTATCTTCTTTTCCTCACTTTTTCATGTATTTCTCTCTTATTCCATCTCCCACTCTCTACCATGTGTCTCCTTTATCATCGCATTTTTCTTCCTATAATCTTCTCTCTAATTTCCATTCTTCTCCGCCTTCTCTTTACTTTCTTTATCTTTTTCATTGTCTACGAAACTATGCCTAGTCGACTTCTTATTATTTGTAGTGTTGTTTTATTTTTTTACATAGAAATCGATAAACACCGCAAATGACCTTCCGCTATCGCAACAACCGCCTACCATTGATTTCTCGCTGATAACGACCGTTCGTCTCCTCTGGGATTTGGGTGGCAAAAGGACACCCTAAGGTCCCAGTACGCTCCGCACTATTCCAGTCGAGGTCTGGTTAGTGCTCTCCTTCCTCAGTTTTGCCATCGTTCTTGACTCTTTACGACTAGTTTGTGTGGTATCAGCCGGGGCTGGTGCCATCACCTTGAGGGGGGGCAGTTATTTTTATTATTATTATTTGTACTTACTAGGAGTTCTCTCACAGATCATCGTCAGTGATTGCTCACCGACAACAACCAGTAGTATTTCCTGGAGTTTGAGTGACAACAAGCCTCCCCAGATTTCCAGTATTCTTCACCTTTTTTCCATAACGATGCGGTATCGCAACAGCCTCTTACCATTGATTTCTCGCTGGTAAGGACAATTGGTCTTCTCTGAGATTTGGGTGGCAATAAGCCTCCCCAAGATCTCAGCATTCTCTGCAGTTTTCCAGTGGAGGTCTGGTTATTATTATTATTATTATTATTATTATTATTATTATTATTATTATTATTATTATTATTATTTTTATTATTATTATTATTATTATTATTATTATTATTATTGTTGTTGTTGTTATAATCATTATTATTATTATTATTATTGTTGTTGTTATAATCATTATTATTATTATTATTATTATTGCTGTTGTTATAATCATTATTATTATTATTATTATTATTATTATTATTATTATTATCATTAAAGAGGTTTCAAATCAGCAGCGAAGTCAGTTTTTGTTAAATGTTCCTGGTTCTCTCAATATCCAAAATGTTGTCCATTTTAGGACTGCAAAGAAATTAAATAACAAGTCGGTTGTTAATAAGAGCATGTATTTACAGTAAGTACAGAAGTAATGGGTTGTCAGAGACTTCTTCTGGAGTCGTTATAGTTACTCTCTCTCTCTCTCTCTCGCCGATTCTTTCATTATTTCTCCTCTCTTTATCTCTATCTGATACGATCATTATCACAATTCATAGTGTGAAAGAAAAGTATATGTAGAAAAGAAAAAAGGAATATTACCATAAAGCATAATTATTTCATTATCATAGCAGACTTTCTCAGAACTGTCACTCAGATCTCTACAACTCGTCCTTGGATGTTAGATATGTAGAAGTCCGGGAAATGTTATTCCTGTTATAGTTCGAATGAGGCGTGCATTATTGTAATGCAGTTGTGGTGTACAGAAGCCAAAGATTATGCATACCTGGATGTGAAATTATTTAACTAATTACACGGAAGTTTAAATAACTGAGTTTGATGAATAAATTGATATTGATAATATTTATATATATATATATATATATATACACTTTCTATCTACATTCGTAACAATATACATTTACATGTGTATATAGTAATGCATATCAACAGTTTTTATATATATATATATATATATACATAATTTCTATCTACATTCGTAGTAATATACATTTAAATATGTATATATGTATTATTAATGCATGTGAACGATATATATATATATATATACACATATATATATATGTGTGTGTATTTCTATGTATATATTATAGACATAGAGAGCTGGTAGAGCGAAATAATAAAAAAGGCCAATTTGAAAATAAGACTATGAACAACGCGCAACTGGCAAGCCAGCCAATCACCGCTCGAGTAGCATAATTCAAATTTAATTACGTCGACAATTGCCACTATCTTATTTTCACGTTTCGTTGCCAAATTGGGTAGATGGCCGCAAGTTGCAATATCATGAAGTTGCTTCATATTACTTTTTCACGTCTTCCTCGTGGAACACACATCACTTTCATACAAATTCATATTGTGAGGTGAACGCCTTCTCATTCACATGTTTTTCAATCCCCTTCCTTCTCCTTTAACACGACACTTTCGCGACGAATCTATTCAACCATGCACTTCCATATTTAATGAATTTTTCTTGCGCCATATCTACATCATTCAAAACCCACAGTACGCATTTATGCAAAAAATGACTTACGTAACTCTTTCTATATTCTAAGTGTATTATATTACTAATAAGGTAACTCGATATTACCCAGGAGCACTAAATCCAATCACGAACATTTCGAGGATTTGCTTTTAATATTTTTTTTTGTTTATTCAGAAGTTATTTTTTTCTTTTCATCATAACTTTATTCCTGACATGATTCCACGCAATACTCTATATTATACCTCGTATTTCATATCCCAAATCATGGCAAGTGTTATTAAAATCCAATAAGCTGTTTCTGAATCCTTACCGACAAAACTAACTAACAGACACTTCTTTATATTCAAGTACATAATATAGTCTTATTTCCATTTTTCTTTTCACGGAAATCGCTCCAGACAAGGCATAAAACCACTTGATGTAAGGTCCTAAAAAATACTACTACGTTAAGGTCAAACACTAGCCAAAGATACGTGTTATACGGATCGATTCTGACCCGGAAAACAGCAATTATTCCTCCTTTGTAAGAGACATCGATCATTGAATCTGAGGACTAAAGGACGAAATAATGGAAGCGAGAATTACGAGGCTGCCGAAAGTAAACCTAATATTTACCTTCTTTGCAGCTCATAAAACTGTTCAGCTTATTAATATGGAAGTAATCTTGCATAAGTTATTTAAAATTATTTTATCTTACTTCTCTTAATTAACATTATACACAATTTATTATCATGATTGTTTTCTGTTTTCTTTATTTTTAAAGTTATATATTTGCGACAAATGCTGAGGAATTCCCCAAATAGCAGCCAATATTTAGAAATCGCTGTTTACTAGATTAGATTCGTCAAGTCATGGATTGGATTCTGCGACAAAACCAGTATGGATTCTGTAAAAGACGATCAGCCACGCCTCACATCTCGCTGTCGGTCGGATTGTCGAGGAAGTGAGGAACCATAAGACTTTGGCTGCCATATCATTTATCAATTTCCGCCATGCTGTCGACTCCATCAATCGTGATAGAATAATAGAAATTTTGGTTGACTATAAAATCACTTCTCTTGTTGCGGATGAGATTTAAATGATGTACAAAAACACTTCTGCGGGCTTGTCACACTCGAAGTAGAAGCAGATGCATTCAACATAGGAACTGGAGTTCTTCAAGAAGATATCCTTGCACCGTTTCTGTTAATGGCCGTACGGGGTACGCACTTCGCATGCCAATCTGTCACAATGACAGCCTTAAACTCAAACGTCGCCGTAGCAGTAGACAAGCTGCCGACTATGTTTACGCCGATGGTCACGTTGTATGAAGATTGTATTAATTCTGTTTAACATCCCATCAACCGCTTGGAAAGACGTGAAACATTTTCTGAACGCACTGAAAACAACATATATGCGTATGAATCCATCTACAGACACGTTGTGCGTCTTATTTTATTTCCTATGTTTTGTCGTTATTCGATGAATTTAAAATGTTCACTTTTTTCGGAAGCGTTCGTAGAAACCGGTAAATCTCTCGTTTTTTTATGATTTCTATGTGTGTTTTAATTTTTCTTTCCATTTGTCTTTTTAAACACAGACACACACACACATATATATATATATATATATATATATATATATATATATATATATATATATATAATATATATATATATATCTAGGAGAGTTTGACATGAGTCTATGTTTGTTCACAAAATTCTCATAGTATTTTTAAGATGTAACCCCATATATATATATATATATATATATATATATATATATAGTATTCGGTAACGAAAATCAGTACAACCTCAGTACCATTGGTTTCGAGCTCAGAAGGCGTTAAAGCCCCCAGGCCATCTTCAGCTTTGTTGTGACTTGATAAGAACAACATGTTCTAAATGCGGTTAATTATACATCTGATTAGACCGATCTAGGTCGAAATAAGTTATAATGTGTACAACCCGAATGTGTGTCTTGTTTTTCCCACTTCAAAATGTACATATATATATATATATATATATATATATATATATATATATATATATATATATATATATATATATATATATATATATATATATATATATGATTGAACAACCTGAAAATTGTATATATAATTGTGAATATTTCATTGTATCAGCTATTAATTCTGTCTATCTCCACTGACCCGACATAATTTGAGACTAAAGATGCAAATCCTTTTTTCTTTGGGTTTTTTTTTACAAAATAACACGTTTCTTTTACTTCACTCCTTGAGTTTTCCTCCTCAAAGACTTTGTTTAAATTTCATTTTTGCTTCATTATATTTCCTTGGTGTGTGTAGTTTGCCGAGTAAGCGATGCGTACCATCATACGTAGTTTAGATTTGGTTTGGATCGATGGCCACCAATTAGCCGTCGAGGCCAGAACCGACGCTTTTGAAAAAAAAGCAAAAACACTTCGAATGATCGCGGACACCAAAAACCTAGCGAGCAAGAACTAGACAACTAGAGATATTCTTAACATACGTCCATTCCATCTGCGCTTTCAAAAACACAAACCATACGTCCATTCCATCTGCACGTTCAAAAAACACAAAACAGCGATGGAGATTTTTTTTATAACTTAAGCGTGCCTAACCAACTGTTATACAAACCCAACTATAGACATGCGTTTACAAATCTTTGATTTTAAACATAAGTGGGACATACAGAAAAATCGACCGACTTTCGGACATAGAGATATTAGAAGCGTGACACGGTCGCTCTCTCCTAGAATGTGTGAACATGCTTTTAAACGTATCTGTGGATTCTATACATCAAAACCTATTCAATAAGAACTTTATAATCTGTAATCTATATGCATATATATATATATATATATATATATATATATATATATATATATATATATATAAAATAATAATCCAGGTAAAACATCCACAGGGTAGTAATCCAAAGAATTTTCAACCGGGTTTATAAAACTATCAAATAGAGCTTCAATGTATGATTATTTTTATTTACACAGACATGTACAAAATCTGCGACACTGGCATGTCGATGTTATCGATCAACTGCTCTTATAAACTGAGATCTCATCAGACAGAGTTAGAATCCGATCTTAACCCTAGATCATATTTATTTTATACCTCATATTTTTTTATATATTATCTTTTTATATATTATTTTTTATATGTCATCTTTTATATTAATATTTTTTAATTATTTTTTGATTTTAATTTTGATTTTGACATTTTGATTCTTAACGGTTCGTCCACGTGACTTTCCAAATTTTGAAATTTTAAATTTCTTTTCTTTTTTCTCCATTTTATTCTTTCCAAATATTGAATTTTAAGACAGGACTTGTGTCTGACAGGTAAATAAAAAAGTGAGAGTTTAAGTTCTTTCTTGTCATCTTGTTTCCTCTTTTTTCCTCTTTGTATTAATAAGTAAGCAATGAGAAAAACCAAACGTAAACTCAACGATAAATTCTTACAAGATAAATGTTAACTTGAATGATTAAGAATATTTTGTGAGGGATAGAAATGATGAATGGAACGAAGCAACTTTGATTTTTATAGAGAGGGCTGATGACACGTTTTTGCTGTCATTGGACTTGAACATGACTAGGTTGTAGTCTGCAACGAAGCAGTCGCGTTCTACTGTTTTCCACAAACAAAAGTATTTGGACAGAAACTATTATACAGTCTGTCAAGGCAAATGACACCCTACCCGAGAGTTCGACATTCAAACTCTTTGGCCTAACTTTCACAGGTAACATCAATTGGAACAAATACATTAAAGACACTGCCAAGGCTGCAGCAAAGAAGGTGAACTACCTCTACCGTGCTAGTAAACTCCTCACACCTGGCATTATCCTGTATCTCTACAAATCCACCATCCGCCCATGCTTGGAGTATTGTTGCCACATCTGGGCTGGTGCATCATCTACTAGTCTCTCCCTCCGAGACAGGGTCCAAAAACAGTCGCCAACCTAATAGGTCCCTCACTGTCAACCAAGCTCCATCCCCTGTCCCATCGCTGCAATTGTAGCACCATTGTGCTTGTTTTACAAATATTTCAATGGATTGTGCTCCGATGTACTGGCTACTCTGGTGCCCCCTCGACGTAAATTCACTAGACCAACTCGACAATCAGCTAAACCCCATCCATTCACGGTGGAGGTCCCGAGATGCCGGAGAGCCTTCTACTCCAATAGCTTCTTTCCTCGTGCTGCTGGCCTCTGGAACTCCCTCCCTGCTCCCTGTTTCCCCGACAGTACCGAAATGTAGAGGTTTAAAACTAATGTAAACTGACATCTCGCTGCACAGCTCCCAACTTAGAATGACACCATAAACCTACTCCCTAATTCTCAGTAGTCCCTTACGTCTACAGTGGCGTCCTGCCTTGTTTGAGGTGAAATATCATAATTTCTTTTTAAATTGCCCCTCTCTTATGAGCCACGCATACAATTCTGCTCGTTGATTACTAATGCAGATTTAGTATCTGTCGATCTGAAACTGAAACTATACTATCACTTCTATAAATTGTACTATTATTCTATATTTTTATGCTCTACTATGTTTACTATACAATTTCAGACTAGTGTACTATGCTTCTATACTTAATTTAGGTATGTTAGGGATAGTGTAGTATCTGTTCTCTTATTATTATACCACTCCACTAGGCATTACTTGCTTTTATTTTGGAGGGGTATTTGTAGTATTTGTTCTGTTTACATGAGATCATCCTCCCAGGCATTACATCCTACTATTGGGTATAGTGTAGTATATGTTCTGTTCTCGTGACAAAATCTGCTAATGCATTACTTCTTTCTATTAGGGAGCAGTTTAGTAGCTGTTGTGTTGTCATGAAACCAACCTCTCTTACACCCCCTCTTACCTTGAAGGTAGGTTATTAATTGTTAGTTCGTTATAACCCAGACTGACGAAAATATGTGACCGTAGGGGGCATATTTTTGTTAGTATTTTTAATGATGAATAATTCTATAAATCTTATAATTAATCATTTCGTTTTTATTTTGTAGGTAAACGCCGTTAATTATTACACTCTGATGAATACTTACTGGTAAGTTTTCCATCGTTTTATTGACAGCATGCTCTCGTTTACATTTTCTTTCTTCTTTCTGTTTAGACGTGTTTATTTCCCAGATTCTCCGTTAGTAAACGTGTTCAGTTATCTTATTCACTGGGTTTCAATATTTTCATCATCTCTTAATGTATTCAATTACTTTATTTATAGCAGGACCCGTGTTCCAACGTTGACCGGGGTAATATAAAGTGATGATTTTATGTAAAAAATAAATATTAGAGTACCAATATGTAAATAAAATCAGAAAACGAGTCATTTCACTGTCAGTAATTTAGGTGATTACGTAAACACAAATTACGAAACTTTGACTTATTTGCGTTATTATATGTAATCTCTGTTTTTTATATTACACGTCATGTGTTCTGTCCTCAGCTAGGAGAAGATACATCTTTCTAGACTGAGGGAATTCCCAAACAAAAAAAAATCTTTTTGAAAAATGCTCCAAGAAGACATAAAAAGTTAAAGTTTTTTTTTTCTTTTACGGAAATTGCTCCAGACACGGCATGAAGTAACTTTATGTAAGGAGCTAAAATATAAATACTAATGTTACGGTAAAAAAACTAGGAAACTATAAATGTTAGATTGACAGATTCCGACCCGGAAACAGTATTTCTTCCTCCTTTGTCAGAAACATCGCGTATAAAATGTGATCACTTAATAAGAGAAGCGAGAGTTACGAAAATGCCGAAAGTTAAGCCAAGTTATTAATTTTCTACCCTTTATAAATAGTTTTGCTCACTACGAATGACGCTCAGTATATTTGACATCCAATCTTTTTCCAAGAATATTCAGAGGGTGTCATGGAGTTCGTGTACTTGACACCCAATCCGATATTATTTTATTCCGCGTCTATTCAGAACGTATTCCTGCGTTGTGCTGGGAAATAAAAATGTTGAGATAATTTTTATAAATAAATGAGTATACGAGTATCAATTCTGTAGAAATAACAATCAGAAACGAGGCTATATATTTTGAAAAAAGTAAATAAAAGTGAATTGTCTCAGATAAGGACCCAAGCTAAAATTTACTTGGCGTCAGTTAGAGTAAGGGTTAGTTTGGGTCCTAATCTAGATAATTACCGAATTAGGGTCATAAAAAATGTTTTCTGCATGAAGAAATTTGTATTCACTGATGTTGGTCTTTAACTATCGGTTATTTTTTCCTTGAGAAAATAGAATCACTCTTAGGTGACGTTATAAAGTGTGCTAACCGTTAAAATGTATTATCGTTTTGATCATTTTTATTATCAAAAGGTAAATTTCGCGATTAAATCAATTAAAATATTAACCTGTCGTCTGCTAATTTTCTCGCATTCTGATTCGATAGACGCTTCGGCATTTTCCGGTCGTCTACGTAAACATCTGGAAACTACCGACGCTAAGTCGATTTAGCTTGGGGCTTACTCTGTATAAATCACAAATAATGAAATAAATATGAAAATACTATAATATTTCTATATTACTCTAATATTACTAAATTACTATAATATTACTATATTACTATAATATTACTATATTACTATAATATAACTATATTACTCTAATATTACTATATTACTCTAATATTACTAAATTACTATAATATTACTATATTACTCTAATATTACTATATTACTCTAATATTACAAAATTACTCTAATATTACTATATTACTCTAATATTACTAAATTACTATAATATTACTATATTACTATAATATTACTATAATACTATAATATTACTATATTACTATAATATTACTATATTACTCTTATATGACTATATTACTATAATATTACTATATTACTCTAATATTACTATATTACTATAATATTACTATATTACTATAATATTACTATACTATTACTATATTACTCTAATATTACTATATTACTCTAATATTACTAAATTACTATAATATTACTATATTACTATAATATTACTATATTACTATAATATTACTATATTACTATAATATTGCTATATTACTCTAATATTACTATATTACTCTAATATTATTATATTACTATAATATTACAATATTACCATAATATTACTATATTACTCTAATATTACTATATTACCTTAATATTACTATATTACTCTAATATTACTAAATTACTCTAATATTACTATATTACTCTAATATTACTATATTACTCTAATATTACTATATTACTATAATATTACTATATTAACATAATATTTCTATATTACTCTAATATACCTAAATTACTATAATATTACTAAATTACTATAATATTACTATAAATCTTTGTACGAATTAAAAATGACTACTAAAGTTTTCCTGTATTTATCCGTATACAGGTTGGCAGGTTGGCAGAAACAACCTTATTTTTTTATAGTAGAAATCTATGTAATTATGTTTTGCTGACTATTATTGCCTGACGTTTGGGTGTGAACAATTATTTTTTGGAAGTTGGTAGACGCGGTATCGCAATTCTACTATCAGAGCGTAAAATAAGAAGAAGGCATTGTTAAAAGATATACTGGTGTGTATATTGTTTGATCTCTGTAAAACCAATTCTTTTAAATCTTTTTTTTTAAAAGTTATGAATGAATTATTTGAGTTTTTATTTGTGTAAATTTTTGGAAATGTCATAATCCTTTATAATGACATTTCCACATATCAAAATGATATTTGCATGCTGATAATTCTCGCTGAAAAGGCATTGCCTGAAGATTAAAGTTTACAACAATTATTTATTGAGGGTTGATAGACGTGGCATCCTGTCTATTCTGTTAACGACGCGCAAGATAATAATAGGTGATAGTTTTAAGATACACTGCTGTATATATTGTTTGATCTTTGTCCAATCAATACCTTTTAAAACGTCATACAGACTTTTTTAATAAATAAATGACATCAGTTTTTATTAATGTGAATTTTAAGAAATGTTATATTTCAAATTGACATTTTAATCCTCGAAAAGTGTCAGTGTCAGTGATTTCTGCAACTACATAAGATACTCAATATCATTTTCCTTTTACTATCAATTCATCATTCATTAAAATCAAAACTGTCATAGCGTAAAGCAGTAAAACGAACGATTAAAAAATCTTATTATAATAAATTCATTAGGAAATTAACTCCACAATAACACATTTCGTTTTTTTTGTAAAGAATTCATCGACTTTACTCGATTATTAATATATGTGTGTGTCTGGTATGGAAGTGCGCGTAACATCTATAAGATAGCAATAGTCGTGTAAATAGAAAGGTATTGCGTCGGGAGTCAGAGGGGTAGAAGTCACAAAACCACTTGATTTCCTGCAAGGGCCTATTTTCCTTGGTCTTCGCTGTCAACACTTGAACGAAAAAAGACGTGTTTTTTGTGCTGCTTCAAAAAAACATGGGCAGTGCTCGTCGAACAACTAATCTACTAAAATCTATCTCTGTCTAATTCTATCTCTTCTTATCTCAGCATACAATGTGTGTGCTCTATACTTTGACTAATCCATTTTTTAAACTAATAAAAAATGTTTGCGTTTTTTTTATCAACGAGCAAAAAAGAAACCATGGCTCACAACAAAGACGGTATCGATGGTGGACAAAAAAGCAACCGGGACCTATAACTATGATTGCGTTGACGGCGTAAAGGAGGTAATCCACTCATCAATTTAAAAAAAGCATTGAAACATCTAAAAATCAAACATAATGCTCACATATTATGAGTAGTGAAATCAAACATTCCCAAAACAACTTCACAAAGAAGAAATATTATTAAAAAATTGTCTGAATGGAGAAAGGAAAAAGGGAAAGGTCTGATCTGAAATGACTTTATAATGGTTGAAAGGTTTTAAACACGCACAAACAAACTAACAAACATACAAAACTCTCTCTTTCTTCCTCTTGTTAACACTATTTCTAGTTCTATCGTTCACACTTTCCAAATGTTCTTGTGTTTCTTATTTTGTAAAATATGTATCCTCTAATTGTTTATTTAATTTAATTATCAAACTATTTCGTACCCGATACTTACGTTTACCTAGTACGGTATCTGGGTACGTCAATTTCCGTCTTTACTTAGCTTATATCGCTTTCTAGTTTGTACGAAGAAAATATTCGTGAAATTCCGTCGAAAATATACGTGAAATTCTGTCGAAAATATTCGTGAAATTCCGTCGAAAATATTCGTGAAATTCCGTAGGAACATATACGCTACTTCTTAGGTGCATATAAGAGTAAATAACTATGACGTATGTATGCATATATTGTTTTCATGGACAATAAAAATATATAAAAAAAATACAAATTAGAAAGTGTTTCCTTAATGGTAAAATGATTGTCTTTGAACAAATTACGAATAACCTTTATATCTAGATTGTTGCGAAATATTTTAAAAAATCACTTAGTTAAAAAGAAAATAAATATGTAATGGTTTAAGTTATGTTAATTAATTAAAATTTTAAAAGAATATTTTAATTTGCTTGAAGCATTGTGCGTAATATGTAATAAGTATTGTTAGAAGGCGATGACAATGCGTTGGCTACGTGACACCGGCGGTACGTGAAATGGTATACAAGAATGACAATATTGAGAAATCAATAATTTTCAAATAATTTTATTATATTTACCAGTGTGTTCAAACCGTGATACTAGGGTGGTGTGTCTTCCTTTTTTTAATTTTCAAAGGAATCTTTAATCCTAAGAAATAAAATATATCCACTCGTCGGTGTGTGTTTTTCGCCAGTAGTCTGGGCCGGAAATTACGTTTTTTTATAGGTTCACAGAAACGTTTTTATGAACGTTGAGGTATGACTAGATTGTGTGGTTTGGGTTAGTCAAATATTGTTATATTATTTTGTCATTGATTATTATTATTATTATTATTATTATTATTATTATTATTATTATTATTATTATTATTATTATTATTATTATTATGTGTCGTGTTTAGAAGTGTTATATTTAATTATTATTAATAGGGTCATGTGTGTGGTATTTAACGTTGCGTGCGTCCGATGGAGGAGAGGGAGAAACTCGAATGGATAAAGTTGTGCTTGTTGAAGTTATGTCCCTTGAAAGTGTTTACTAATTTGACTCATCTCATTAATTTATATATTTATGTCAATTCTTTGTTGTATTTATTTATTCAATATTATTTCTTAAACGGTATTGTTGTAGACTAGGGGTTGGTATATGCGGGCTTTTGGTAGGTTGGTATAAAAATTTATGAAACACGTATTAAGTTTAAAATAACATCCTTTAGATTTAACGTGAGATTCAAACTCGTGTATCGAAGTAGTAAATACTACTGCCTTAATAATGTGTACTCTGCTTATTCTTTTTTGTCAACCAATCGAACGTTTCGATCTCCATACGATCAGACCAACTCCAAAACATAACCTTTTAATAATGTATAGATATACATAGATAGCTGTATCTTGTGAAAGTAATCTTTCATTGTTAACACGTACAATAGCATGTCTTAGAACATATTTAAAATAAATACTTTTTTTTAATATCCAAACTTTTTGTTACAATAATTTTACATATTTTGTAAATCATGTTCTTCCTAAGAGGAAATTTCCTTTCAATTTCACCAAAACCAAATTTTAAAAGAAACGAAAGACGAAATGAAAGAAGCACGACTATTCAAACCAAAATAAAACTTACGAAATTACAGGCAAAATTCATAAAATCAGTTTAGTCGGGGTTTTTTTTTGTCAGGAAATATAATTACGCAGAGTTGTGTCCATTTTATTTTTATACATAAGTTTCGGATATTCCAATTTCCGTCGATTTTTTCTTATTTTTTAAGCTGTTTTTCGTCATCGAGAAATTCGACAAATTATGAAGCATATCGAGACAAGTACATTAGAAAGAAAACTATAATTAGGGGTGGGACGTAATGGGTGAAAGTTAGGGGTGGGACGTAATGGGTGAAAGTTTCAGATTCATGCGAATAGAATTTTATTTTGTGTTCATTTATACATAAATAACACTAAACAATCAAACATTTTGAAAAATTTTCAAAATTCAGAAGGTGCGGGCCAAAAGTAGCCGTTAGGGCTCAGCGGGACTCAAAATCCATCATTTTTCGGTGAAAAAGTGGTTTTATGCGACATTGCAGGTCCTAAAACATCCTCAAAAGCTATGAATGCATATAGATAGTTAAATCTGATATGGTACTTTAATTTAGGACCATTTTCAGGCTGTGAAAGGGTTTTCATGAATGTAAACTAGCCAAAAAACTAGTGAAAAATAGCCCAAATTAGCCAAAATCATCCGTTAAGCAACTTAATTGGTTCCCAAGCCTCTACAATGGTTATGAATGGGTGTAGATAGTTGAAACCATTGTAGTGTCGAAACCATTGCATTGTATTATATTCAAGCAGTTTAATAACAATTATTTTCTTTTGTTTTCAGTTCAGTTCAGTTTAGTTGAGAAGATAGGATGAGTGGAACAAAGTATAACAATGCGATTGATGACCATACATTTGCATACAACTTCCTCTCCCGCATATGACATTCAATGAAACATGATAGTGTCGCTCTTATTTAGGGGATATTTTGAGTGTGGAGACGACCGCTTAGTTCAATTACTCGAAGGTCCACTCTCACGCAGAATTGTAGGAGCTGTCAGCTTCTCATCTATTGATTTAACATAACTAATTCTGAATAGGATACGAAACTATATTCGCTCAGGTTGTCTTAGATTGGGAGATTTATTAGTGTGAAGTCACCATTTTCTAACCAGTCCACTATACGTCATAATCGCGTTGACACACTGGTTCTCGTTACATAACCGAAGTTAAGCGACGTAAACCCTGGCGAGTACCAGATGGCTGACTATTTGGGAATTCTAGGCGCTGTATGTCATCTTCTCGTGACCGGGGCATACATGCGGCTGAAGGCCGCTTGTGAATTTGACATTAAGAAAAGTTAGGAGAGTAGAAATTGGACCCTGTGTTTACTTCCGACAGCCTCGTAACTCTCGCTTCTCTTATTTTGTCCTTTAGTCCTCACTTTCCATGAAAGATCTTTCTGACAAAGGATGAAGTATTGCAGTTTTCTGGGTCGAAATCGATCCATCTAACACTTATTGTTAGCTAGTTTTAACCTTGAAATGTTGTTTAGCTCCTTACATCAAATAGCTTCATGCCTTGTCTAGTTCAATTTCCACCAAAGAATATATATATTTCATGCTTCAACCATTAATTATTAGCGTTTACGTAGTTTAAATATATCCTCTTATATACATTTGACGTTATGTTTTAAACAGTAAATATTTTAGACAAAATGTCATATAATTTAACCATGTTCAATAGTGGGAGACGGAAGGCGATCAAACGGGCGGACATGACGTAACCTGTTTCAACCTCACGGGATTTATGGGAAAATGTACATCAGTCTTTGTGGAAGTCTCAGTTGGGGTAAGACGCATTAAAATGATCTGGTCACCCTATCCGTTTAAAGAAATTGCAGTCTCATTTTCT
>OY744535.1:12750206-12762706 GCA_963556195.1 Sepiola atlantica
ATAAATATTCAGAATAAGCCAAGCTTATTTGTTAAATGCCAATTTGTTAATGTGTGTTTTATTAATTCTATTTAAAATAAATATTCAGAATAAGCCAAGCTTATTTGTTAAATACCAATTTGCTAATGTGTGTTTTATTAATTCTATTTAAAATAAATATTCAGAATAAGCCAAGCTTATTTGTTAAATGCCAATTTGCTAATGTGTGTTTTATTAATTCTATTTAAAATAAATATTCAGAATAAGCCAAGCTTATTTGTTAAATGCCAATTTGCTAATGTGTGTTTTATTAATTCTATTTAAAATAAATATTCAGAATAAGCCAAGCTTATTTGTTAAATGCCAATTTGCTAATGTGTGTTTTATTAATTCTATTTAAAATAAATATTCAGAATAAGCCAAGCTTATTTGTTAAATGCCAATTTGCTAATGTGTGTGTTTTATTAATTCTATTTAAAATAAATATTCAGAATAAGCCAAGCTTATTTGTTAAATGCCAATTTGCTAATGTGTGTGTTTTATTAATTCTATTCAAAATAAATATTCAGAATAAGCCAAGCTTATTTGTTAAATGCCAATTTGCTAATGTGTGTTTTATTAATTCTATTCAAAATAAATATTCAGAATAAGCCAAGCTTATTTGTTAAATGCCAATTTGCTAATGTGTGTGTTTTATTAATTCTATTCAAAATAAATATTCAGAATAAGCCAAGCTTATTTGTTAAATGCCAATTTGCTAATGTGTGTTTTATTAATTCTATTTAAAATAAATATTCAGAATAAGCCAAGCTTATTTGTTAAATGCCAATTTGCTAATGTGTGTGTTTTATTAATTCTATTTAAAATAAATATTCAGAATAAGCCAAGCTTATTTGTTAAATGCCAATTTGCTAATGTGTGTTTTATTAATTCTATTCAAAATAAATATTCAGAATAAGCCAAGCTTATTTGTTAAATGCCAATTTGCTAATGTGTGTGTTTTATTAATTCTATTCAAAATAAATATTCAGAATAAGCCAAGCTTATTTGTTAAATGCCAATTTGCTAATGTGTGTTTTATTAATTCTATTCAAAATAAATATTCAGAATAAGCCAAGCTTATTTGTTAAATGCCAATTTGCTAATGTGTGTGTTTTATTAATTCTATTCAAAATAAATATTCAGAATAAGCCAAGCTTATTTGTTAAATGCCAATTTGCTAATGTGTGTTTTATTAATTCTATTCAAAATAAATATTCAGAATAAGCCAAGCTTATTTGTTAAATGCCAATTTGCTAATGTGTGTGTTTTATTAATTCTATTCAAAATAAATATTCAGAATAAGCCAAGCTTATTTGTTAAATGCCAATTTGCTAATGTGTGTTTTATTAATTCTATTTAAAATAAATATTCAGAATAAGCCAAGCTTATTTGTTAAATGCCAATTTGTTAATGTGTGTTTTATTAATTCTATTTAAAATAAATATTCAGAATAAGCCAAGCTTATTTGTTAAATGCCAATTTGCTAATGTGTGTTTTATTAATTCTATTTAAAATAAATATTCAGAATAAGCCAAGCTTATTTGTTAAATGCCAATTTGCTAATGTGTGTTTTATTAATTCTATTTAAAATAAATATTCAGAATAAGCCAAGCTTATTTGTTAAATGCCAATTTGCTAATGTGTGTTTTATTAATTCTATTTAAAATAAATATTCAGAATAAGCCAAGCTTATTTGTTAAATGCCAATTTGCTAATGTGTGTTTTATTAATTCTATTTAAAATAAATATTCAGAATAAGCCAAGCTTATTTGTTAAATGCCAATTTGCTAATGTGTGTTTTATTAATTCTATTTAAAATAAATATTCAGAATAAGCCAAGCTTATTTGTTAAATGCCAATTTGCTAATGTGTGTTTTATTAATTCTATTCAAAATAAATATTCAGAATAAGCCAAGCTTATTTGTTAAATGCCAATTTGCTAATGTGTGTGTTTTATTAATTCTATTTAAAATAAATATTCAGAATAAGCCAAGCTTATTTGTTAAATGCCAATTTGCTAATGTGTGTTTTATTAATTCTATTTAAAATAAATATTCAGAATAAGCCAAGCTTATTTGTTAAATGCCAATTTGCTAATGTGTGTTTTATTAATTCTATTTAAAATAAATATTCAGAATAAGCCAAGCTTATTTGTTAAATGCCAATTTGCTAATGTGTGTTTTATTAATTCTATTTAAAATAAATATTCAGAATAAGCCAAGCTTATTTGTTAAATGCCAATTTGCTAATGTGTGTTTTATTAATTCTATTTAAAATAAATATTCAGAATAAGCCAAGCTTATTTGTTAAATGCCAATTTGCTAATGTGTGTTTTATTAATTCTATTCAAAATAAATATTCAGAATAAGCCAAGCTTATTTGTTAAATGCCAATTTGCTAATGTGTGTTTTATTAATTCTATTCAAAATAAATATTCAGAATAAGCCAAGCTTATTTGTTAAATGCCAATTTGCTAATGTGTGTTTTATTAATTCTATTCAAAAGAAATATTCAGAATAAGCCAAGCTTAGTTTCATTGACCTATTTTTCAAAAAATATGTTTGAAATAAACCAAACACAGTGTTATTTAGATGTGTTTAGAAAATATGTACTTAAAGTAGCTTAGCTCAGTTTTATTGACGTGTTTTTAAATATATATTCAAAATTAGCCAAGCTCAGTTTTATCGACATTTTTTTCGAATATATACACAAAATTAACCCAGATCTGATTTAATGACATTTTGTTTTCAAAGTATATTTTCGAAATAAGCCACGCTTTGTTTTATTGACATTTTTTCTCAAAATATATATTCAAAATAAGCCAAGCTACGATTTATTTACCATTGTTTTCAGAATATATATCTCTAAAATTAGCCACATTAAGCTTTATTGGAACTTTGTTTCGAATATATATTAAGACGTTATGTAATATGAATATTAATGCGAACTCTTGTGAAGAACTATTTGTGTACGGCGTACGCTTATTATGATAATACTAATAATAACATGTTCAAAGCAGGTGTATACATGATTCCTCATTAACTCCTGAGAAACACCAGCTGCCCCTGCTTTTATTTAACATATCCGCGTTTTTGTACATTTATATGTTGGGGAGTGACATTAATTATATACCAGCTATAGTCATTTTACATACATATGCATGGATGTTTATACAAAGACCTGCTTTCAAAATGGCGTCCACGATCGTACGTACAACTTTACGATAAAACTTTTATGTTACAATTGTACAAATAAAAAAGTAGTAATAAAATTTCACTTATTCTCTTTTGTTCCTCTTGATCCTATTCCAACTTTCTTTTTATTCTTTCCAATCAACGGGGTGTAAAATATTCCTATATTCGCTTTCTCTCTTCTCTTTTGTCTCGACCTGACCACTGGTTCGTGTTTCTGCTATTTCAGCTGTGAAATATCCGAGAAGACAGTCCCAAATCGATCCTGTCGCTTTTGATGCGTTACAGCGGGAAACAGAAAAGATTATTTCCTCGCGACGGGTAGATTTTTATTCGAGTTTGTTTTGGCATTTTTATTATTATATCGTGTTGTTGGAAGTGTCCTATTGCTTAGCAACAACAATATTTCCTCAGAAAAAAAGATGTCAAAAAGTTAATGAAGTAAGAATAGCCAATATCCTTAAGATGCGTCCATTCAATTCGTGGGTCTGTCGAAGAAAATGCTACTTGAAAAATATGACAGACTAACGAAAATAGTATTTTAAACGAACATGCTCTTTATAGACCAATGAAAATGCAATTTCAAACGTGAATGTGACAGACCAACGAATATGATACCTTAAAATAAAAAATACCAGACGTACTATAATTCTTCTTTTTTTAATTAAACGTAAAAGAAAAAAAACAGAAAAGCAATATAAAATTGAATGTGACAGACCAACGAACGCGATATTTCAATTTATAGAACAATAGACCGACGATAATTCTATTTAAAACTTAAGCTTTTAAAACCAACGAAAATGCAATTTCAAACGTGAATGTTACAAACAAACGAACATGTGATTTTAACGTAAAGAGTAACATACCAAAGATTTAAAACGTCAGCGTGACAGGCAGACAGACAGACGACATTTCCATATAAATTCTTAAAATGACAGATTGACTGACGGATAAAGATATATTTGGACGCAGCTAAAATATGTTGCGTCCATTCAATCTACGAGTTTATCGATGAAAATTCTATTTTAAACTCAAGCGTAACAAAGTGATGGATATGATATTTCAGACTTAAGCGTGACGTTACATTGAATATGCTATATTGAAATTAAGCGTGACAGACCAACGGATATATTATTGCGGACAAGCGTGACGTAAAAAGGAATACGCGATTTTAAAGTTAAGCGTGGCAGACCAACGCATTAAACATTTCAGACAATAATGTGACGGAACAACCTAATGCAATTGCAAACATGAGTCTGACAGACCATTGGATAAAAGTATCGTTATAAAACTATGTCAACGAGACTAGAAAAAAAGCGGCTTTTTTAATCTGTGCATTACCCTATGACAATGCGATTTTAAACGGAAGTGTGACGGGCCGACCAGCCGGAAACGAGCAGATTAAGGACAGATATTTAAAAGATGCGTCTATTAAAACTGCATGTTTTGCAATAAAAAAAGACAGTTTAAAACTTAAGCGTGACAGAAAAAACATATATTAAATTGCCGACTTAAGCTTGACGGAACAAGGTATATGCTACTTTTACGATTATAATGACAGACCTACAAAAATGCAATTCCGAACTATGACATGACAGACCAACGAACAGAAATATCCTTAGATAATCGAGAAAATAGGTGCGTCTGTTAAATCTGCGCAATTAGTTATTAAATGCGGTTTTTAAACTGCAGTGTGACGGACCAACCAACCGGCAAAGCTTTGAACGGATATTCTAAGAAACACTTAAGTATATTCCATTGCAAAATTGAATGAGACCAGATATTCTTAAAACGTATCCATTCAATTTGCGCGTTTATCGAGGAAATATACGGTGTTCGAGATAAACCCGACAATTTTAGAAAAAGTAATTAAAAAACCTTCATATTTTGGACGATGTATTATGTATTCAAAAAATTGAAAGTGAATCTCTTGGGGGAGGTTTTGCCTAATACACATCACTCGATGGAGCCACCTTGTGCTTTCCTCGCGGCACTAGGTGGGGCTTGAAGCAGGAGCATTGGACCTTCATAGTGTTTTTAAAGAGACACTTGAATACCTATTTGATCCTGGCATAAATCTCGCGCTTTATGTTGCTGACGGTACGGTTGGTGTCTTTTACAACTGATAATAGACGAAGTCATCTAATTCCTGTGACAGACACTGCTGGATTTTCCCGGAGGTTTGACATTGAGCTTAATCCTATAGCCACACGTATGACCTTCTTGCAATCACGCTACTCGCCTAAACCTTTCTTAGCCTTTTGGCTAAGATCAAAGTGTAGTATCTGTTCCGATGGATACTGCACCCCATACTGGTGTTGTCTTGGCCTTCGGGTCTTGATTTACGCCGGTCAATGGGTCTGTCCTGTGCAGTTCTGGGAGATCCCCCTTCCCAGGCTCGGCCTCCCCCTTTTGGGGAGAAGTAAGTTAATTGCTTACTGCCTGAGGCGCCACTACCGGGGAATGCCGACGGGGCTGCCCAGGCAATTTTTAAACCCCACTTTCCCGACCCGACCTTGGGTCATATCTTACTTGTGGGAGTAAGATAAAAACTGGCCTTGTGACTAACTCCTGGAGAGGAGTAAATCAATACTCGCCTAGTACATGTGAGCAGTAGACAGCAACTCAATGTGAATTGAATCGAAGCTCCTTTTCAGATATGTATAGCGGAATAAGGTCGAGAGGCAGATGTTAGGGCTGGTGAAGTCTCAACCAGAAACGTTTGTGTACTATTTAAAAGTTCAGCCAACAAACTGACCGACCTTCTAAGCCACTCAGCGAGATCCGAGGTTGCGCGAATTAAGAAAAAAAGAGGAATAAAATAACAAAAGTGTGGATTTACCATTTTCTGTTCGTGTTGATTTTCAAAGACATTTATTTGCTGTGTTATTCTTTCTCATAATATCAATTACTTTTGGCTCCGTTCTTGTTCCAAATAATGAAGAAAAGAAAAGTGGCATGCTATGGAAGGGAAAACATGCGTGGGTTTTCCTTGGTTAAAAATCGAGTATTCCTTCCTCTCTTCTTACACGACTCTTTTATTTCTATCACGTGTGTTTCTTTGCATTAATAAAACTCCACTTGACATCTATCTTCCTGATACGAAACAAAATGTTTGGAATTCCTGTCTAAAATTTTTATCATCAAATGCAAACATACGTACATTATTCTAGCGAAAAGTATGGTGTAGGTTTTTTCAAGACTTTTTAATTTAAGAACTTTTTCTTTGTGGATTTTTCTGATGATCTTGAGGTGTAGCAGAGCCGGTATTCATATAATAATGTTGGTTGGCTCATATCAAGGGAAACGACTCGACATCTTATTTCGTACAACCGTGAAAAGTTGGGGGCACTCCTTCTTTTCCAGGATTACCTGACTTACCTTTAATCTTCATCTAATGATGCTGTAAGACAGGGGTGGGCAACCTCCGGCCCGCGCGCCACATCCGGCCCGCGGAGGCTTGGCTTCTGGCCCGCCACCCTTCTATGCTTTATTATTGCAATCCGGCCCGCGGACCTCCCAATAAAACTCATATCATTTTGTGACATACACGTAAAAGTAGGTTTCGATTAAGATTTATATTGGGATAAAAATGTATAAATATCAGCGAGCGATGATGCATGTATATTTCATTTTTCTTTAACTATTAATTTCAAATCCTTCCCCTGAGATAAGAATAGAAAAAGAGAAAGAGAGAAGCAAAGAGGAAACGAGAGACGAGGAAAGGGCATGAAACATAGAACTTATGTGAGGTTTGTCAAAACGATGCTGGATCAACTTGCTCCTCCCCCCCCCACGTAATTATTTTTTATGATTCCAAAATGGCTCTTCGTCGGCGCCTTTTATAACATCACATACAGAAGTATCTTGAGAAAAAAATATCAGATTTGTAGAGTGTTCAATGCAATTGTTCTACAATTTATTCATGTAAACAAAATATAGTAATTCTGAGATTTCGTTTTTCACTCCGGCCCGCGATCTCCTTCCAAAAGTCTCATCTGGCCGTCACTCTGAAAAGGTTGCCCACCCCTGCTGTAAGAGAACATTAAGTATTCTTTTTTAAGTCTTTGGTAGGAATTGACCGAGGATTGAAACCGGCTTTCTCGCCCATTATCGAGCACTTTACCAATTATGCCTAAATCACTGGTGTGTGTGCGGCAGAGTTATTGTAATTTTGCACGACGTATCTAAGTGTGCCTATCACTAAACGACGATACAACATAGACTGTTGGATATGCATCACTGAAACTTGGTGGATAAGTCAGGCATTGACTGAAGTTTACTATACCAAATATGTTTTGCTTGCAGAATCGATTGTGCATGTGTTCACCGATTTCATGGGTGATATTCATGGAGACTGCACCACGTATAATGGAAGCACTTTCGCTTGACAAATATTAAAAAATATTGTCTTACAAGGCATTGTTATATAAAACGAGATAGTATCCCCACTTCTTCGCATTATGTAAAATGAATGTAGGTCATTGATTGCCAATACCAAATTGGAAAATATCGATTAGCTGTAATATTCAACTAATTAGAAAACTCTTTAAAATGTTAATTACTCTTAATTAATATGAAAAAAATCCATCTTTCGACTTTTATGAGCAAAATAATCCGAGTAATGAAGTAATTTTGAAGTCAGAATGTCGGACATACAGTAGACTATTAAATAGCCGCGTCCCATATTTGGCTAGTATGATTTTTTTATGTTTGATAAGTTAGGGTTAGGGTTTATAAACAAATATAATGTGGAAAAAAACAAAGAAAAGGGGAAAGGTTACAGTATAAATTCCGTGTTTTTAAGGCTCCCGTAAGCCTGGGGGGTCATCGCTCCCCTAATTGACCCCTTAACTACTAATGATCTGATAATGAAATTTGCCTCACACATAGAAGATTAATACACGGACATATTTGCTTAAGAAAATGTCTATGACGTCAGTAATTTCATGACGGTGTCATCATTAAAGTACCAAAGTGTCTTAGAATCTAGAGGTTTCATTATATTCACTTTTTCTCAAAAACCACTAAACCTTGAGACTTAGTAAATATATGGGCAACAAAATAATACTTTTAAACATATCGTGTGACGTCAGAATTTTTATACTGACGTCATCATTTAAGTACCCAATTGTCTATGAATTAAATTCTTTTATAATTTTCTTTTTGTTACTAAATGCACTAAACCTATGGTACTTTTTAAGCATATGGGTAACAAAATAATACTTTAAAACATATCGCGTGACGTCATAATTTTATGATGACATCATCATTTTAGTACTCAATTGTCTTTAAATCTAAACGTTTTATAATTCTTATAAAAATGGATAGTTTCATTCAATGTTACCAAGAAAAAAGTTATTTCGTTTACTAATTATGAGAATTTTTTTTCAACGAAGATGGCCATGCCTTAGCGCACCTTCCAGAGGGTCCGACGTTCTAACATGGATTATACATACATAGAAGATACTGCAAAGAAGGTGGGATTCCTCTACAAAGCTAGTAAACTCCTTAAACCTGCCGGTATCTTATATCTCTCGAAAGCCGCAATTCGCCAATTCATCAAGCATCAAGTATTGTTGTCACATCTAAGCCGGTGCATCATGCACTTGTCCCTTCCTTCTCGGACAGGTAAAAAATAAAGCCTTGAACCTAATAGCCACCACAGTGTCTACAAAACTCCCATCCCTGTCTCATCGCCGCAATGTTTCATCCCTTGTTCTTGTTTTATAAGTACTTTCACAAATTGTGTTACTGACGAACTTACGACAACATGAATACCCCCGACCAGTCCGATTTGCAGGAAAACTCAACCCGTTCACTGTAGAGGTCCCTAATGTCGGAATAACTTCTACTCTAATAGTTTCTTTCCTCGCACAGCTTACCTTTGGAATTCCCTCCCTGCTTCTGTTATACAGACTTTATCAAGATGCAGAAATTTAAATACAATATGAACAAACATCTTGTTGCCCAATTTCTACTTTGGATTTCCTCCATAAACCATATATCTGGTCTCTAATCCCAGTGGTTTCTTACATACCAGTGCTTCGTGTGTGGTGAACACAAGTAAGAAAAACACATTCAAAAATGTGTTTGCCTCAGAATTGACGAAAACACATGAAACTATTATTTTAATCAAATTTATAGTATAGTTTGATTACCTATGAATCGATATAGTTGGAGAAGTTTATAATGTGTTCAATGAGTCGTATTCAATGAATCGTGTTCAATAAGTATTGCGTCTCTCCATTAAACAATGCAGATTGGGCCTATGTCATAAAACAACAAAACTGGATATCGATGTTTATCAGACGGGGTAGCATATAAATAAGTTTCATCTTACTGGGACAACAGCCAAATGCGACCCGACTTTTGTGGCAGAAATCTGAAACCCGGTGCGCTGATCTATTAAAACCGTGGGTCCCACCCTGGGGAACATATTCGTTGCTCAGGGCAAAAAATCATATAACCTAAAGACAATAATCTCAGACTTCGTTTCAGAAATGTTTGATCAAGTTCTAGTTGAGGTATTCAATAATAAACACATTTTCACTTTTAATCATTGAATTTAGTGAACAATATTTTATAGCAAAGTTGAACCATGACTCTGTACTTATTAACTCACAAATTAAAACTAATTATTAAATTTCACATGTAAAAACTATATCAGAATTATTCGATTTTACATTACGTTTTTGATGCATTTATTAAATTTGTATACACTTTCGTCGTCACTTTTCTCTGAGATTTCACTGATCTTTAATTATGTTTTTGATTGATTTATTTTTTCTGCTATAAAAAAATGGAATGATGCCATTATTGATTTTAATTGCCGTTTCCTGGGTTACAAAATGTCTTTCTGTTACGTGATTATTGTTAGTCACTCGATCTTTCAATCTATGGAAATGGCGAATATGTTTATTCAAACGAAACGCTTAATCATAAACTTAAATATAGTCGATATATATCCATGCATAAGTATATATATAGCATCTCGAATTTCTTTAAACCGTACAACTATTTAAGGTACTGATATCGATCCTGAACCAGCTTTCGTGACATTCGACTCGGAATCGTTCGGCTGTCCTACGCAAACGGCCGAGTGTTGACGAGCCGAAGCAGCGAGCAGCCGATAACTTTGTTACAAAGTGAAAATAAGTGCTTTCGAAGACGGATTTTTTGTCAGGAAGTTTTTTTTAAGAAAATAAACCCAAAATGAATTACGAACAGCTTTGCACTGCAGTATCATCGCGAGCAAGTAAAAATAAATAATAAAATTTAAAAAATATGTCATGATGAAAGTAATTTTGTTACTTTTTTTTAATACAGCATTCATTTTATAACAGTAACCTCGCTATGTTTTTTTCTCTGTTGTTTCTTTCAAAAAAATTCATGAAAATATGTTTAATTTTCTTTGTTGTTTCTTTTTAAAAAATTCCTTACACTAACACCAAACCCCTAACCCTAATGCTAACCCTAAACACTAAACTCTAAACCTTACCCTAACCCTTACCCTAACCCTAACCCTAAACTCTAAACCCTAAAACCTAAAGCCTAAACCCTAACCCTAATGCTAACCCTAAACACTAGACTCTAAACCTTACCCTAACCATTACCCTAACCCTAACCCTAAACTCTAAACCCTAAACCCTAAACCCTAAACCCTAACCCTAAACCCTAACCCTATACCTATACCCTAAACCCTAAACGTAACCCTAACAAAAAAACAAGCAAAACATTATTATCATAGGACGCAGCACCGTATCAAAAATGTCGTCTGGTACAAATCGGCTCGTCAACTCTCGGGCGTTTGCGTAAAACAGCCGAACGCTTCCGAGTCGAACGTCACGAAAACTGGTTCGGGATCGATAAGAGCACCCTATTTAATATTTTATTTCAAAAAATATACACCCCAGATCCGTTCGTTCAAGAATGTACCTATTTTGTAAGTCAGTTAAATTCTTGCAATTGTTCTCGTAGTTTTTCTGCCATAGAATTTACGCCAGTCTTCACACAGAATTTTGATCTTATAAGTACTATAATATGTATGTTCTTGCAGGGATCATCAGTTGTTCACAATGAGAACACTTTCGGAAATTCAAAAAGAAAACTCATTGTATTATGGTTCCCTAAGAGTGTTTATCAAACACTAAGCTCCTAAGAAAAAAAACTTCAGCGTTCCGCACAGCAGATCGAATTTCTGTTTGAATAAATTTACATATTTTAATATTAAAAAACTCTTTGACTACCCTAATATGGCCCGTCGTTGCTCTAAGCTATAATCACATGTATAAATGAGTTCCTAAACTATTGTATAGCCTTTAGATTAAGCTATTTATATTACGTTTATTAATAAACCGTCGTAAAAATTATATTGTTTCCAATGTGTGACTTTTCAAACTACCTTATTCACGTAACCGCGTGCTACACACACCGGCATATCAACATTTATCGTCGATAACATCAAGACGAATTTACACTTGACTGCGATAAATATGTCTCAGTAAAGGAAGATTGTACGAAAAAACAAGAGGAAAAAAATGCTTATACTTCTGACAAAGATGTTTATCATCGAAAGTACTCAAGTTGAAAAGAAAAAGGGTTTAAGGTAAATAAAGAATTTATTTTGAAAAACATAAATAATTTGCGTTGTCCAGGTTTTCAAAATATTTTTTTTTAAATATTCTCCTTATTATTGCCATTTCAGCAACGTTTCCAATGTGTGACTTTTCAAACTATACAAATATATATATTTATATATATATATATATATATATATATATATATATATATATATATATATATATATATATATATGATAATTTATGATAACGCTGTCAATATATGCATTATGTTATGTACCGGCTTGTTATCCACTATATGACTTGGATTAGTGTATATGTCTGCGAATTCGATATTATATTGAATTTGATGTATCTTCTTTCCTATTTTAATTTATTATGGCCAAGTGTTTAATGCTATACTTCAGAGTCAAGGTGACTTGCAACTTGGTTAAAATTTTTCGACCGACAGAAGTTATCATCTCCTACACTGAAGCTAGAAAATATAATAACTATCTATTAAAACATACTGGTATATATATATATATATATATATATATATATATATATATATATATATATATATATGAATAAAGATAGGGATAAAATAATCCGACGCAATGGGAAATGAAAAAGAAGTAAAGGCAACAATAATATATTTATGTATTGATCAACGTTTCGTCTCGCCGCTCTCAGGCAGATCAAAATTGATGATTGTATGAATTTT
>OY744535.1:12770206-12772706 GCA_963556195.1 Sepiola atlantica
ATTTAAATGAAATTTTGAAAAACAAACACATGGTGCAATTTAAGTGAGAGAAAATTTATTTAGATTTTTAGTTTTTTGCTAGCTTTTGATGTAAACACAGTCCTTTTGAAATTCGGCAATCAGAAATGAATAAAGAGTCGGTCATTGGAATGTAGATAGAGAAGCGAAAGTGAGCGAGAGAAAAACAGCAAATGATAAAAATGAAAGAACAAAATAAGCATAGACATTATATAGAGTAAAAATGTACTTTAAGTTTAATTTCGGACACTCTGCAACCCTAACCCTAACCCATACCCTGCAAACCTTACCCAACCCAAACCCCAAAACATATCTCTAATCCTAACCCTAACAATGTAACCCTAACCCTGCAACCCTAACCCTGCAACCCTAACCTTAAGCATAACCCTGCAACCCTAACCCAACCCCAACCCAACCCCAAACCATATCCCTAATCCTAACCCTAACAATGTAACCCTAACCCAACCCTAACCCAACCTTAACCCAACCCCAAACCATAACCCTAATCCTAACCCTAACCACGTAACCCTAACCCTAACCCTGCAACCTTAACCTTAACCTTAACCCTAACCCTGCACCCCTAACCCAACCCCAACCCCAACCCCAACCCATACCCATACCCAAACCATAACCCTAATCCTAACCCTAACCACGTAACCCTAAACTTAATCCTAACCCTGCAACCTTAACCCTGTAACCCTAACCCTGTAACCCTAACCCTAACACTAAAACACAGTCGTTTTGAATTCGGCACGCAGAAATGAATAAAGACTTGGTCATTAGAATTTAAGATATCATTGTTTACTTATATATAAATATATATATACATACATACATACCTATACAAATAAGTTCACATTAGTCTTTATTATATAATGAAGGATATGTATGTGTGTATGCGTGTATGTGTGTGTATGACATGTTATTGATTGACTAAACACTGTACATGTGTAGAATTGATTGACTAAACACTGTACATGTGTAGAATTGATTGACTAAACACTGTACATGTGTAGAATTCAGTGAACAAGAAAATGAAAGCAAAATATTTTCATAAAACTTCAGTTCTTCTTTCCCACTTATCGGGAAAACTGTGCCTTGGGAGAATCGTTGGCTATCTCGCTGAATCCACCGCCATCTTTAAAAAAAATCTGGATCTGAAACCCCCGAAGCGCGTAATGTGAAACTGCAGTAGTTTACGGTTTGGCAAGTTCGTTTGCCTCTGACAGAAGAAACCAAAAAGACACCGTATAAGCATAAAGAAAGTTTTGTGCAGTCTTGAGTAAATCAATCCGTCTCACATTCAGCATTTACGATGACTTCTTTAATCCCTTCGCTTTCATGTTTCTAAAGAAAACGATAAAGAAGAAAAGAAAAAAAAATACGGAGTTGTCATGCGCATACGTCGAATTTGTCTCCATTGTCATCGATATATTTGAATAAAAGTTGTAAAGTGCTTGTGACATCGGATTGGAGATTTGCGAGGTCAACCTTTTACATACTACCTTTATCATGACTTTTGTTAGACGTATCAACGTATCTCTTTAAGATCCTCTGGATGTTGGACTCATGGCTGTCTATCTCTTCCACGCCTCAGTTTGAAATACACAATTTGCTGATCTATCTAATATGTGAAATGCCAATTCATTTGGTATGCCATTTTCTTTCGCTAAACATTGTAGTTGTTTTTTTTTTGTTTTTTTTACTGTTTACACATTCATTTCTCAGTTTTAAGCAGTCTATTTCGAGCTCGTTTGAATTAAGTATTGTCCTGTATTAACTGTGTTTTGCGTTTACTTTTTAGTCGGTTAGTGTTCATTGTTTCGGGTATAGCAATTAACATAGGTGTCTACGAGCAACGAAGAGATAAGCAATTTAGCATGGTTGTAACAGGATTAAGAAAACTTGATTAAAAACCGATTCTGAGTATAATCGATTCTCTTATTCCCTTGCTCTTGCCCTAAAATCAGTTTGTGGTTTTCATATGTTTTGCTTATCCGTTCTATTGAAAATAATTATTTATTTATGCCGTCTGCATTTACATTGTTTTTTTTCTCGAACTAGTTGCAGATATATCCAATGGATATTATCTGATTTTTAAATTGTAGGTACGTCTATATGCTTTGCGAAAAAATATTTGGGAAGATGTGTATTCTTACGCCAAAGAGAACGAACAGCACAAAATGTTAAACATGCTGATACACAGAAAAAATGTTGGAAAATAAGAATAAATTATTATTTTCTAACTATATTTTCGATGAAGTCTCTTTTCGCTTCAATAACGACTTTTATGCAAGGGATAATACAGCTATATGCTAATATCAAATAAAATTACATTTATTAGCAAAAATAACAAAATACCACAAGCCAAGTCGTGGTCTCAACAAAAGATTTACTACGGTTGCTTTTGTCTCATTCGAAAAAAGGCAGAATCATGTGTCCGTTATTCATCTTCGTCGATCAACCTACCAGAAATAATGAC
>OY744535.1:12780206-12865206 GCA_963556195.1 Sepiola atlantica
TAAGATATTACTTAGTATAATATAGTAAAAGGGTATTATGTGATTACTAAAGAGTGAATAAAATAAAGTTTCAATACAATCTATAAAGAAACATGTTTTACCTGGGTCGTAGATAGGGAATATACGTGAACAATGTATAAGTATATATTACTCACATAAGTGTGAGTTGTGGTGGTCGGCAAGTCTTATACCAACGGCGACTTCCGACTGTAAAAATGGCATGCAAATATGGCAGCCGCTTTGACACGACATCCGGCATTGAATGGCTGACCAGTGAAAATACACAATCTTGTTCTTATTTCAACATAATGGTGGAACGAGTTGTCTTAACTTGCAGGCCAGAATAACTCAAGCAAGACTGTGGGGTGTGATTTAAGAATAACCCTTACTCTTCTGCTGTACTCAGGTATAACTTGGTTTTTCATTTCCTTGTTTTTAATCTTATCTGCCTCCAAGATTCTTAAATATATGTAGCTCCTCTCACTGTCAATATTGATTATCAGATATGTTGTTTGTAGCGCAAGGCTATCTGTGTGGACACTTTTACATCTTTTAATAACAAGAATAGCACGAGATGCCAAATTTCATTCGTATGTCAGCACTAAATAGTCTAACCGTATTCATGAGGGTATCAAGTTGGCTTTTATTGTTTCCCAAAACATTAATGTCATCCATGAATAGTAGGTGATTGACTGTAGGAAGTCCTTCATCAAGTTTATTTTCTGCCTTCACATAACGTAGGAGAATGACAAAAAGCAAAGAGGAAAGACTATCGCCATGGAAAACCTTTCTCCTGATTATTACTAAACTTTATGTTACACCTCCTGTTTCCCAAGTCTTCATGCTGTTCTTTAAGGCTGTTGCAATGTTGGGAGCTATTTCGAACATCCCCAAGCGTTTTTGTGTCCATTAATTACACGCCATGTCAAATGACTTCTACAGAATCTACAAAGTAAGTAGTTCTTCTTTTGTAGTTTCTCATGATCATGGTATCGGTCAAAAGCTGATTTTAGCTTCCACGTGATCTTTTTCGACTACCTTTATTTTCTCCAAGCAGCAAATGTTTTTTTTTTCAAATCCTTTGAGACAATAGGCTAGCAGAAGTTTCAATATAACTGAGAGGCAAGTGATTGGTCTAAGTATTTTTCACGTAACACCCTTTTGTCTTATTTTTTTTTGATCAAGACTGTAATGCCATTCATCAGCTTCTCAGGGAAGCTACCTTTCGTTAAACAGCCATTTAGAATGGCTGCAGGAATTGGGTAAATATCCGGAAGGTGATTACACCAGTATCCCTGGACTCCGTCAGGTCAGGGTGCTTTTCGAATTCAAAGCTTTTTAATCTTCTCCTTCAGTATCATATCTGTGACTGTTGTGTTCGTTTGTCGTTCTGCTCTAGAGGACACCTTTCTTTTAAATATCTCTAAAACATTCTGCATAATATTAATGTTTTACTTTTTCCCGAAAACTTTTCCAGAATACAGGAGATTTGTCAGCACTAGGTACAACTCAATTATATCTTTAAATTCTTTCTAGTTGTTCAAAAACAAGTTTCTGATTGTTCTCGGGCAGTCTGTTATGAGGATACTGCTTAATTATGCAACCGTAACGTTTAACTTTGGCAGTTTTAGCTGTTTCAGTTGTTCAATTATACATTTGAAACCTTTTTTTAGTATATGTCAAACATACGGATTCGCCTTTCATAAGCATTCTGGCCTTTGAGTTTACTATTTCAGACAGCTTGTACTTTATTTAAATCCGTTCTAACTTATTGCATCTGTCCATTTAAACATTTTTACCACCAGGGCTCTTTCTTTACTTCTTTTTTCTATTTTTCCTATTCAGAGTAGATTTGACACAATATTGGCAGCAACTTAAATAATTTAATCGTACTGATCGAGATTATTTAATATTAAAAATGTAATGACTTAATTTACATATGGGGTGACAGTTTTAAGAGGTTTCCTATCGACAAATCGCAGGTTCGGCGGCTGCTCTAACAATCTGAAATATCAATATATTTGTCTATGGATTACTTTTATGTACGTATAAAATAAATAAAAAATATATATTAACGGGAAAAAATACGTCCTATGAAGTTAAGAGCGACTAATAATGCAATTTTCTGCATCTTAATCACTTAGGAAAGTGAGACAATCGAAATAATAGTAAGCAAAATAACAACGAACGCTGCAATCACCAATAAAAATAATTACATAAAAATACATTAAATATTTAGGTAATAAAAATCGTACATATTTCTAGACGGAGCGGCTTGGTCCAGTGGTAGAACGCTGGGCTACAGAAATCAATATCGAAGGTTCGATCTCTGTCTAAGTTAGCCATGCTGATGATGGCTGTGAGCCAGAAACACGTCTCCATGGATTACTTTTATGTACGTATAAAATAAATAAAAAATATATTAACGGAAAAAATACGCCCTAATAATGCAATTTTCTGCATCTTAATCACGTAGGAAAGTGAGGCAATCGAAATAATAGTAAGCAAAATAACAACGAACGTTATAATCACCAATAAAAATAATTACATAAAATACATTAAATATATTTTTCTGTCATTCGTACGTTTACGATTGCTTCTGTGAAAACAGCCTGATTTCAATTAATTTTAATATTTTCGTTTTTTGCGCTTAGTTGTTGCATCTACCCAAGATTTTTCTTTCGTTTTAATAACCTGATATTGCTATGCTAGTTTTTGCTAGTTTTTGCACTGTTAATCTAAACAGGCTGGGCTCATTTCAGCTTCGGTGCATTCGTGGTATATATCGTCGCTTAAGTTTTGTCTAAGATATGAGTGACTATAAGCCTCGCCTGTTCCTCTTTGACTTTCACGATCATTATATATGGCAGATTCAGTTCCTTTGGACTCGTATGTTATTTCTATGTCTTTATTTGAACTTTTGTTTTGCTGTCTAGCGTACGTAGATTATGTCGGTTGGTTTCCGCACTCGGTGATTTTTCGTAATATTCTGTTGTTTGACCACGATCTTACTTTGATTCTAATTTAACATAGTCCAGGTTCCAGGTTTTCGAGATTGTTCCCAGTGCTTCTATTATTGTTGCTGTTGTTGTTACTATCAGTAGTAGTAGTAGTAGTAGTAGAAGTGGAAGTCGTAGTAGTAGAAGTAGTAGTAGCAGTAGTAGACGAAGAAGTATTAGATTTTCTTTAGAATAATGTTCTTCTATCCGGCTTTTTAATCTAAACTCGCCAACGAAGATTGTGCCCAAGGTGTCCAAACGTATCTCTTTCTGGTATGCGTATTGGATATGACCGTAATCAAAATGGAGACCATGTATTAGTGAGGAGAAGTAACGTTTGGACGAGTGAAATGTATACAATAAAAATAAATGGGTCAGTACAAATAAAAAACCGCATAAAAAGACGGCTGAAAAAAAACAACAACTAAAGAAACAAAAAGGCACAAACTCAATGCCTTTCAGAAATCTTTTGAGCAAAGACAATCTGTTCTCTCTCGCATTGTCTTTTCCTTTGTTGCCTGCAATAATACAAATACAATTCGGCCGTCCAACCTTATTAAAACGAGAAAATAAAACGCCAACAAAGAACAAATCTCCTGCCATTACTTTAGCATGAGAAGACAGACGAAAAAGACAATGGCCGTGAGTCTACTCTCAGATATCAAGATACGCCGAGAAATGTCAAAAGAAAAAAAGCATTCTATTGTATCAAGAAAGGTAGAAAAAGCGAATCGGTAAAGTTTGACCAGCTATGGATTTTACCGTCGGCAAAAGGAAATGATACCAGAATGTAATATTTGATATCGATATCAGGTGAGTCTATGATATAAAAATGATGCCTCTTTGTTATTGTCTATATCTATTGCGGGATTAAATTCTAAAACCAAGTCTTAACGCAAGATAAAACAGCTTTTTTAGTAATATTTCACGAGGAATGAAAGTGTTAGTTAAAGTTAGGGTTAGGAATAAAAGTGTTATTCATCTTGTATTTAATGTTTTCAAAGGAACAACGAAGGAGTTTCGCTCTCATCGGAGATGCATAAAGAGCAAAGACATTGTAATATGGAACTAAAAATGAGAAGTCTGAACTGATGTAGTTGTTCTGAACTATTACGTAATAATTAGAGCTGAATATGAGAACAATAACTGCAATATTACGTATTTGTAGTACTTGCGTATGGGCTTCCATACACACCACGTATTTGTAGTACTTGCGTATGGGCTTCCATACACACCACGTATTTGTAGTACTTGCGTATGGGCTACATACATACCACGTATTTGTAGTACTTGCGTATGGGCTTCCATACACACCACGTATTTGTAGTACTTGCGTATGAGCTTCCATACACACCACGTATTTGTAGTACTTGCGTATGAGCTTCCATACACACCACGTATTTGTAGTACTTGCGTATGGGCTTCCATACACACCATTAGAACCAAAATTGTTCAGGTGACTGGTATCAAAGCTCGCCATGTGTGACGCCATTTGTAAAACAGTTTGTACTGTAATAAAGCTCGGTTTCCAAGTAACAAATAATTTATTGTTAGTAAAATAAGCATGTACTAAGTTCTAACAACTGACTCGAAAACAACCTGTTCATTGAAATAAATTAATATCCTACCACCTTTTCTATGAGGCAAAAAATTGGTCTAATAAAACCTGACTAATACATTGAACCAATACCTAGTAAGCCAAGCTCCGATAAAATACAAATAGCAGCTACAAAAGACTGGAAAATAGCTCTCGGCTAAAACATATCAACAAGAACTTATGTGCTATCTCCAGGTTAGGATCCATTGATATCTAAAACTTATCTCCAGGTTAGGGTTTATCTATATCTAAAGCTTATCTGCAGGTAAGGGCCCATTTATATCTAAAGCTTATCTTCAGGTTAGAGCCTATTTATAACTAAAGCTTATCTCCATGTTATGGCCAATTGATATCTAAAGCTTATCTGCAGGTAAGGGCCCATAGATATCTAAAGCTTATCTCCAGGTTAGAGCCTATTAATAACTAAAGCTTATATCCAGGTTATGGCCCATTTATATTTAAAGCTTATCTCCAGGTTAGAGCCTATTTATAACTAAAGCTTATCTCCATATTATGGCCAATTGATATCTAAAGCTTATCCCAAAGTTAGAGCCTATTTATAATTAAAGCTTATCTCCATGTAATGGCCCATTGATATCTAAAGCTTATCTCCGAGTTAAGGTCTATTGATATCTAAAGCTTATCTCAATGTTCGGGCATATTTATACTTAAAGCTTATCTCCAAGTTAAGGCCCATTTATATTTAAAGCTTATCTCCAGGTTAAGGCCAATTTATATTTAAAGCTTATCTCCAGGTTAAGGACCATTTATATTTAAAGCTTATTCCCAGGTTTAGGCCCATTTATATTCCAAGCATATCTCCAGGTTAAGGCCCATTTATATTTAAAGCTTATCTCCAGGTCAAGGCCCATTTATATTTAAAGCTTATCTCCAGGTTAAGGCCCATTTATATTGAAAGCTTATCTCCAGGTTAAGGCCCATTTATTTTAAAAGCTTATCTCATAGTTTAGGCCCATTTATTTTAAAAGCTTATCTCCATATTAAGGCCTATTTATATTAAAAGCTTATCTCCAGGTTAAGGCCTATTTATATTTAAAGCTTATCTCCAGATTAAGACCCATTTATAGTTAAAGCTTATCTCCAAGTTAAGGCCCATTTATATTAAAAGCTTATCTCCAGGTAACGGCCCATTTATAGTAAAAGCTTATCTCAAAGTTAAGGCCCATTCATACTTAAAGTTTATCTCCAGGTTAATGCCCATTTATATATAAAGCTTATCTCCAGGTTAAGGCCCATTCATATTAAAAGCTTATCACCGGGTTAAGGGCTATTTATATTTAAAGCTTATCTTCAGGTTAGGTATATTTATATTTAAAGCTTACCTCCAGGTTAAGGCCCATTTATATTTAAAGCTTATCTCCAGGTTAAGGGCCATTTATATTTAAAGCTTTTCTCAAGGTAAAGGCCCATTTATATTGAAAGCTTATCTCCAGGTTAAGGCCCATTTATATTAAAGCTTATCTCCAGGTTAAGGTCCATTTATTTTTAAAGCTTATCTTCAGGTTAAGGCCCATTAATATTTTAAGCTTATCTCCGGGTTAAGGCCCATTTATGTTTAAAAATTATCTCCAGGTTAAGGCCCATTCATATTTAAAGTTTATCTCCAGGTTAAGGCCCATTTATATTTAAAGCTAGTTTCTTTGTTAAGGCCCATTTATATTTAAAGCTTTTCTCCAGATTAAGCCCCATTTATATTTAAAGCTTATCTCCAGGTTAAAGCCCATTTATATTTAAAGCTCATCTCCAGGTTAGGGCCCATTTATATTTGAAGCTTATCTCCATGTTAAGGCCTATTTATATTTAAAGCTTATCTCTAGATTCAGGCCTATTGATATTAAAAGCTTATCTCCAGGTTAAGGCGCATTTATATGTAAAGCTTATCTCCAGGTTAAGGCCCATTTATATTTAAAGCTTATCTCCAGGTTAAGGCCATTTATATTTAAAGTTTATCTCTAGGTAAAGGCCCATTCATATTAAAAGCTTATCTCCAGGTTTGGGCCCAGTTATATTTAAAGCTTATCTCCAGGTTGAGGCCCATTTATATTAAAAGCTTATCTCCAGGTTAAGACCCGTTTATATATAAAGCTTATCTCCAGGTTTAGGCCCATTTATATTTAAAGTTTATCTCCAGGTGTAGGCCCATTTATATTTAAAGCTTACTTCTAGGTTAATGCCCATTTATATTTAAAGTTTATCTCCAGGTAAAGGCCCAGTTATATTTAAAGCTTATCTCCAGGTTGAGGCCTATCTATATTTTAAGCTTATCTCCAGGTTAAGGCCCATTTATATTTAAAGCTTATCTCCAGGTTAAGGCCCATTTATATTTAAAGCTTATCTCCAGGTAAAGGCCCATTTATTTTTAAAGCTTATCTCCAGGTTAAGGTCAATTTATTTTTTAAGCTTATCTCCAGGTTAAGGCCCATTTATATTGTAAGCGTATCTCCAGGTTAAAGCCCATATATATTTAAAGCTTATCTCATGGTTAAGGCCTATTTATATTTAAAGCTTATCTCCAGGTTAAGGCCAATGTATATTGAAAGCTTATCTTCAGGTGAATGCGTATTTATATTTACAGCTTATCTCTGAGTTAAGGCCCATTTATATCTAATACTTATTTCCTGGTTAAGGCCCATTTATATTTAAAGCTTATCTCCAGGTTAAGGCCCATTTATATTTAAAGTTTATCTCTAGGTAAAGGCCCATTCATATTAAAAGCTTATCTCCAGGTTTGGGCCCAGTTATATTTAAAGCTTATCTCCAGGTTAAGGCCCATTTATATTAAAAGCTTATCTCGAGGTTAAGACCCATTTATATATAAAGCTTATCTCCAGGTTTAGGCCCATTTATATTTAAAGTTTATCTCCAGGTTAAGGCCCATTTATATTTAAAGCTTACTTCTAGGTTAATGCCCATTTATATTTAAAGTTTATCTCCAGGTTAAGGCCCAGTTATATTTAAAGCTTATCTCCAGGTTAAGGCCTATCTATATTTTAAGCTTATCTCCAGGTTAAGGCCCATTTATATTTAAAGCTTATCTCCAGGTTAAGGCCCATTTATATTTAAAGCTTATCTCCAGGTAAAGGCCCATTTATTTTTAAAGCTTATCTCCAGGTTAAGGCCAATTTATTTTTGAAGCTTATCTCCAGGTTAAGGCCCATTTATATTGTAAGCGTATCTCCAGGTTAAAGCCCATTTATATTTAAAGCTTATCTCATGGTTAAGGCCTATTTATATTTAAAGCTTATCTCCAGGTTAAGGCCAATGTATATTGAAAGCTTATCTTCAGGTGAATGCGTATTTATATTTACAGCTTATCTCCGAGTTAAGGCCCATTTATATCTAATACTTATTTCCTGGTTAAGGCCTATTTATATTAAAAGCTTATCTCCAGGTTCAAGCCCATTTATATTTTAAGCTTATCTTTAGGTTAAGGCCCATTTATATTAAAAGCTTATCTCCAGGTTAAGGCCTATTTATATTAAAAGCTTATCTCCAGGTTAAGGCCCATTTATATTTAAAGTTTATCTCCAGGTTAAGGCCCATTTATATTTAAAGCTTATCTCCAGGTTAAGGCCCATTCATATTTAAAGCTTATCTCCAGGTTAAGGCCCATTTATATTTAAAGCTTATCTCTAGGTTAAGGACAATTTATATTTAAAGCTTATCTATAGGTTTAGGCCTATTTATATGAAGCTTATCTTCAGGTTAAGGCCCATTTATATTTAAAGCTTATCTCCAGGTTAAAGCCCATTTATATTTAAAGCTTATCTTATGGTTAAGGCCGATTTACATCTAAAGCTTATCTCATGGTTTAGGCCCATTTACATCTAAAGCTTATCTTAAATAAAAAAAACCCAACAAAGTTTATATTTAATTTAAAACTTGACAAATGAATTTTATTTAAATTAACAGATAAGCAGAACAATCGTAATGAGTTCAGTGTTGGCAGTAGGAGTACACCGGGAAGCCCTTATTCATTTCGTCTGTCTTTTTGTCTGTTCATCTTATTTAATCAAAACTCTATGCTAAAATTAGACTAAACTTTTCTTTGAAAAATTTTGCGATAAAAAATGGTGTTATTAGCTTTTTATTAAATATTTTAAAAGTAAAGGCTGGTTAGGGTTAGGTATAAGGTTGTCTTCTGTCCCCCAGGACATTCATAATCAGTAAATACTATGTTTGACTCAATTTAAAGCCTGAAAATCCGAAATAGAAGTTAAAAGATAATAATAAAAATTGTAATAGGTTCACAGGAGTAGATTAGGGTTTCCTCATTCATTTCCGACCAATATTGTATAAGGCTGTCTGTTTGTCCTGATCAATAATCGAAAACAAAGCCCTATAATAAGATTCAACACACATGTTTTCGAGAGTAAATCATCATAATAGTGGTATAAATTGCCCTATAATAAGATTCAACACACATGTTTTCGAGAGTAAATCATCATAATAGTGGTATAAATTGTTTTTATTTAAAATACAAACGTGATGTCTGCGTTCGCTCCATATGGCTATAAAAGAAAAGGCAAAATTTTTATTAACTTTCGAAAATAATATATATGAATAGAGTACACAGGATCCTAATTATTGCTCATTGGCTAAAACTCTTTAAATAAACCTCACATATCTGTCCATATTCCGTAATTTATAATTCAGTATATATATATAGTCACTATAGAATTAAACACTAATAATAAAATCCCATTCCTAGATGTACTAATTGACACTTCTAACAATACTTTTAACACCTCTACCTATAAAAAAACAACTAGCAAAAACTCCAGCCTATTAAATTTCAAGAGTGAATGCCCCCACCGTTATAAAATAGCTATCATAAAATTTACTAAACCGAGCAAAATTGATTTCCTCCTCTAAAAAAACACTATTCATCGAACTAAAAAATATAAAACAAGTATTAATTAACAATGAATTTCCCAACTACCTCGTCGACGAACTAATAAAATCAATGCTAAAAAACCTTACAAACACTAATATAAATAATAATATACAACATAACTCCAATTACATCAACATATATTACCGCAACCAAATGCAGCCAAATTTCAAACTAGAAGAAAAAGCTATAAAGAATATTTCACATCGATATATATCTCCAACAGATAAAGAAAACAAAATTAAATTAATTATTTATTATAAAAGATTCACAACGCAAAACCTTGTAGTAAAAAACAACCCCTCGCCAACCCCCAAAACACTAGAAAGAACCAATGTAGTTTATAATTTTAAATGCCCTACATCTGAGTTGAGACATATATTAGTAATGAACACAAAAATAATACATTCCGAAACTAATTTTAAAATACTTGAAGCCGTATAACCTAAAATCAATAACATTACATACGAGACAAGTAAAACTATTTTAAAATGCTTAGCCTAATTTAGTGATATCAACCGGTGTCGCCTAATTCAATTAAAAAATAGGGACATCTTATTAAAATTACTTACTGCCTATCTCCCCCATTTTCCTTCTCCATAATTATTAGGCGAGACAAAATGAAATCAGCCACTATTTTAAATTAAAAATAATAATAAGAATAATAAATAAAATTAATAAATAAACGAAGAACTGTTTCAATAGTCACATTTTAAAATGTAGACGTCCGTATTTTACGCTAACGGTTTGCCGGCGTATTTTTTAAGAAATTCCATTCTTTCACTCGCTTTGTATTCATTTTAGCCATTAAAGACCTGAAGATGATTCCGGAGAGAATCGAAAACGTTAGTCCAACACATGGATCCTTCATCAATTCATTCCATCTACACGTCAAAAAGATCATTCGACGAATGGAAAAAATAAAAAAAGGAATCACTAAACAGAAGATTTCTGTCGTCTTCAATCACACATGCCTTAATGAAAAAATGCTGCCTAAATACACACAATATATATATATATATATATATATATATATATATATATATATATATATATATATATATTATAATGGAATTAACGATAAGTGAAGTATCGTTAAAGTGATTTATCGTGATAAAGTAAAGCTCAATACGTTGAGTAGAGCAATCAATTTAAAGAAGGAAAGATGAAGATAAAAAATTGCACAAAATTAAATTTGTCTACAAACATTTCTCCAAATCTACAAACTTTTGCTATTTTGCTATCTGCACCATAGCGCCCCTTTTTGTTTTCGACAATGGCTACTCAATACTGCTACAATTCTCTCTCTTGGCCATTTATTTCTTTATCCCCAACGTTGCCTGTTATTTCTTCTTCAATTTTCAAAGTGAAATAAAACAGGTAATATTTATTTATTATAAATATCACATTACCGAATTTTATCCTCTGACGAGAAGAGTTTTATCTTTGAAAATTCATGGATTAAGGATTAGTGTAACTCCTTGCATCTGAACTTTCTATGTAATAAAATTTGTATCAATTTTAGTTAATTTTATGTAATTTTGTGCAATGTTTTATCTTCATCTTTCCTTCTTTAAATTGATTGCTCTACTCAATGTATTGAGCTTTACTTTATTACGATAAATCACTTTAACGATACTTCACTTATCGTTAATTCTATTATTATTATTATTCAAGCTCATGTTACGTTGAGCTTTGTATATATCTTGATATGTTCTGCAAAGAGTTTCTCCCCCTTCTGCTAAAAACATCCCCCACCCTCTCTCTAAATAATTACAGGAACAAACTCATCCAAGCAGTGAGAACTTTCATGATAAACGTGAAATGGAAAGCTTTCCATTACGACCTTAACTTAGGAAAGTCAACACACGACGGATCTAGCGAAAAAAACACACCCCAAACGGAACCCAATATCCTATTGAACTCATATAGAGAGCAAAAGAAGAAAAAAAAGAATAGCCGCGGCTCATTACGGCTTAAAAACTGTATCATTCCCCAGGCAGAATGACTATTTAGATGAATTCGAAAGCGCCTTATTCAACTTAGTTGGGAAAATCAAATTCAAAGAACATAATAATATATCCCACCCGATTGTAAAGAAAATAAACACATTTGCCAAAAAAGTCAAGACGCATAATCGTTTCAGCGGACAAAATTACAAACTAGATTACAACTCTTACAGATATTTAATATACAAAGAACTAAATAAATCTTACAAAACCGCACCCACCAATCTCTAACCAATATAAACGGAGAGGCTAAATCTCTACTAACCTCATTGAACATCACAAACCACGCTGAAATAGTCACCCGGTCACACCTAGATTCTCTCTTAAAGACCATAAAATTGACTTCCATGATAACCCCTCAATTAGACATATCTGCCCTTCTAAATCAGACATAGGAACAATTAGTAAACATTTTTAGACAGAATGATCCCAGACATTAGGAAGAAATTATTCTTCTCACTTTGGCAATCATCTGACGTAGTAATAGACTGGTTCCTTAACCTTAAAGAAATCCAGATTGAACATTATTACCTTCGATATAAATAACTATTACCAATCGATATCCCCAATCCTCCTTAATGAGGCACTAATATTAGCTAAAAACAATTCTGACCTCATTGATATAGAAATTAAATTAATCCTACTAGCAAGAAGATCCATACTTCATTTTGACAACAAATACTGGACCAGGAAATACACCCCTAATAATTACGACATCGTTATGGGGGCCATCGGACTCAGCCCAAGTTACAGACTTAGTCGGCCTTTTCCTCTTGTATAAACTCAGACATAGATTTAAGAATATACAGGGGGGTTGTACAGGGATGATGGCCTATTCGTTTCTAAAGATAGAACTAGAATTTACAGTAAAAATATCAACCCACTGCATACCTTCTTCAATAACTTCAGCCTCACAATAACCATCGATGAAGGGAAAAAACTCCAATTTCCTCGATGTCACATTGGACTTAAACTCCGGCGCTTACTCCCCCTACTACAAACCCAACCTAACGCTATTCTATGTGCATAAACATTCTAACCCCCCTAAATCGATAATAAATTCAATAGTCCCCTCTGTCTCTAATAGAATCTCTAAACTATCAGCTAATAAAGCAATATTCGACCAAAATTCTAATTTTTACAACAATGCCCTGCTTAATTCAGGATATCCAGACAAGATAACTTATAAACAAGAACGCCCTACACATCATAAGCCACACCGCAACATAATCATGCACAACATGACGCAGGGCATAGTAATTACAATAATAGAAATAATAATTTAATATGAACATGAATAACTTAAACACGTTAACCACCAACCTGAAAATAAACACAAACGATTAAGGAGAAAGAAAAATATCTGGTCCAACCCTCTGTACAATAACAATGTTCAAACCAATATCCCTAGGGAATTTTTCAAAATAGTTGAAAATCCATTTAGATACCCACACAAATACAATACCATCCTAAATAAAAACAATATCAAGATATCGTTCTACACAATATCTAACATAGCACAAACTATAATAAGTACTAACAATGAGAAAATTAGATATGCTGAATCAATTATTACACCAGATAAACCAACTAATAATTGCAACTGCCATAACCCATCAATATGTCCATTAAATAATAACTGCATACACAAAGATGTGGTCTATGCATGTACTGTAACCCAATTACGCCAACGCACCACTAATCTAAACAACATCATCCCGACCCACAACCCCACCTAACTCTAGAAACCCAAACCCGAACCAGCCTAGCAACACTATGATACCCACAACCAGTACCAACCCAGTAACTGACAGAATGGCTAACCCTAGGATATATACATACATAGGATCGACCTCACAATCTATAAAATCCAGAATCTCCTCCGACAGTTACTCATTCAATAACAACACCAATAACAAAACTTCTCTAACTAGATTAATCAAAGATTTTAAATCAAATTTTCCCATAAATGGTCTATACTGAAAGAATGAAAGTCCTACACACCAAGCTCAAAGAATTGCCACCTATGCACATCTGAAGCAGTAATGATACTCACGGCTGCAAGAGAGAAAAACATTATAAATTCCAGTAATGAGATAATTTCCAGATGTCAACATTAGAGGAGATTTAAGTCCGCCCAGCTAGTAACCCCAATAGATACCCCCACCCCATAACACATAAATACATATAACCTGACATCGTCGTGCCTCCAAGGTATCTAAATCATCCTCGCTCCCCTATTAGAGTTAATTTTAACCCAATAGTAAAAGCATATAGTTAATTACCCTATCATACGACTTCTTAGCATCGATCTTCTACTACAGATAGACCCTACCGCACCACCACCCCCCTTTCGGAAAAAATATGAACCTAATACTAAAGGCTTACAGTTAGTCATACTCCTTGATGGTATACTCTATATAACATCAACTTGTATCTTGCATATGATGGTTTGACTCTGTTGGCCAATAATTGGCACGTACACGTATTTGTGTGTGTGTGTGTGGGGGGGGGGTATTCGTATATTCGATTCCCTAAACGCGTTGGCCATATGCATCTCCTCCCTCATCTGAAAAGATTTCACTTTCGATGTGATAAAATTTGTATTAATTTTATGTAACTTTACGTAATTTTATGTAATTTTATGCAATTTTTTATCTTCATCTTTCTTTTTTTTTAATTGATTGCTCTACTCAATGTATTGAGCTTTACTGTATCGCGATGGATCACTTTACGATACTTCACTTATCGTTAATGCTATTATCATTATATATATATATATATATATATATATATATATATATATATATATATATATAAAATTTATGAGATTTCATCTGCAAACATTTTATTCTTTGTGGATATTACTGATGATTTTGTAGTGTTGCAGAAACAATATTAACATAAAAATATTGCTTGGCTCAAGGCAAAAGAAACGGACCGTAAAAATACATCTCACAGAAATTTTATGTTATTTATGAATGTAAAATAATAAAGAAATTTTAAAAACTAAGAAAACATTGTTATTAGAATATAAAATGAACCTGCCTTATATATATATATATATATATATATATATATATATATATATATATATATAGTACATCATAGTATATTGGAAACAAATAAATAAAGTGCTCGACCGCAAAAAGTGAGATCTAAAATACATTTATTTAAAAACAATATGTTACATATTTCAGAGACGTACCGCGGTTTCATCGAGATGGACTAACCTGTTCTCCTGTAAAATGCTGTTATAGTCCATTCAAATCATCAGCGACTCACGAAATAAAAATGATTCTTCGTGCTACTTTCATTTCCTGAATTGCTAATGATTTGCATAGACTATAACGGCGTTGTACACGATAAATTCTCAGTCTATCTCGATGAAACAACGATCAAAACACTAAATGAAAGTAATATTATGAACACTTTAAAAATAATTTCATTTCAGGACAAGAAATAAAATTTAAACCAAGTAAACAGAAATAAAATTTACGTTTGAATATTTTTGTCAGCCTGCGTGAGGGACGCAGTGGCAAGGAGGCATGCGGCCGGCGTTACTCACTCCGGGTGAATCTTCTTGCAAATACATGTTTTTAGTAAATCAACTCGTTTGCTGTGATTTCATTATTTGCGTATCTTCTCAAAGAATATCATAATACATGAAGCAAGCATTATTTTATATTTACGAAATAAACTGTTTTTTAATATATCCGTATTTTACTAAAAGGGCGCGCAAGTCGCCCTGTGTTGACAAACTTTAATTAAAGAATCTTCTTCGACTTTGAAAGGTTTAACCTGATGCAATATTAGCACTGGGCGTGTTAAGTCGGCTAAATCGGTCGCGTATATATCTCGCATGCATATCCCGCTCCTCGGAAAATGGCATACAGAACCTGGTATTCCTAAATGGTCAGCAATCATGTACTGGCAAGACTGTACGTCGCTTAACTTCGGTTGTCTAACGAAAAGGGTTAAATTTGTTCTGCTAAAAACTTGTCCGCGAATGAGATTTACATGGCCAACTGCAGTAGTTCCTCGAATCAAACGTGATTTAGATAACAGCCCCTGTTCTTTTTTTATTTGTGTCTCAACTTCATTTTGACACGATTCTCTCTAATCAGTTCGACGTCAATCAAACCGTTTCTAAAAGTGTTATCTCTCCGACAGGTTACAAAATGGCAATCCCATCGCATTAGCCGGCTAAATAGATATCGCCGCCATTTACAAAGACTTACAGAGATTTGCTTTATTAATTGACTAAGAATCTTGTCAGTTTAGTTGTCCAGGCATAAGAGTTATTTATTTTTTAATCTATATATGTTTGTCTTCTTGTTGCTGTTTATAACAACAGCTTGTTTTAGCCACAATAGATTGCCTTAACAAGAAACCCTGATTGATCATCAAAGGAACCGGTGAATTTAATTTGCGACGCAGCAGCAAAAATTAAACTCACGACGCAGCCTCGCTTTCAAAAGAGTAGTTTAAATTTAGTCTTATTAGCCATGGCTGGCTCTAACTGTCGTCCAATTTCTGGCGATTGCTGGCCAACTGCCAGTGTGTGTTCCCCCGATTACGAAACAAAAATCAATTAATCTAGCGACCTACACCGTCTGGTCTGTCTTCATGCTACAGGTTCGCCACGCAGCAGTGTGAGGCTAACAGCCATCATCGGCCGTCGGGAACGAGCCGCTGGTTATTGCCTCAGGTTCGCTGTCACCCTGCGCACAGGTTCGAGACTGCAGCACCCACGGGTGCCGCTGTAATCAGCCGATCGACGTGTATAGACCACACCATTTTATGTAGAAGGGGCGCAGGCAGATTCTCAACGATATCTTTCGACGGGCGCTAGCGGTCGCTAGCTTCCGTCGATCCTCGATAAAAAGGGTTGCAAACGGCCCGACAGTCTGGCGGCGTTTTTCTTTGTAAACGGCAAGTCGCTCAGATAAGATTCGACTTGTGCAGATAATTTTGTGTGCCTGTCAGTAAAAGAATCGGCGACAAACTCTGGCCATGTAGCAGTGTTAACGAACGATCGCGTTAAACCAAAATACGCCGGTCTTTTCCGAATGATTTATTTTTCAACTGATTGCCGCGGAGACGACTGGAGCGATTTACCTTAACAGTATTTTTCCAGAGTCCATCGTGTTTTTAGTTTCATAGAATTCGCTCCAGAAAAGTTTTGAAACAACTTGGTGTAAAAAGCTTAACAAAATAATAAAAACACAGAAAAAGTTAGAATCACTTAAAGATAAACAGAGCCAGAAAGAGACTCCACAACCAGCGCTAAATCCCTTTGATCCAAAACAGGTTATTTAAAACGTAAGCAGTTTAAAAGCCCAATAGGGACGGAACGGATTACACAGGTGGCTGACAAAGTCTATCATTGGCATCATAGTGCCTCTTTATTGTCACTATTCGTTTAACCTGCTCCCAGCCCGCAAATCGAGCAAGACATTCGATGAAACTTCCTGATATTTGCATATTATTTTGAAAAATTCAGCTAGGTCCTACTTGGCAACGCCTAGCCAGGGATAAAACAAGATGGAAAGAAACAAGGGAGGAGTTCCTTCACCTGGACTGAAATTTTTAAAAAGACCATGATTATGATGTTGATAATGATAATGATGTTGTCAAAAAGTAAGAGACTGATGTGTGGTTGATTTTATCGCACGCGAATTTCCGATCTGATCAGGTTGGAAATCGAATTTATTAGGTAATTATTTAGAATTGTTATTCGATCGATGAAGCAACAATATCATATATCAAATAAAATTTAACAGGTTTTGCTGATCATTTTAGTGTTACATTTTCGATCGTCCAATGTTCGATTCTCTTTATCGGACCTATTTCATTTCATGTTTACCTCCGTTGTATCAGCCCTCTGCTTGTCCCGGCTGGTCGGCGTCTACCATTTGCTTCCACAGGTCGTAGTGGATCGCATCTGGTGGTCACCATAAACATCATGAATAGATCAAACCGAAGGCCGTACTTAGATTTTCAAATACTTATTCAATAAACATACAGACGGATTGTGTGTTTGCTTATACGGGAGAGAGAGATAGAGAGAGAGAGAGCAAGAGAATCACTAGAGAATCATACTCATACAATGTTCACTACTGGTTCATGTCTCCCGCCCCCTGGGGCTTTTGCGATAGACAAGTTTTCACGCAACTGTCTTCTTCAAACGTCAGGAACCGAGAAGCTCGAATATCATCACAACGGAAGTGACATCACGCGACTTCCTCTGCTACTACCACCTTCTTTAAGGCCGTCGTCTATATCTGCAACCACCAAAACCTTCATTATCTAACATTAGCAGAATAAGCAACGTATATTATATCTCATATATAAAAGTTAGTCAGTCTGTTTTTTTTTAGTTAACGATTTTATTTTATATAGATATTTTATTCTTTTTAGCAAATTTCCCTTTTTCAGTTTACTATGTTCTATGCGATAATAAGTTTCTTTCGCTTTAGTTTTGTTTTCAGAACATACGCATTTTTTTAAATACCTATTCCGGCTAGAAATATTATTAAAATGGAGACAATATTCAATGGTGAAGAACAGCTGCTACTACTTTCGTCATCTAATATATAAAGTAGAGACGTTTTTTCCCCTGTATCTTCTCGGAGAATAGGAAAATAACCACATGCATCACGGGCTACTGAACTCACAATTACATTGCACTTATTCACTCGAGCGTGTTTTAGTATATCTCTTATTCTTCTTTCCAAACTAACACTGAATATTACATTCGGCCCGGCCGCCACGACTCTCCGAAATACCAACTCCGTATAGGTGGTAGTAAAAACTTTTCTCCCTAACAATTCTGTACTGTGACTACACTCATCGACACCGGGAACTAATAAACACAGTATAATTTTCATAAAGCACCCATTGTTATTTCGTATTTGTCTGGCATTATTTTACTACATAATATTAAGCAATACGCAAAAATGTAACAACCGCTCCCTTACACTCCGGTGATTATTCGCGAATATCAGATTACGTTCTATCTAATTCTACCTTCTACATTTAAATTCATTCCGGAATTAAGCGAATGAAATTAAAGAACACAGTTCCTGCAACATTTAATGATTCAACATGGCGGATAACATTTCTTGATCGAATCGACTTCCTATTTAATTCATTAAGCACTAAGATACTGGTAGACGCGGATACATTTACATTTTCAAAAACATACACCTTAAACACGCATATTATAGAAAAATTGCCCAAATGAATTTACTTCATCAAAAAATGACTTACACCGCGTCATTGTTGAAGTTTCTATTTGGTCGGCAGAATGTAAATGTTAACATAACACGCATGTCAATAAACAACCACACCGTTATTAGCCTATTTACACATTTATTTTTAAGTCGTAAGCGTGGCGCCGTGGGTAAGAAGGGAGGTTCAATGATCGACAGTTTCGGCGTTCGATCCCATTCGACTCTGCCACTTTTTTTTTTTTTGATAAATTTACAACATTCGCCAACACGGTATAGGGGGTGGGGGTGGAGAAAGAACTATAGGCCGTTTTTTTTTATTCGACGTCATGCAATAGGTACTAATTTCTCCCGTGCAACGCCGGGCGACGGGTTCCGCTAGTTAATAATAAAAACTACTTATAAAGGGATCCACTATCATCAGATATCAGATACACAATTACATTTTTTATATTAAAGATTCAATTTTTTTTCTTTATTTTATGTGTACATCATAATATATAATGTAGTTTTTTATATTCATACATACATATTTGCAGATATATTTCGGTCAGAGCCATGGATAGACAGACCGTTTCGAGCCAACGTCTTATTTTATATATAGCTGCGTTTAACGTTGTAGTTCCTTTCCGTTTGTATGTTTACGAACTCTTGAAAGAGTTTCGGACAAAAATCTCCATAAAAATATATATATAAATTGAGTCAGAGTACATGAATAAGTATATTTTATTTTGATCAAAGGTGTAACAACATTATCTTAGTGTCTGCGATCGACCAGAACACCTATAAAAAAGAAAATACCAATTTCACATGACTTTATCTCGTTTATAACTTAAAAACTATAGAAATCGTTAAGAGATTAGAGCGTGAATATACAATTCTTTCCCGTGTAACGTCAAGTGTTTTTGACGTGGTTAAGGCTATAGGTTTGCTGAAGATTATTTAAAATAATGGCACTGTGCTCACACTCATTTTCACCCAATCAAAGCTGAGTAAATCTTCGGCTCAAAAATTGAGTCTTATCAAATTAAAAAATCAGAATAAAAATTCAATATGATGGCATAATCTGGCACAAGATAACATAATGTTTTAAATTAATTTGAGAAAACTTTAATTTTTCTACAACTTTCAAAATCAATCCAAAGATACACATTTTCATGGGATATGCAGAACCACTATTTTATCTACGGGCGCTGTATTCTCACATCATAATACTGAGCTAGATTTCGAACTAATATATTACAGATACTTTAAGTCTTCTGTAAAGAAGGTTACCTGTCTCCACCGGGCTAGAAAACTTATACCGTTTTTCAGTAAACCTGTGAGCACTGACTGTTTGCTAGAAGAAAAGTATAGTATATTACTTATACAAGACTTAATCTTTTTTATTCACGATTTAATTTTTATTATTGTCCCAATACAGAGACTGGGTTTTTTAACTTGAAGAAACGACATTATGTCTTACGTTTCCCTCGTGGGGAGGAAAGTAAATATGGAAAACTAAGTGATGACCCCATACCCCCTAACGCTCTTAAAGTTGGACTTCACCGGCCGAGAGTGTTTCATGCTATATGCAAACAGCTTTAATGTAACCAATATATTGGATAGTGACAGGTCATAATGGACCAGGGGGATGGAAATTAGTGGATGTATCGAAACTCTTGGAGCTACATGAATTGGAATTAGTGTAAGGCCATTTCCAGAACCACAAGGATGAGGATGACTGTACAACCTTTCCCGAATCATATTAGTCACGTCAGTTTAATCGAAAGTTCTGGGGATATATAGTTATCTTTTCAGCTGAAACTCCGAACACCGACTACCTCTCTTTCTATATCTTTCTCGATATCTCTATTGCAACCGGATATCCTGCCGTGTTTATTTGAAAGCTCACCAATGCTAAAATCTGAGGAACTGTCTTGAAAGACAGGGACAGAAGCAGAATTAAAATATTAATATATATATATATATATATATATATATATATATATATATATATATATATATATATATATATATATATAATGAAGAAGAATGGAAAGGAATTAGAGAAGCAAAAGCCAAATCATAATTCAATTCAATTGCTCAGAGCAAGGTATATTCCGCAAAAAAGGCAATTTATTCAAGTTAAATTTTCCTCTTTTCCTCTTAAATTTTGATCTTTGAAAAGCCTGGCTTAAGGAAAATTTAACTTGAATAAATTGCCTTTTCTGCGGAATATACCTTGCTCTGAGCAATTGAATTGAATTATGATTTGGCTTTTGCTTCTCTAATTCCTTTCCATTCTTCTTCATTCTACCTGCTCTATCCTGGATATTGAGCTGTATACTCTTCACAATAGGTTTTACTTTTCCTAAAAGTTCGCTTTTAGTACACCACTTTATATATATATATATATATATATATATATATATATATATATATATATATATATATATATATATATATATATATATACACATATATATATATATATATCATTTTTTGTGTGTGTGATGTTTGTGTGTTCTCCATAGAAAGAAAGGTTAGAGAATCTACTTTAAATTTAAAAGTGCATTATTATATAGAATTTACCGGCGAAGACAATAGACGGGCTCCCGAATCTCTGTGCACCCCTAAGGAGTCTATGAGAGCATAACCCCTTTCAAATTCTAAATATATCTTATTTTCATAAAATTGTAATCATATGTATGAAATATTCTGGAGAAAACAGGAAAACTGTTCCTGAACCTCTAAGTGCACCCCTAAGGAGACCGAGCGTATAACCGCCTTAAAACGTCAAATATATCCTATTTTGATGAAATTTAAATCATATGTATACAATTCTCTGGGGAAGATCCCGAATCTCTACATTACCCTCTATGCGTTGAATATCTACATGGCTCCACCTCTAAGTAATCCATGGGTGCATAAGCCTTTTTTAAACTGTAAATACGTATATCGTATTTTAATGAAATTAATAACATATGTATCAGAAAATACATCAGAAAGTTTTCCAACATTGCAACTTCTTCAAACTATATTAGAGGGAAGCAATGACAGTAAAAATGCAGTAAAAAGCGAAAGTAATATTGTAGTAAAACGCATAGGGAAAAAATGCATAATGATCCTCATTCAATCTCGAGCAATGTTGGGTTTTCCTGCTGGTAACTGATATTCAAGTCTTTTCAGTTTTTATACTCCGGAAATTGACCAGATCTATCCTATCAGAAACTTACATTACAGAAAGTTTGATTGATAGAACGAGTTTCATTGGCTGATACTGAGCATACATGTCATATATATTATGTTACCTTGTTAAGCAATTTAATTTACAAAGGATATGACATGCGTAGCCCGGTGTCGCATTTGTGTAATGCCTGGGTTGCTGGTGGAGCAGGTGTGAGAATTAAAAGCCCGCAATTATCACCGATCTATTTTTGATATATATTATTACGCAGAGATACAGAAAAAATATATGTTCGAGCTATATTTGATTAAATTCTCGCCTGGAGCGCAGGAAATCTCCTAAATGTCTCTGGCGCCAATTTAGTCTTGAATCTAAGCTGGTATCTAAGACGTCTCGAAAACATTTTTCTTCCATTATTTCGATCTGTAGCTTAAAACGGCTGGAAACATGTCAGCACGTAGCTGAGGGTTCTAACATGGCTGATCCTCTTGAATGACTGCTTAACACTCTTTTCATCTCAGAAACTCATTTAAAAATCAAAGGAAATCAGATATTTACATTTGAGATGCAGACGTCTTCAGATCTATAGGAAGAGGGTCGCGTGGATTTCACCTGCCACGTTCCTATCTAGATTTCAATCAAATGGTGGTGCGTACACAATCACACCTGGAGGATAGATGGTTCTGCTTGTTAATTTCAATGTCTATCTCTAAAAGTATAAAATATACTTACACTAGTTGCATAGTGGTATAACTTGGTAAGTAGTGATTAATAACAAAAGAACCCAGAGTGTAAAAATAGTAATGTTATAATAGTATGGTTTATTCCAACGTATATATCTTGTACAAACAATAGTAACTACAGGTAATCCGATAGGATTTAACAGAATAAACTCGAATGTCCATACTATTTTTCATAGTCGTATTTGTTGTCCAAGCTAGTTTACTTATTTAGTAACTGGGGGAGTCCGGTAGCCCATATCAACCCATTACTAATCTACTCTGGCAATCAATCCCAGTAATTAATTACTATTTCGCTAACTTAATTATATCAATTTAAATCCTGTTATTTATTTCACAGAATAAACAAAATTATTGATATAATAAATCCAAATGCAGGAAATCAATTAAAAAAATGGAAATTGCAAAAACTGTTTTAATTCATAACACTTCAGGTGGTGGTATTTCTATTACAATCATACGAACATTGGGTCGGTGTTCACATGACTGAAGTATGTACACGTCCTATCGAATCGTCATATCAAAACAAACGTATTTATTATTAAAATTACTTTATCAGAATTCCTTGTTGGATTACGTCTGTGAATCCAAAAGGACACGGTTAAAAATTGCAAACATGGACACAATAGTCAAGATTATAATTATGCACTATAATGATAACCACATCATACAAATACAAGCGTGGTTAGATGTTGAACGCGTGAAGAGTCCAAAACGTAAAACTTATCATCCGAAAATAGGAGTCTAAAGAGAATGGGTCGGTTAAGGCCGGCATCATGTTTGTTCAGTCAATTAACGTTAACTGACCGATTGTCTTTTAATTTTATTTTTTAATATCGAAAAAGAGATGTGGATTGATAGATCGATGAATAGGTAATTAAAAATAAAACCAATTTGTTATAATAATTTCTATATTTAAAACTTTAATCGATTAATATCAGATGTTATAGACCAGTCAGGTTCACTTCTGATGACTGGTGATGTTGTGAAACTGTAGTGAGCTGTTAATCTAAGTTTCATTTCTGATGATTTATTACCTATATATATATATATATATATATATATATATATATATATGGGTGGGCCAAAATAAGGGTCCTATCTTTAAATTTGAATAACTTGAATTTGAATAACTTCCACAAAATAAAAGTTAAACTCACCAAACTTTATGTGTGTGTAGACTAACCCTTCCGAGATTTTTTGAAATTAACAAAACAAATTTTAGCCAAAAAACACTTCTTAAAACTTACAAAAACTAAAGTATTGTTTTTTACACTGTTTTGAGTTTTTTAAGCAAAAATAATGTTTTCTAAATGAGGGTACGTTCCTTAGGGCTAATACGGCTCATGCTTGCTTCTGAAGGGGTCCTTTACTTATTCTAAAAAGAAATAAATAAATAAATAAATAAAAAAGTTATGAATTTTTAAAAATAGGACCCTTATTTTTGCCCACCCTGTACATATATATATATATACAGGGTGATTCATAAGTCACTTAGCTATTTATTTTTAAAATTCTAAAGTTAAAACAATACGGTAATACAAAACGGAAAGTTTATTCAACAAATTCGTTTATGGGAGTTTAAAATTACAGCAAATTTTTAAAATTTCAACCTTCGTTCTGCATGCATAGCTCCATTCTTTTTTGCAAGGAATTTACGACTCTTTGTAGCATATTTGATTGATTATGAAATAAATATATATAGAAACAAATATATAAACGAACAAATTTAAAATAACAAATATCTGTAATTAGAGAGTAAGATAACAATTATCAAAAGTTCATAGTATGTTTGTGCTTCATATGGTAATCATTTTAAATAGCTAAGTAAAGTGACTTATGAATCACCCTGTATATCGGGGTCGTAGAAATACATGGTATGGTACCCAGGCGCGATGCTACCCTACTCGGCGAGATGGACCCGTAGATTTTGTTAGATCATCCATCTAAGAGACGGAAACTCCGATATCAAACCTGCGCTCTACATCGTCTCTCAGTTATTTTGCTTCGGCTTGTCACTGAAAACAGACTTTGTAGAAGGGGAATGTGCTCTGCGTGTCGTACAAACGCAGTAGATGGCCACCTTACATGCACAGATATCTCTATAAGACCCACGACGAGAAAGACATGTAAAAATAAAGTGGATCTGCTGAAAAATATGTGTGACCACAATCGGACAATAACATTCTTGTAAGGATCGTCTTTTTCTGTAAAAAAATGGCAATCATATATATATATATATATGTATGTAGATATATATATATATATATATATATATATATATATATATATATATATATATATATATATATATATATAGAGGTATGTATATGTATGTTTATGTGTATGTGTGTGTACCTAGCTAATCTCGGCTCTATTTAGTTGAATTTTGTTTATACAAAATAGATAAAAAGGGAAGTAAGTCCTTTGTGAAAATTAAAATACCTCCGATTGTTCTAAGAATTTAACAATAGGTGTTAAAATACAACAATATATGTAGTATGTTTTAGAAGTCTGAGGGCAATGCAGAGTGCCGGGTAGGTTGTAGGCTGGAACGAACAAAAATAATTAATTGAAGTGGGACGTAGTATTTATTTTTTCGTAAAATCTTACATAACACAACACAACACCACACTTGCTGTTATGTAAGATGTAAAGAAAAAATAAGTAGTAAACGGCACTTTACAACTAAATAAATAGTAAGTCCCATTTCGACAACCTACCCGGCACTCTGCATTCCCTTCAGCCTTCTTAAACATACTACTACTATTCCACGCAATGCTTCAAGCAAACTACCATTGTCTATTACAACAACATATATATATATATATATATATATATATATATATATATGCATATATATATATATATATATATAGTAGAGAATGGTAGTTTGCTTGAAGCATTGCTGGGTATAGTAGTAGTAAGTTTTTGAAAGGCTGTGGGCAATGCAATTCCGGGTAAGATGCAAGTTGAAAGGAAAGGAACAAAAACAATAAAAATAAATCGAATACGATATAAGACTTACTATTTATTTTTCCTTTTTTTTCCTTTTTTTTTTTTTTTTTTTTTCTTACATAACAGCAAGAGTGTTTTAGCTGTCCGGGTGATTAAAAATCACTATTTGATATTTCGGGAAAAGACATCCCTTTTTCAAAAATAATTAGACCAGAAGAAGAATAATATTTTATTCTTCTCCGACTGTGTAGAGAATAATACAAAACAAAATGGCTGCCAGATATAGACCGCAGCAAAAAAAAAACAGTTTCACAGGGAATATAAATTAAGTTAAGTTTTATTTTAATATTATGTTAAATATATGATTGGTGTTTAGAATATTAGTGTAATGTTGGTTAGGTTATGGTGTTCGATAAACTGTTATTTTTGATAATATATATTGTATCATTTTTTTTATTTTTTTTTTTTTTTATATTTGAATATTTACTTTGTTTTATCTTCGTATTTTTATTTTGTTTATCTTTCTATCGTAATTTAAGAATTTTAATATAAATTAAAGTAATTAGTCTCATATTTTAAATATTCTAGATCTATCTACTTATCGATTTCGATTATCATCTATTAAAGAAGTGTTATTAATTACTAATTGTGAGTTTCGTCAAATTAGATTAACGAATTAACTTATTAACTTGAGATATTTATTATAAGATAAAGGGGAGTAACTCTGGATTTTTTTAAAATATTTTTTTTATAATTAATTTTTTAATTTTTTTTTTAATTTTTTAATTTTAAAAAATTTTTTTTTTTTTTTGGTGGAGATCTGTATAACAATATTAGTATATATATACAACATATATACACAAATGCATATATACATATATATATACATATCTATGTATTATTGTTTGTTTAATTGTTTATCTATATATATTCATCAATTTCTTTACATATTTGTTTGTTTGTTTTTTTTTTTTTTGTTTTTGTTTTTTTTTTTTTTTATTTATTTATTTTTTTTTTTTTTTTATTATTATTATTTACTTGTTTAATTTATTTTATGAATTATTTATTTAATATTTGCATGTTATTTGTATACATTCTATATGTGTTTGGATTTATTAATTAATAATGCTAGGTTTAGTGTTTTTGTTCCTTTCCTTTCAACTTGCATCTTACCCGGAATTGCATTGCCCACAGCCTTTCAAAAACTTACTACTATATATATATATATATATATATATATATATATATATATATATATATGATATGCATTTTATTATGTAATAGTCTTTATTGGGAATTGCCGCGTTTGTTGTTTTTGCTTACTGAAGTCGATTGTGTCACTCCCTGAGTGATTAAGATGCAGAAAATTGTATTAGTTGTCGCTCTTTACTTTATAGTACGTATTTTTCGTTAATATATATGTTTTTATTAATTTCATACGTACATAAAAGTAATCTATTGACACGTGTTTCTGGCTCACAGTCGTCATCAGCATGGCTTACTTAGACAAGGATCGACCCTTCGATATTGACGTCTACAGTCTTTCGTTTTACCAATGGACTAAAACAGCCTACCTAGAAATATGTACGATTTTTATCACCTAAATATCTAATGTATTTTTTATGTAATTATTTATATTGGTGATTGAAGCGTTCGTTATGTTTGCTTACCACTACTATTTCGATTGTTTCACTTCCTGGGTGATTAAGATGCAGATAATTGCATTATTCGTATAGGACGTATTTTTTGTTAATATATATATATATATATATATATATATATATATATATATATTATTATTATTATTAATTTTATACGTACATTAAAGTAATTAAAAAATTAATAAGAATTTATATATATATATATATATATATATATATATATATATATATATATATATATATATATAAGGAGATTTCGCGTACAACAAAATCGTAGTATAAATTACAAAGGAAACATTCTTTTAATCAATGAAACAGGCGGGTGGAGAAAAAAAGAAAATTGCTGAAGTTTTTCTTAAGGCATATCGGCTGATAACGTCAGTTGCAGATCTTTAATGATGCAACCAATTACAACGTTGAGAGATTTACGGGGTTTTTTTCTCAATCGTTTTCTACAACTATAGCAAATTTCCCCTCATATCTCATTCGAGTTTCTTAGTTTTTAATTTATCATTCAGATGTTTTCTCTGAGAGGGTCAGACGATTAGGCCTTAAGGAAAAGTTTAGCAATTTTGTTTTTTCTCTCCACCCGCCCGTTTCATTGATTAAAAGAATGTTTCCTCGTCTTTTCATCGTTGCGCCGCCCGACGAGGTATTCTAGCACATTTTTTAATGCATTTGGGACCAATCTTGTTTGCTGTTTTACTTAGCATCAACAGTACTGAGAAAATATTGCATTTAAAGACATTTTTATATTTTTTATATTTTTTTCTTTTTATCTATATTTTTCTTCGGTCCTTTTCTTAAGTGATCTCAATTGGGGCAACACCGCATTGTCTATTATCAGTTGCTGAAACTATTAATCCAAGTACTTAATTTTCCTAATGATCTGCCAAGCAAGGACCTGATTCGTAGTGAAACACGTGTAGGAAGAAACATCTTTAGTTTAATGTATATCGTAAATAAATAATACTTTGAAATAAACAGTCTTTTGTGGTGATGTATAACCGCCTGAACGGAATGCTTCGGTAAACCTTCAATAAATCACACACACACACCACACACACACACACACATATATATATATATATATATATATATATATATATATATATATATATATATATATATTAGGAAGCGTACAAGCAATTAATATAGCTTAATTTTAACATTAACTCTTCTAAATATTACGAAAATAAAAATGTGAGAATATAAAGTAATACTTTTGAGTACGGTGACGTAGTTCTGGTTACAGACATACTGACAGAAACCCTGTATCCTATTTTCAAAATTCCGTATTCATTTGAATAATTTTATTTAAACTATTTCCTTTGGCAAGCAAACTCATTTTCAACTGAAAGGATACGCTTTCGTGTATTTTCAATTCAAATCATGGTATTTTTTTAATGGTGTCATCCGTTCCCAAATGGAAATTATACAAATATACACATTTGTACAATGTCATTTTCAAACTTCCTTCGACTAATTAGCGGAAAGTATTTCCGAATCTCAGTTGGAATCTCACCAGATCTTCGCGTAAGAATAAAATAGTGAATATATTTCAATAATGTTATTAAATAATAAAAAAAAAACATGCTATTATTTTTATGGATTGGAATATTTCTTCAATATAGAAATAAAGATATGTATGAAAGTGAACGTAGATACGTTTTAATTGGATGAGGGGTGAGTAGGATTGAATTGTATAATAAGATTCGATTATTATAATGTTTTGTGTGGGACACCGACGTTTATATCAGGAAATACTGACGTACATAAGACTGCCATGCATTGTATTTCATTCATAGCAATATATATTCCGGTAATCAGTAATAATTTCACAAGTGCTTCAAAATCTAAGACGTCAGTTTGTTGCGATTTAAAATCAGTGTAAATCAATTGTCTGGCAGAGAAAACCAAAATATATTTGGACTTCGTTCTTTTTGCGAATACAGTTAACTCCATGTCGATATTAGAAAGTTCCAAAAGTAAAGATTGAAGCGGTGTTACATTATGATTTCTCGAAGATTAGTCAAATCTTCTTCTTTGCCTATCTAAATTCTTCTTTTTCTTCTTCTTCTTCTTTTCTCATAATTCTTCTTTTTCTTCTTCTTCTTCATCTTTTAATTCTTCTTCATCTCTTAAGTCTTATCTCTCAATTTTTATTTATTTTTCTTCTTTTTCTCTCACAATGTTTCTTCCATTCAATATTTTTATCTTCATATATCGCCGAACGACTACAAGTACTATTCTTCTGGTCTTGCAAAGACATTGAAAGAACAGAATGGAAAGTATGGTTGTGTTTGTTCGACGGTAGATGAAAATATAAAACTTGAAAGAACAAATGAAAGGTATGGTTATCAATTGATTGCTCCTTTATTCATATATATATATATATATATATATATATATATATATATATATATATATATATATATATATATATATATATATGTATGTATATATATATATATATATGGGAAATGAAAAAGGAAAAACCAAGAGATATTTTTTAATATATTCATCAAGATTTCGTCTTTATTTGTAAGACTTCCTCAGGATGATAATTTTAAGAAAAATATAATGCAAGTACATCGAAATATTGGGTAGACATGATGGGCTGATGAGAAAAAGTAGTAGCCGTGGCTGCTGAAAGCGCAGGACGAAGGTCCTGGCTGAGAGTATTCAGTGGCAGGGTGGGAGTGTTAGTGAATTTCTATTAGGGTGGAAGAGAGGGGAGGGAGGGCTGAGGTTTTTACCGTGGGTAGGTGTAGCATGGATTTTGAAGGGCTGGGGAAAGAAGAAGGGAGGGGAGGGGGGGACTCTGTGTCTTTAGTATGTAGGAAGTGTCATAGTTTTAGAAAAGGATTTGAAGAAATGAAGATAATTTGAAAGTAAGCGGGGTGGGTGGGTGAGAGTGTGAAAGAAGTAGTCGAAAGGGTGAGATGGGTGACGGGGAGAGGGAAGATTTTTTTGTGGTTAGGTGTGAAATTTTTGGAGGGTAGGAGCATTTACCAGTTAGCTATGTCAGGAATGTGTGAATATAAGTGAGTAAGAGGGAAAGTGTTGAAATGTGCTGTGAATATGACAATGAGGGGAAAGGACAAAGAAAGAGAAGGAAAAACGTGATATTAATTTTGGCGAGAAATAAGTGGCACTACCTTCATACCAAAGACAGAGTTTCCCCCTCCCCTATCTTGTTTTTCTTTCTTCATTTCCCATTACGTCGGATTACTCTCATTCTTCCTTTCTCATGTATATATATATATATATATATATATATATATATATATATATATGATAAAAAATGGAAATAATATTTTAACGTAATTTAGAATGAAAAAATTAAAACCAAAAATATTATTTATGTATTGATCAAGTGTTCTTCTTTATTTTAAGACTTCCTGGAGATGACAGGTTTGAAGAAATATCACACAAGTACGAATATTTGAAAAAGTTTGGACCAAATGCACCAAACTTTTTATATTTTTATGTAGTTTTTTTATTCTATTTTGTTGGTATTCATTTTGTTGGTATTAGTCCGGAGGGGTCAGATCAACCTTCACTTTAAATTGATCGTCTGTAACGAATTTACGTGTTTTCTTGACTCTACGGTGGATTTGACCCCTCGGGATTAATACCAATAAAATGAAGAAAACAAAAAATAGGAATAAGTCCTGTTCCTGAAAAAGATGTATTCATCGAAAGTTTAAGTAAAAATACATAAATAATAAAATGATTTTATTATTTAAAACTGGAACCGTATTTTTGTAATTATATATATATATATATATATATATATATATATATATATATATATATATATAGATGTATAAATATTTTTTTATAAATATTAAAGTGTTTTAATACCTACAGACGACGTCGTTTCAGGTTTTCTACATCCATCAGTGCAACAGTTGCGATTGCAAGCGGTCCAATAGGCCCGAACGCAGTTCGTAGATTCAGTCTAGGAGCACGATATATATATATATATATATATATATATATATATATATATATATATATATATATATATATATATATATATATATATATATATAGGCAGCATATTCTCTTGCAGGCAAGTATTGTTGGATATAAGAGACAACTCATGTCTAGATATCTATTGGTAGATTTTTTAATAGTCCGAAACAGGATCTTTGTTTCGAAGGAGAATATGCTGATGAATTTGCCATAGTTTTTATTTGTCTCCCAAGTACTTTCAGACCCACTCAGATCTATCTTCATGGGTTTGAAAGTACTTGGGAGACAATCCAAACTATGGCAAATTCATCAGCCAATTCCCTTCCGAAACTAAAATCCTGATTCGGACTATTGAAAGGATCTACCGAAGGATATCTAGACATAAGTTGTCTCTTATTTTCAACAATATATATATATATATATATATATATATATATATACTATTCCAATACCCGTCCTAGGACGGTTGTAAGCAATAATTATAGGATTTGTTTAAAATTTTTATGTTATTCTTTATTTTTATTTGTGAATTATGATACGCTTTTGGTGGTATTCCCTAAACGGTAACGTTTACAAAAAGATAAATAATGTGTCCATATTACTCAACCTCTTACCTAGAATAAATATTCCATTAACTCATTCCATTAATTTACAATTATCGGTTTAAGAAAAAATGATGCACCCCCTAAATATAAGCATTTAAAAAGTTTAATGTGTTCATGTTATTGGCCGTGTTGCTTAGAATATATAATTCAAAATTCATAATGATATACTTATGGCAAGTTCATTTGTTAAAGAAATACCCGATGTATGTATATATATATATATATATATATATATATATATATTTATTATTCATACAGACACGTAAGAAAAGCCGCTACACTGACACTTTTGTACTTTTTGTACATGCCTCTATGAATTAAAATATATATTAAAATAGCTCTATTTACTATTGAGCACTATTATATAAACCCGGGGGGGGGGGAAATGCTTTGGATTTTAAACCATGGATGTTTACTTTACCTAGATTACTATATATATATATATTTTTCTGAAGACGTTCGTTAATACGAATGAAACCGGTCAAATGTTTTTGTTTTTCTCCTGTATTTTAACCTGTTTTCCGTTTGTCTTTTTTCACACATTTTGTCTACCACGGCATTTGATTTTCATGACTTGTCGTGCACCTTACCCCATATATATATATATATATATATATATATATATATATATATATATATATATATATATATATATATATGTATGTGTGTGTATGTATAGGAGCATATTATTAATTGATAGAAAATAGAAAATAATATTAATAAAATAAATAAAAGATTAAATAAATAACATAATAAAAACACAAAAAATAAATAATCAAAAATAAAAAATATAAAATTAATAACCCCTGTACATGTGAGTGAAGATGTGTGTACGTGCGTGCAGTCGCATATGCGTGCAGATGTTGTTATAGGCATGCTTGTGGTTCCATGCACGTATGTGTATATAAGTTTATTTTCCGGTGCGCGTGGACGGAACTACGCGTACGAGTGGAATAAAATAATAAGATAAAGAATTTGATACATTTTCTTAAATACACTAAATATTAATATTATTAACACACCATCAATAAAATAGAAGTTAACAACCCCCACCCAGAGACTAAACTTATACCCCTCAAACGGAAATAACAGATAGCATCCATCATTTCGTTTATAACCAATTTTTGTTTTCAGCACTACTGGTTATAAACGGGACATATCAACGAAACACCGCTTTCCTCCCATTAAGATAAAAAAAAATACGAAAACACCAATTCAATAAACAAAAATAAACAAACACGTTAAGTCCATAAAAACATTATTGCATCATCTTTTTCAGCACTATATCGAACAATTAATCCGATACATGAATTTATTCCCAAAAACGACAACAAAAAAGCACCCTAATTTCACAAACCCAAACGGCAAACTTCATAGCTGCCCCTTTCGTATTTTTTCAGACTAGGTAAAACAATAACATGACAAATCCAAAAAAAACAGATAAATAAATAAATAAATAAATAAAACTTGCTAGGGAATAAAATGAAGGCCTTTCATACACGATCTAACATCGATCTCCCTTAAGTCTTAGTTAATCACTATCCCACACCGGATTTTTTCGGGGACCCCCTCAGAGATACACCGTTTTCTGTCATTGTTGACGCCATTCCCTATCGGGACGAGACTACAATCATTTCAGCTTGCCGATGATTCCACTGGGCACGGAGATTTACTAAAGATTTCTAAATCTACCCTTTTGGATGAAACCGCGGTACATTGCTGAAATATGTAATATACAGTATCTAAATAAATTATATATATATATATATATATATATATATATATATATATATATATATATATAAACATAACTAATCTCATATAGAGTGATAGATAGAGAAGAGAGAGCAGGAGATATAGAAAGAGAGAGAGAGAAAGAGAGGGAAGGAGGGTGAGAGAGCATATGTGTAGGTTTACTAATAAGATGGACAAATAATAGATTTGAAGAGACTGACTGGATAAATAAATAGATACAGAGATATTCTTAGACTGATATATATATATATATATATATATATATATATATATATATATATATATATATATATATATATAAACTGTCCGTTTTTCACACCTTTTTTGTGTTCATTATCGCACTAGTTTCCTCCCTCCTCCGCCTCGCTTTCATGTATTGAGAGCCTAATGAACCATGCCGCGTCATTAGTTATCGATTTCCGCCCCCTCTGCGTATCAATAGGTGATCAACTTTAATGAAATAGCCGTTGCTTTTTCGAGCTCAAGATGCCGCTGATAAAAGGGACATGTTTGGCCGGGCGATTAGTCTTCAATTACACATTACGACAAATCAGAGTGAAAATGTTCAATTGAACCAATAGTAAAAAAGAAACCAAAAGAAATGAAGAGAAAAACTTGTTCCCCGTCAGTGATGCAGTATTGAAAGTAAAAGACCAGCCTTAATCATAACAGCTAGTATATATATATATATATATATATATATATATATATATATATATATATATATATATATATATATATAGTAAGTTATGAAAATATACTTATGGCAATTAAGTTACACAGAATCTTCCGCGCTTTATCCCCGAAGGGAATCGTCAGGCTAAAATGCAGTTTAGCTACATAGAGGCTTCCGCGTTTCATCCTCGGAGGAATCGTCAGGCTAAAATGCATTTTAGCTTGACGATTCCCTATGGGGATGAAACGCGGAAGCCTTTGTGTAGCTTAATTGCCATAAATATATTTTCATAACTTTTTACTTAGCACTACTCACGTATCAAGTACTGTTGAAGTAAGTACTGAAAATTGATACATGAACAATTATATATATACTTATAACATTTAATGTGGATACATGAAAGAAATCATATATATATATCTATATCTATATCTATATATATATATATATATATATATATATATATATATATATAGTTTGTAAACTCACCCATTAAAACGTTGATGAAATAGCAATAATAAGGAGAATATTTGTTTTTTAATATTTTGAAACCTGAACAACGCAGATGTTTTTTTTTAATAAATTATTTATTTACTATAAAAACTTTTTTATATAAACTTGAGTACTTTCCGTAATAGATACCCTTGTCAGAAGTATAAGCATATTTCTTTTTTTCTTCTTCTTTTTTCTCCCTGACTGAGAAATATCTATCGTAGTAAAGTTCAAATTCGTCCTGATGTTAACGACAACCAAAGTTGAAATGTTATTGTGTGTAGCACGCGGTTAAGGAAAGTAATGTTAAATTCCGTAATATTTTTAATCTCAGATAGAAAATTTTAAAATATTATTTTCATCATTAGGACAAGTAATTTGTAATCAAAGTTGTGATTCTGTAAAACAGCAAATGATTTTAACGAATCGGAATTTATCAAACAAAAATACAAATAATAAGTTAAATGATAAGCCTAACCCTAACCCTGAACCCAAACCCTAACTCTAACCCTACCTCTAACCCTAACCGTTACATTCTTCATGAAAGTATTAAATTTATTTTTAAATCTGAATTTCGTTTCTTTATGTTCATTGATTTTATGGACCTAACATACAATTGCCCCTAATGATCCCAGATTGAATCGAAGGGAAATTACAATGGTGTATATAGATTACTTGGAAAAAAAATCATATGTGAAGTTATTGTAATTTTCAAACTGTTTACATATCAACTATACACACAAACAAATATTGACAGGCGCCGTCGCATGAGAATATCCTCATCTCCATATGTTTGAAAAAACATTACAATTCGATGTTTAGCTCAGTTTCAAATGGTATACAAGTAAGTTTGAATAAAATTGCAACAAATGTGACAATCGGACAAGCCGTGAAACTGTAATGAATTAAGCGAAGTAGAATTTATTCTGGAGTAACAAAAGGTTATTTTCTCTTCTTACTTTTAGTCAAACATCTTTTCGTGTATATAGTTTAAGACAATCAATTATCAGTATCGTAAATACATACACAATGGAAATAAAAATGACATATATTTATATATATATATATATATATATATATATATATATATATATATATATATATATATATTATTATCCACATGAAATTTTACAATGAGATATAATTTTTTATGTATCAATTTTCAGTATTCAGTGCTCGATACGTAAGTAGAGCTAGGTAGTAAGATATGAAAACATATTTATGACAATTAAGCTTCACAGAGGCTCCCGCGTTTCGTCCCCGAGGAGAATCTTCAGGCTAAAATGCGGGGATGAAATGCGGAAGCCTCTCTGTAGCTTAATTGCTATAAATATATAAATATATGTTCATAGCTTACTACATGTATATATATATATATATATATATATATATATATATATATATATATATATATATATATATATATATATATATATATATATATACAAGTCAGTTCATATTATATTCCAATAACCATGGTTTTATTTTATTAGTTTTATTTTTTTACATTTCCAAAAAACATAACATTTATGTGAGATATATTTTTCACGGTACGTTTCATTTGTCTCGTGCCAAACACATTTTTTCTGATAATTTTTTAGTGTTGCAGAGAAGATATTGACATAAAAATGTTGTTTAGCACAAGACAAATGAAACGGACCGTAAAAAATATATCTCACAGAAATGTTATGGGTTTTTGAAAAGTAAAAAATAAAAATAATAAAATAAAACCATGGTTATTGAAATATAATATGAACTGACTTATATTTGCTCTGGTATCACTAATTGACAATCATTGAGCTGAATCTTTTAAGGAGACTACAAAGTAAAAGGAACTGATAGTATATGCTAATACATATATTGTCATTAATAACTATATATATATATAAATAACACAAAAACCTATAATTATCACGTATGAAACCAGTGGTAACAATTCAAAATGCTTAACGTAATACAATTGTGTTCTGTGATGCCATTCCAGCGTTGCTGAATTTAAATCGTCAACGACTTCCTGGAACAATGCGAAAAACGTTCTATGCGCGTTTCTTCGCCGTTTTTATTTTATTCTCTTCTGTCTCAAGCTTTTTTGTTCAATTGCTTTTTACACCTGAGGATGATTCGACGAAAGAATCGAAAACGTCTGTGAAACCTGTGAAATATTTATTATTATTTTTAATTTTAATACAAAAAGACCATCAGAAAAATTGAAAGAATAGAGAGGTAGAACTAAGCAGACAAATTATGTTATTTTTAACAATGTTTGCATATATATATATATATATATATATATATATATATATATATATATATATATATATATATATATATAATCATAAAACGAAGACTGGAGCACATTATACTTGCTGCAATAGAACAAGTAGTAGGAGTTTCTCTGCGAGCTTTAAATACTGAATCTCGGGTCTGGGAGTTGCGACCCATTTGGAATCATTGGAATATGCTGTAACCAAGGAGATGCAATTCAACTGAATCATAAGTTATGATGAGCGGGTGAGCTTTAATCTGAGGGCAGCAAAATTATGATGGGGGCAATCCTTAATTCATTCTATTTCCCTCTAACACATATACAGACCCACATATTATATAATACAGATGAGAACACACATAATATATATATATGTGTATATATCTATATATATATATATATATATATATGGTTTTGTGTGTATTTATATGTGCCACGCATGTATGTGATATTAATCATTTGTGTTGTGTCTTTACAATATAGCATGTAACATTGTTTTTAAAAATTAAAAAAGAAAATAGAGCAACCTTATTACTTAAAATTCGTTTTACTCAATATCCAATATACAAAGTTAAGTCATTCTGATACTCGCAGTTTTTCAGTCTACGGCTTCTGTCTTTCACTTATCCATATTTCATTCTGACTAGTCATTTTTCCTTTTTTCGTGGATCATTTTACGTTGCATTTTAAAAGCATTTCGCTCTAGTTTATTTCAAAAATACTATTCCGTATCGGAATATTGGTAGACAGATGATATTTTTCACTAACTCTATTCATAGTATTAACTTATTTCGTCCTTTATAATAAAAACATATATTACATTTAACTATTTGTATCAGCTTTCTGAAAAGCCAATTATATTGCTTTTAAATAAATAATAATATATGTATTTCATGTAATTACTTGTATATCATCTTACTAGGTAGAATTATTTCATCATTGAATTCTATTTACATTCTGACGAAAACCTGAATATTCCCTCATCTTTATAGTACCACAGTCACCAGTAAAAAATATATATACTTATTTACATTCGTAACCCTATTCGTAACCCTAACCCTAACCCTAACCCTAACTTTTACAGAAAATAGGTTTTGTGTTATAGGTTTCTGTATATATGCCTGGATATAGCGTCTTAATTAGTCTCTCCGTGATTTAAAACCTCCAATATAAAAGCTGCCTCCTGGTAGGGATGCTGTGTTAGTTACACAATTCTTTGTGGTTTCCTTACCATCAAAATTACAGGTTTCCAATAGTGCAAATATTGCCCCATTCTGTCATGCCGAGTTTCATAGTCTATTGGTGCCAATATTGTTTATAACATGAAACCGATTCTTAGTTGCTACTCGATATTCATAAAATAATCTACATCAACGTTCAATAGAATATTTAGTTGTGACCAGATATCCTTATGCCTTTCTCCATCAGCCGGTCACGACCAAGATTTAAATAAATTCTCCATTGGTCAACACGCATATTGAACGGGCACATATTATATGAGGCTTATGCTAGTAGGTTTCCTTATAAGGCGTAAGTGTTGAAAGCATTTTCGTTGGTTTCTCACGTTTCAGATTGAAATAGCATATCTGTCGGCCTATTATAACAGCATTCTCACACATGAGATTATAACAGCATTCTCACACATAAGATTAAAACAGCATTCTTACACATAAGATTATAACATCATTCTCACACATCAGATTATAACAGAATTCTCACACATAAGATTATAACAGCATTCTCACACATGAGATTATAATAGCATTCTCACGCATAAGATTATAACAGCATTCTCACACATAAGATTATAACAGCATTCTCACACCTAATACTATAACAGCATTCTCACACATGAGATTATAACTGCATTCTCACACATAAGATTATAACAGCATTCTCACACATGAGATTATAACAGAATTCTCACAGATAAGATTATAACAGCATTCTCACACATGAGATTATAACTGCATTCTCAAACATAAGATTATAACAGCATTCTCACACATAAGATTATAACATCATTCTCACACATCAGATTATAACAGAATTCTCACACATAAGATTATAACAGCATTCTCACACATGAGATTATAACTGCATTCTCAAACATAAGATTATAACAGCATTCTCACACATGAGATTATAACAGAATTCTCACAGATAAGATTATAACAGCATTCTCACAGATAAGATTATAACAGCATTCCTAATCTTAAATATGAAATAACATGTTTGTCTTTCTGTCAGGCTTCAGCTTAAAATGGAAATTTTATTACTAAACGTGAAGTTTAAATGACTGCATCTTCAGAATATCCGGGGGGAGGGTTTCAGTATGTTTATTTACCTTCTCTGCAGGAGGGTAGATAAAAGGGTAGGTGTGGAAAGCCAGCGTACTAGGATTATCGCTCTCTGGTCGGCAAAAAATGCCTGAGCAGCCCCGTCGGCATTCCTCGGTAGGCGCGTCATGTGATTAGCAATCAACAACCACCCTTCCGAAAGTGAAGGTAAAGCCTGGAAAGGGGGACAATCTGAGACTGAACAAAACCATACCTCAGTCCGACAGCCACAAAGTCACTGTCGGACTGATTGTCGAGGACGTATACCCGACTGTGCTAGGTTCAGTCTGTGTTCTTGATATTTTCACGTTTTCCTTTTCTCCTCTTCTTTTTATTCTTATTTTTTTAATTATTTTTTTTCGTCTTCTTTTTCTTCGTCCTATTTTCGTTCTTCTTGTTTCCCTTTTACTTTTTTTTTCTTAACCTCCGTCTCTTACTACTTCTCTATTTCTCTCTCTCTCCTTCTCTTCTTATTCTTCTCTATTTCCCCCTTCTTCTTTTTCTTCTTTCTCTTCTTTTTCCTCTTCCAGAGGCATGCCGGGGGAAGCTGTCGTTATAACAATGTCTAAACCAGAAAAGATTCATGAAACCTAAACCAGAGTGTTTTACCCCGTCTAATAAAACGGTATCGTCCGAGCCTTCGGGTCTGGATTTACGCCGGTCTACTGGTTGTCGGTCCTGTGCAGTTCTAGGAGGTGCACCCCCCCAGGCTTGGCCTCCCCTCTTTGGGGAGGAGTAAGTTTATTGCTTACTGAATGAGGCGCCATTACCGGGGAATGCCGACGGGCTGCCCATGCAATTTTTAAACAGCCAGAGTGCTCAAATTCTCGAGCGCTGTTTTTTCCCCACTTTCTCGATCTTGTGTCACATTTTACCTTGTGGGAGGAAGATAAATAGAAGCTATCAATATAAGAAACTGGAGGGAATGCAGACCCCAATAAAAACGAAGTGGTATATAAATCACACATCAGTTTATATTTCAATGTGGTTTTCAACAAAACGACCATTTAGTACAACTTTAAAATCTTTATAAGAGATGACTTTGTAGGGTCACATGATGCTATTGCAGTTTTCTATGATCTTGAGAAGGCGTGTGCCACTACATGGAAGTATTGAATTATAAAAACATATACGATATAACCAAAAAGGGAGAGCAGCATTTTATCAGTAACACTTTTTTAGAAATAAAAGATAAATAGTGTTACCCAGGAGAGTAATACTGAATTCGAGATATAATTATCTTGAGATAAGTTTTTCATTTCCTGGTCATCCCCACATCTGTCAAATGCAGAAAGACAGATGCAAAACTGCATTAATAAAATTGGAAAAATTGGAAAACGTAAATAAATTCAGATTTTCCTAAAAACGAAAGAATATCCATACACATCTGTAACAAAAGAACATTATATCCTAATCCGCAATTACAAATAAATAATACCAAAATACCAATAGTCAAACTAAACAAGTATTCATGTCTAATTCTGAATAGTAAACTGAAATACAAGTTCTATATAGGATATAAGAGAAACATTTTTTCAGAACATTGGACGGAGGATTTCAACGACTAGGCACGAGCCCCGTGAGTCAGCCTGATTGTTCCAACGCATCTCCCTGGCTATCGTTCGTGGCAACGCTATGTCAGTAACGGCGGCGTCACTTCCGTTCTAATCGTCATCTGTTGACTCTCTCTTTCTTTCTGTCCCCCTCTCTATCTACCTATGTCTGTACCTGTCTCTTTGCTTCTCTTTCTCTCACATTTTTGTTTTATAAATAATTGGACTTGTTTTGGTTTGTCTGCACAATGGCAGCCATGATTGTTTATTTATTGTTGGTTTGAAATTGTATTTCTTGTCCTGGAATAAAATTGTACTCAAAAACATACATTAAAAGCTTAAATCTTATAAAAGTCATATCATATGGTGAGCTGGCTGTAAACTAAAGAGCATTAATCAGATCAAATAATATTTTTTAAATATAATTTATAGTGCAGCTCGTAAGTCATTACTTAACAGACTACAACATATACACAATCAAGGACTAAGATTAGGATCGAATGAATTATAGAGAGTATCCAGGTAGAAGCAACAAAACTCCCATTCTATCTTAGATGGGCAAATCTCTCACTTCAGTATATGTTAAAAAGTTTGTTTTAAAAAAGAGTAATCAAACATATCAAACATATTCACATCACAATCCACCCATTTTTACACCAGTAAACCTTCAGCCATAAATCACCTGGGGATACCCATTAACGAATCTACTTCTCCCAAATTAATAACCATGATAACATATCGCGGTGGACATACTCAAATATGCCACTAATTATGTTATCCACACATTAAATAAATCTCACACTGAGTCAGGAAAAAAGAGCCAAATCTTGAAAGCGAAAAAAAAAACAATAACATCAATGTTTGGTGCATTTAAATCCAAGAAGTTTGTATCTTCTGACCTCTTGTTCTGGCAGCACCAGAGATGAATAGTTAAATCCCACACTTCAGAAACACTTTCTTTAAACAGAACATTGTCAGAACTGTCTGATTCTGAACAAACCAAACAAAAAACACTGTTTGAACGTTGGATGACATTTTATTGGTTGAAAGGTCGTTAAACATTAATTCACAAGGAGTTCTCAAATGTATCATTAACAATTATCGCAGGTGCTGTTTCTGTGGGATCTGAGTGACAATATTACCACTACTCTCCGCTTTTTTCGATCATCGTTGTAAATCTGTTTGCGTCCTCGGAGCAGTCGGTTGCTATTGTGTTATCGTTACTAACGGTAGTTGGGGTTTCCTTTGAATTTGAGTGACAATAAGTTTCCTCGGGATTCTATTATAATCTGTATCTTTCAAGTAGATGTCTGGATAGTGCTTTATCATTTCGCTCTGTTTTTCCTCCAAACATATTAACGACCATTTTGTGGGGTACCAACTAGTGTTTATGTTATTATTATTATTATTATTATTATTATTATTATTATTATTATTATTATTATTATTATTATTATTATTATTATTATTATTATTTTTATTATTATTATTATTATTATTATTATTATTATTATTATTATTATTATTATTATTATTATTATTATTATTATTATTATTATTATTATTATTATTATTATTATTATTATTATTATTATTATTTTTATTATTATTATTCCTCATCTTCTTTTTCTTCTTCCTCTCAATCTTGTTCTTGTTCTTGTTCTTGTTCTTCTTCTTATCATTATTATTATTATTATTATTATTATTATTATTATTATTATTATTATTATTATTATTATTATAACAAGACAATGTTTACTAAACAGTCTGCTTGTCAAATTTCTTCAGGAAGCACTGGTCTAACATGTATAATTTTGTATGTTCTTCTTCTTCTTCTGCTTCTTCTTCTTATTATTATTATTATTATTATTATTGATTGCAGGTCTCGCAAGATCGAATAGTAACTATGTGTTAAATACTAGTTGTATAGTCTCGATCAACCTTTAGATTCCAATTTTGTTGTTGTTGCTGTTATTGTTATTATTATTATTATTATTATTATTATTATTAATATTACGATAAGTATTATTTGTTTCATAATATTAATTATTATTATAAGCCTCGACTTCAGACAGAGACCACATTTCGCAAAATATTAGCAGTTTGTATACTTATTTGTGTGTTTTGCGATTCTTAGTTGCAATTGCATGATGACAAAGTGCGGACTCCTATCGTCCCTCACCACGCCGGCTGCACTGAACAAATTTACCTTAGGTAATACACAGTTCGAAATGTTGCATTCTCTGCTTACTTCTCGTGGGTATCCTAGTTTCGTCACCGCAGGCTTGTGTATCATGTCTTCTGTACCATAACAAGAAGACGCTGGTCTAATTTTTACAGTTGTATTTGATATGAAGCAAAGTCAGACTGAAGAGTTTGTACGAGTGAGAGAGAAAAAAGGAATTACTGGGCGATATTTACTTGAGTCTTCTTGGACTACTGCCCTCCGCCGTTTCCATACCCTGCCTGCTGAGAAGCCGGTTATCACATCTGCCTCAGCCGCCAGTCAGGAACAAAGAGAACGAAAAAACCTCTCACTGACATGACGTTACTTCCGACTTCCGTGGCTACTCTTACCCTCTTTCCGGACACATTATCGCTTACCGTTTTAATAATCTTTTTAGTGTAGTTTTATTAAATAATAGTATTACTGTATTAATACACAATATTACTTTTCTTAACATTTTCCTATAGAAAAGATCGAAAGAGACCTTTGCAAATGCGTCTGCTCCGTTTAACAGACAAAACACAAGAGTATTAAGTAAAATGTTTTACGCGTGCTTTTATTCTACCTCACTTCCGGGGTGAGAGGTCTGTTGTTTTCTAAGAAACGTTTCCACCAGTATATTCCACTTTAGAACTTGTTTGCAAACGAATACAGAAAACCTGTATATATTTTATTCGTTAAATGTGTAATTTTAACCAGTAACTAATAACTTTGCTTTACAAAATATAAAAAGCTTGCAACAAATATTCTAACCTATTTTGGGGGTACTTACTTCACATGCGATCGATATCCAGTGGCGTTCCTAAAAAAGAAAATCGATATTTAATGATACGAAGAAAAAAAATTAATATACATCAAACCAACGATAAGAAAATTGTGTATAGATAATGAAAGGTTATGAAATGAATGAGAAAACAGTTTCTCTTTTTAAATGAAGATAAAAAATAAAAATAAAATTGAAAATCTGTGCGGAAATGAAATATCTATATAAGCACTTTTTAAATATAGAACAGACTTTATTTTGTGTTAGGGTTAGGGGTTAGGGTAATTTGCATTCATATAAGATGTCTATATATTCTGACATTCGCGCGATTGCTTTATGACTTTGACCAATTTTTTTAGAAATTCGGCAGAGTTAATTTAAACGCTTCATTAATCATTTACAATTCGAACTGAAATTCTCTGGGTATAATGGCTTACACATAGTCATTAAATCTAAAAATATACGTATATTTAGACATTATGATATATTACAAATAGAGTAAAAAGGGAGCTGGGACAAATTATGTTTATGTAGTGTGAAATAAACATATTTAAAATAAAATGTAGATCAATAGTTCGATAGATTGGAACATACGTAGATATAACCTGTTCTAAGGAGAAATATTCCTTGAAAAAGGTTTCATTTTGCATCGATTTTTTGTAAAATTTTATGAAAATGACAAAAATATTTCAAAAACAGACATTCTTCGCTACCAGAACTTTGAAATTCTCGAAGCATCTCGTGTAGGTATTATAAAAAAATAATGCTGACCTATTATGAAACTACTCCATTTTGTACATGACAAGTGAAATGGGGAAAAATCAGGAACATTTTAATAATTTAAATATATTTTCTATAACTTTATAACCCCTTTTGTCATGACAGAACTGTAATTAGGTATTAACAAACAAAAAAGAATAATAACGTACACATGATGTAACATGACCCGGTGTGATGGGAACAAATGATTTTATTCATATAAATGTTCAGATTGGAGCCCTATTATACTTCTGCTTTTTTAAAGTTTATTGTTATCCAAGTCAAGCAAAATAATTCTGAAAACATACTGATTTATAAAATATGTATCAGTCAGAGAGAAAGTTATGGGTCACTGCTTACTAATTGTTTTAATTCACACACTGCTAAGCACTTGAGTAAGCTCACACGCCATGAATAAAAAGGGATGAATCGCAACGTATCTCCAGATCTTATGAAAGAGCGGGTTATGGTTGGTGGATTAGGTGGATTTTAAAATGAATCATAGCATCTTTAAGACACTCTATCCACTGGGAGGGTTTATTAGGTGCCAGGTTGAAATAGTCTGTCATGCTTAAGAATTTTCATCGGTCTGCCATGCTTAAGTTTGAAATATGATTTTCATCGGTCTGTCATGCTTGAGTTTAAAGTATTTATATATATATATATATATATATATATATATATATATATATATATATATATGAGAGAGAGAGAGAGAAACAGGAGAATCAGTTCGAAAGAGAAGCAACGTTTGTGAAAAAGAAAGAATGTGGGAGAACGAGTGAGAGAAAGAGAATAAATGAACATGAAGAAGAAGAAAAAGAAGAAGAAGAAGAAGAAGAAGAAGAAGAAAATACATTTTCTTTTTCTATTAAAATCTTTTAATTTTTAAGTCGTCCATTTTTGGGGTGTTGTCTATTACTTTTTAATTCATTCTATTCCCCATTTTACAAATGAATCTCTTTCGAAAAAGAAAACTCATTAAAATCCCTTTCTCGTTATTCTACACAATCTGTAATAACGAAATGCCCGCTTGTCTGACTGAAGCAATCGATTTGTTACGAATCGGGAAAAACAGATAATTTTTTTGTTTCAAATATTTAGGGAAATTAAAGAAACAAATATTGTAGTTTAGATTAATAGAAACAGAAGACGGGAAGAATCCGTTGGAACCGAGAGATTGGATTTGTATTTATTTGATGGAAACATTTCCTGGAACCATTACTCTTTCTTTTATTTGTTTTTTTTAGAATTTATTCTCGTACCTTAGAGCATTTTTCGAAAATGTCTGCTGAATTTACTCGCGATTTTATTGATCATGCAATCACTAATCCTTCAGTGTAGATCGTCGTTATTCGATGGGGAAAAGTCAAATGAAAGATACGACGTGCCTGCGAAATTGACAAACATAAAACAATACAAAATGCTTACGGTTTTGAATTCAAACACTTAAAAAGACATTAAAAAGGATAGATTAATTGAGGAAGTGAATGCATGAAAATTAACACGAACAGAAACATACACTAGTTGGAAGAGCCGACGTTGCCCGGGTTGGTATGAGAAGTCCGAATTTCGTTTTGCGCCCAGCATATCACACCATATTACTTTATTAAATCGTATTTTTTCACCTTTTCAGAAATCTTTAGATTACGATTGATAATTTTTATTATTTAAATTATTCGAACTACTGTTCTAATCTTGGATGTAAAACGGTAACCGATTCGAAAAGATGAACCTGAAGAAGGTTTGCGGTTACATCGATCGAAAAATTGTGATGATAACATCAAAGATGAGAAAAGTAGTCCGAATAATCCAAAAAATAGAAATCCTTTTTTTTACATTTTACATTAATTAGGCCTAAGCTTATAATCAGCACTAACTGTAAAGGATGAGACCTAAGTAAACTGACATTATAGAAATTTCGGTAAGTTTCTAGTAATAAACAATTTCAAGTGGGTCATGGAGCCTCGTATCTGAAGGGACATTACTTTTTAAAAAACTACAAGTCCTATATCAGGTCTGCCGTCCGTAGCATGTATATATGCACTCCACTAAAATACATTCTTGAACCTGCACTTTCTGTCACTCACTCACGCAATGCCGTGATTTCTAGCTAATATACAGGGTTCGTCATAAGTAACTATATATTTTCTTTATGTGTAACTCTGCTGATACTTATATTCAATGTTTCATTCAAAAGCGGAAATCGTGTATTTTCATAGCATCGTTGACCTTAAGGAACACATCCAAGCTGTCATTGCTCAGGTTCCGTTGGAGCAGTTCAGCAAAGTATGCCGCTCAGTCCCTGAAAGATCAGCAAAGTACATTGAAGTAATAAATAACTCGATTTTAAAACAAGTAGCAGTGTTTTTTTATCAAGTGAGACGTTTAAATATCGTTTCCCCGAAATCCATGGGAACGATTGTGCCCTCCTGTCTCAAGCACTTTACAAGCATATTTATACTTACGATTTTTATTTCTTTTTTTCATTTCATTTTAGCTTGAAGATTCCCCCCGGGGATGAAACGCATGAGCTATTGTGTAGCTTAATTGCCATGAATATATTTTCATAGCTTACTACCTAGCTCTACTTACGTATCGAGCACTGTTGAAGTAAATACTAAAAATTGATACGTAAAAAATTATATCTCCTTATAAAAATTATGTGGATACATGAAATACTAAAATATATATAAATATATATATATATATATATATATATATATATATATATATATATATATATATATATATATATATATCAATATATATATATATATATATATATCAATATATATATATATATATATCAATATATATATATATATATCAATATATATATATACAGGGTGGGCCAAAATAAGGGTCCTATCTTTAAATTTGAATAACTTGAATTTGAATAACTTCCACAAAATAAAAGTTAAACACACCAAACTTTATGAGTGTGTAGACTGACCCTTCCGAGATTTTTTGAAATAAACAAAACAAATTTTAGCCGAAAAACACTTCTTAAAACTTACAAAAACTAAAGTATTGTTTTTTACACTGTTTTGAGTTTTTTAAGCAAAAATAATGTTTTCTAAATGAGGGTACGTTCCTTATGGCTAATACGGCTCATGCTTGCTTCGGAAGGGGTCCTTTACTTATTCTAAAAAAAAAATTTTTAAATCAATAAATAAAAAAGTTATGAATTTTTAAAAATAGGACCCTTATTTTTGCCCACCCTGTATATATCAATATATATATATATATATCAATATATATATATATATATATCAATATATATATATATATATATAAATATATATATATATATATATATCAATATATATATATATATATATATATATATATATATATCAATATATATACATCAATATATATATATATATCAATATATATATTTATATATATATATCAATATATATATCAATATGTATCAATATAAATCAATATATATATCAATATATATATATATCAATATATATATATATCAATATATATATATATATCAATATATATATATATGAATATATATATATCAATATATATATATATATCAATATATATATATATATATCAATATATATATATATCAATATATATATATATCAATATATATATATATATCAATATATATATATCAATATATATATATATATATATCAATATATATATATATCAATATATATATTAATATATGTATATATGTATATATATATCAATATATATATATGTATATATATCAATATATATATATATATATATATATATATATATATATATATATACATATATATATCAATATATATAACGACGTAGAAACCTTTCTCCTGACAAACTCCCCGGATATCTTAGCTCTTAGTGAAACTAACCTTAGATCCTCAATCTCCTCTCACCACTTTGACATGACTTAATACCTCCCACTCTACTGTAAAGACTCTGACAAACATATGCATAGGTTAGGAGTTTATGTTCGGAACACCTTCCCTCTTACCATAGAACATAGTTTAGAATCTGATGACCAAGATTACATGTGCTTTAGATTGACTTTACATCACAGCGTCAGTTACTTATATTTCTTATACCGCTCCCCATCGACCCAGGACTGTACTCTGCTAAACTCTGTCTCTGAAAGCATAGATAGAGCAGTGTTAATTGACTCGAACGCCCAGATACATGTATTTGGGGATTTTAATGCCCACCACCGCGACTGGTTGGGATTCTCTAGCCTTACTGACACAGCCGGCGACTCTACGTATAATTTCACCTAAGCTCACTCCCTCTCTCAGACTGTCGATTTTCCGACCCGCATCCCCGATCGACGCCCCTTGGAGGGAAACCTTCTCACTACCTGCAAACCAGTGTGCAAACGAATTAACTGAATGGGTCAAAGCAGGCATTGAAGCCTATGTCCCCATGCGAAAATTCTTTAGCAAGCCCCACTCTCCCCAATGGTTCACTTCACAATGTGCAGCTGCCATTGCTGAGAGGCAACAAGCATTCCGTAAATTCGGCCGCCATAAGTAAGCTACTAATAGACATAAATTCATAGAGTCAAGAAATAATTGCAAGGCCGTGATAGGCGAAGCAAAGAGAAGGTATAATGAGTTAACAAAAAGACGCATCCAGTCACAGAAACTAGGTACTCGCGATTTCTGGAAAATCTACAATAGTGTAGTGAATAATGGTCAATCAACGATTCCCCCACTATCAAACCACAATGATGTCGTTTGCACGGCCACTGAAAAAGCTGAACTACTTGCCCAGCGTTTGGCTTCTAACTCTACTTTAGACTCAGACAGCCACCCCCTCTCTGAATTCCCTTTGCGGACCGAAGCCACACTTGATAACCTGGTCATCACCCCATCCCAGGTCAGAGACATCATAAAAAACCTTGACGCCTCTAAAGCTTGTGGGCCTGATCTTATACCTGTAATAGTAATAAAGAAATGTTCTGCTGTCCTGGCCCCTGTCCTCTCCAAACTCTTCAATAAATGCCTAGCTGAATCTTGCTTCCCCGATAGCTGGAAAATTGCCTCTGTGGTACCTGTCTACAAGAATTCTGGGAATAGAACCGACCCTCAGAACTACCGCCCAATCAGTCTACTGCCGATCTTTGCCAAAATCTTTGAATCCTTAATCAATCCAGTGATAGTACGGCACTTAGTTAATGCTAAACTACTATCTGACCGCCAGTATGGATTTAGACAAGCACGATCTACTGCAGACATCCTAACGGTCATCTCTGAACGCATGTATCACACACTCGACAAGGCAGGTGAAGCTAGGGCAGTAGCGCTTGATATATCCAAGGCCTTCGACAAGGTATGGCATGAAGGGCTTCTCCTGAAAATGCGCTCATACGGTATTACTGGGCAACTACTTAATATAATTAGATCCTTCCTAAACAAAAGAAAAGGCCAGGTTGTCCTCGATGGCCGTTCATCTAAGCAACATGACATAAATGCAGGTGTACCCCAGGGATCGATCCTTGGACCCTTGTTGTTCCTGATCTATATAAACGATCTCCCTGATCACATAGAGTCGGAGATTGGTTTATTTGCTGACGACACCACGCTTTACTCTCGCCATGTTGGTAAAACAGACGCGATCATATCCAAGGCAATGGCTGGATCTTTAGAAAATGACCTCCAGATTGGGGTCATAAATGGTTGGTAACTTTTAATGCCACTAAGAGAAAGCTACTTCTCTTCAACAACTACAAGAAGCCTCTCCAACCACCGATTGCCATGGCAAATAACACCCTACCTGAAAGTTCATCATTCAAACTCCTCGGCCTAACCTTCACAGGTAACATGAATTGGAACAAATACATTGAATACATTGCCAAGGCTGCTGCAAAGTAGGTTGGCTCCCTCTACTGAGCTAGTAAACTCCTCACATCTGACATTATTCTGTATCTCTACAAAGCCACCATCCGCCCATGCATGAGTATTGTTACCACATCTGGGCTGATGCATCATCTACTAGTCTCTCCCTCCTTAACAAGGTCCAAAAAAGAGTCGCCACCCTAATAGGTCCCTCACTGTCAACCAAGCTCCAGTCCCTGTCTGATCGCCGCGATGTAGCATCCTTTTGGTTGTTTTACAAATACTTCAATGGATTATGCTCCGATGAATTGGCTACTCTGGTGCCCCCTCGACGTAAATTCACTAGACTAACTCGGCAATCAACTAAATCTCATTCGTTCACTGTGGAGGTCCCCAGATGTCGGAGAGCCTTCTACTAAAATAGCTTCTTTCATCGTACTGTTGGTCTCTGGAACTCCCTCCCTGCCCCCTGTTTCCCCGACAGTACAGACATGCAGAAATTTAAAACTAATGTAAACAGACATCTCGCTGCGCGGATCCCAATTTAGGCTGACCCCCCACCTTCACCCCTCTTCTTTTTTCTCAGTAGCCCCTTACGTCTGCAGTGGCGGCCTGCCTTGTTTGGGATGAACCATGTTAAATATATATATATATATATATATATATATATATATATATATATATCAATATATATCAATATATATATATATATATATCAATATATGTATATATATATATAAGTATCAATATATATCAATATATATATATATATATATATATATATATATACATATATATATATATATATATATATATATATATATATATATATATATATATATATATATATATATACATATATACACGAAGGGAGAGAAAGATAGGGATGGCAAAGAGCGTGAGATAGGTCAAAAAAATCAAAGAATGAGTAATTAATAGGTTTCCACGCATAAATTGATGGACACTAAAATATATATTAACTGGTTAATGGAAAAACACAAAAACATAAACACAGATAAGTAGATAGATAAAAGGAAATAAATAGAAACTGATAGCCGGACCGAAATAGATCGATAGATCAATAGATAGATCGCTATACAAAAAGAAAGAAAGTATAAACGAATAAACATATATAAAAATATATATATATAATCATATAAGAATGGTTTGTTTATGAGACAAACGCGAATTACAGGTATTCGCCGATATATGAAAATACATAAATTGAAAAAACAGAGCTATGGTTATGGAATTTAACTATAATATATATATATATATATATATATATATATATATATATATATATATATATATATATATATATATATATAGATAGATATATTGTGTGTATTTAGGCAGCATTTTTCATTAATACAAGTGTTGTTAAAAACAACAGAACTCTTCTGTTTTGTTAGTCCTTTTTTATTTTTGCAATTCGTCGAATGATTTTTTTATGTTGACATCGAATGAATTCATAAATGAACCGTATGTTACACGAACGTTTTCGACTCCTTCTGGAATCATCATCAGGTGTTTGATGGTATAAAATGGTAAAAAAAGACTAAAAGCGGGTGAAAGAATGGAAGTTTTTAAAATACTACGGCAAACCGTGAACGCAAAAAACGAACGTCTACATTGTTGAAATGAGACAGATGAATTGAATCTTTAATTCATTCATGTATTTTTTTTTTTTACAGTAATAGCTGATTTATTTTAGTTTGTTGGAATAATTATGGAGAAAGAAAAAATGGGAGATAAGTAATAATTAATTTATTAGAATGTCCCTATTTTTATAATTTTAATTGAGCGACACCGGTGGTGTCGCTAGACTATGATAGGCATTTTAAAATGGTTTTGCTGGTCTCGTATGCTATATTATTAATGTTAGGTTGTTGTGCTTTAAGCCTCGGGTATTTTTAATTTTTTTAAGTTTGTCTCAGAATGTATTATTTTGGTGTTACTTACTAAAATCTGTCTTAAATCTGATTGAGAGCAATTGTGCATTTGTAGGTGTTTATAAATTGAGCTGGAATTGACGAAGTTCATGGTGAGGTGACGGGATGGGGTGGTTGTAGTAAAACCAATGTAGCAATTATTATTTTGGGAGGTACTTCCTCCGAAAGGGCATTTAAATTTATATACTACATTGGTTTTTTCTAGTGTGTTGGAGCTTGGAGAGGGGTTGTTTTTACAGAAGAGGTTTTGAGTTGTAAATCTTTTGTAATAGATGATTAGTTTAATTTTGTTTCTATAATCTGTTGGTGATATATATCTATGTATATTTTCCTCTATTCTAAAGGTGGCAACATTTGGTTGCGATAACATATATTAATGTAATTTGAGTTGTTATTATTATTTGTATTAATGTTTGTCAAGTTTTTTAACAAAACAGAAGAGTTCTGTTGCTTTTAACAACACTTGTATATATATATATATATATATATATATATATATATATATATATATATATATATATATAACATATTTCACTCCAAACAAGGCAGAAAACTACTGTAGACCTAAGGGGCTACTGAGAATTAGGGTGTAGATTTTGGGTGTCATCGTAAGTTGGGAGCTGTTGAGCGAGATGTGTGTTTACATTAGTTTTAAACCTCTGCATGTCGGTATAATCGGGAAAATAGAGCAGAGAGGGAGTTCCAGAAACCGGCAGAACGAGGAAGAAAGCTATTGGAGGATTAAGCTCTCCGGCTTCTGGGAACCTCCACAGTGAATGGATGGGCTTTAGCTGATTGTCGAGTAGGTGTAGTATATTTACGTTGAGGTGACACCAGAGCAGCCAGTTCAGCCATATATATATATATATAGAGAGAGAGAGAGAGAGAGAGAGAGAGAGAGAGAGAGAGCGAGAGAGAGAGAAAAGAGAAAGAAAAGGAGAGATAGAGAAAGAACGAGAAAGATAGAGAGAAGGAGAAGGAAAGAGAAAAGAGAAAGAAGAGAAGAGAGAGAAGGAGATAGATAGATGGAGAAATAGAAGGAGAAGGGTAAAGAGAAGGAGAGAGAGAAAAAGAGAAGGAGAGAGAGAGAAGGAGAGAGAAAAGAGAAAGAAGGGGAGAGAGAGAAAAGAGAGAGATAGGGAGAGAGAAAAAGAGAGAGAAGGAGGGAGAGAGAGAATGAGGGAGAGAGAGAAAGAAGAGTGAGAAGGAGAGAGAGAAGGAGATAGAGAGAGTAGGAGGGAAAATGAAAAAGTAAGAATTGAAGAATAGGTGTGCCTTATGTATTTGCTGTTCTATTAATTCTTTAATGAAACGATTCTGCTTTTTTCCCCGCAATCATTCATGTTATTCGCCATTGAACAAATTAATCTCTTTCAAAAATCCATTTTAATCCTGTGCTTCTAAAAAGCCCTTCATCTGTAATGATGAAATTGATGCAATCAATTAGTCACGAACGGAGTTGAGGGGAAAAGTAATTATATTTAAATATACATATATTTAGGGACATTTAACAAAAAATGAAAGCTAAGATTAATAGAATCTCAAACGAAATCGTGGAAACCGAGAGATTAGATATTTAACTGTTTGAAGGAAACGTCCGACGGATGTTATATTTCATATCTATTAGAGTTTTCTTCCCGACAGTCGTTCAATCTGTCTAATACGGCTGTAAAGAGGCTTCTCATCACTGAACGTGAACATTTAATATATATATATATATATATATATATATATATATATATATATATATATATATATATATATATATATACATATATATATGTATCATATATATATATATATGTGCATCATATATATATATATATTTATGTGTGTCATATATATATATATGTATGTATATATATATATATAATTATTAATGACAATATATGTATTACCATATACTATCAGTTCCTTTTACTTTATAGTCTCCTTAGAAGATTCAGCTCAATCCTTGTCAATTTATGATAACAGAGCAAAATATGAGTCAGTTTTTATTATATTCCAATAATCAGGGTTTACTTTATTATTTTTATTTTTTCACATTACCAAAAAATATAAAATTTATGTGAGATATATTTGTAACGGTCCGTTTCATTTGTGTTGTGCCAAACAACATTTTTATGTCAATATCGTCTCTGCAAAATGATTAGAAAAAATTCACAAAGAGTAAAAAGTTATTGTATTAAAGTGTCTCGAAAACACCTACACTATACATCAGTAGTTTCTTTTGTAGGGTGAAAACAAACGAAAAAACAAACAAAAAGAGGGAGCAAAAACTCACACGTGGGAGATCCCACTATTACGCCATATATATATATATATATATACACATATATATATATACATATATATATATATATATATATATATATATATATATATATGTGATATATATGTATATATATATATATGTATCATATATATATATGTGTCATATATATATATATATCATATATATACTATATATATACATATATATATATGTATCATATATATACCATATATATACATCATATATATATCATATATATATATCATATATATATATATCATATATATATATGTATCATATATATATATCATATATATAGCATATATATATTATATATATCATATATATATCATATATATATATATATCTATATATATATCATAGATATATCATTTATATATATCATATATATATATATCATATATATAATATATATATATATGTATCATATATATATCATTTATATATATATCACATATATATATTATATATATATGTCATATATATGTATATCATATATATATCATATATATATATCATATATATATTATATATGTATCATATATATATATATATCATATATATATCATATATATATCATATATATATATCATATATATATATCACATATATAGCATATATCTATATATATATATATATATATATATATCATATATATATGATATATATCATATATATATCATATATATCATATATATATCATATATATATCATATATATATTATATATATCATATATATATATTATATATATCATATATATATATATATATCATATATATATCATATATATGTGATATATATATCATATATATATATATAATATATACATATCATATATATATATATCATATATATATATCATGTATATCATATGTATATCATATATATATGTATGTCATATGTATAATATATCATATATATATGTATATATATATGTCATATATATATCATATATATATAATATATATATATATATATATATATATAAAGTATAAAGTATAAAGTATAAAGGTATACTCAATAAAGATATACTCAATAAAGAATAAAAGGGAAATACCAGTAGAGTGCTCAATTAAATTAAATTAAGAGCGTAATATTTTTATTTTTAAATACATATTTTAATCAGACATGGACCAGTGGTTTCTGACAAGAAACGGGTTGAATTCCCGATTCCGTCGTCTTCAGCATAGTCTGAAATAGTAAATGATGGAATTTCTTCAAAAAACATCTAACTGTTATGAAACGCTATGTACACATAATTTTGAAATGGAGAGCCGACGATAAACGCTTAGGTCAGAAAAAGCCGTTAAAAGATTCTATATTTAGAAGTAAAGCAAGAAAGAAAAGAGAGAAAGAAAGAAAGAAAGAAAGAAAGGAGGGGAAAATAAAAAAATTAAATTTATAATAATAAAATATTACTTTTATATTTATATATATTATCTTCACATATATATATGTAGAAAATAATTAAGGTACGCAACTCTAATTAATTAAATTATCTAAAAAAGGGGAGGTAACTATTTATCATTATATAAAATATATATATATGTTTTCATGAATTTCGATCATTTCAATTAATAATTCTCAATTCAAAGTAAAAACACAAATATAGATAAATATATAAATAAAAATATAAATATAGATAAATATATAAATACATAAATAAAAAATTAATATATACATAAAAAATCAATCAATATATAATTAAAATATCAATATATAAATGAAGAATCAATATATAAATAAATCAAAATATAGATAACAAATATAAATAAAAAATCTATATAAATAATAAAATATATATAATATATATATAATATATATAAAAAAATCTATATAAATAATAAAATATATATAAATAAAAATAATGAAATATATATAAATAAAAAAATCAATAAATAAATAAATGATTGATTTTTTATGTATATATTAATTTTTTATTTATGTATTTATATATTTATCTATATTTATATTTTTATTTATATATTTATCTATATTTGTGTTTTTACTTTGAATTGAGAATTATTAATTGAAATGATCGAAATTCATGAAAACATATATATATATTTTATATAATGATAAATAGTTACCTCCCCTTTTTTAGATAATTTAATTAATTAGAGTTGCGTACCTTAATTATTTTCTACATATATATATGTGAAGATAATATATATAAATATAAAAGTAATATTTTATTATTATAAATTTAATTTTTTTATTTTCCCCTCCTTTCTTTCTTTCTTTCTTTCTTTCTCTCTTTTCTTTCTTGCTTTACTTCTAAATATAGAATCTTTTAACGGCTTTTTCTGACCTAAGCGTTTATCGTCGGCTCTCCATTTCAAAATTATGTGTACATAGCGTTTCATAACAGTTAGATGTTTTTTGAAGAAATTCCATCATTTACTATTTCAGACTATGCTGAAGACGACGGAATCGGGAATTCAACCCGTTTCTTGTCAGAAACCACTGGTCCATGTCTGATTAAAATCTGTATTTAAAAATAAAAAATATATATATATATATATATATATATATATATATATATATATATATATATATATATATATATCTTTCTGCCAGGGTCGAAGTTATTAAGTAAAAAGTCAGCGTCATTGTCAGCTAAAATTGCTTTAAATAAATAAAACGATTTTTTATTTATTTGTTTATTTAAAATTGCACCAATTTAATTATTTTTAAACCAATAACTTTTCCATGACCCTTTACCGTAAATAATGTCTTCAAATCAATTCTTGATTGCATTTATTTAACTTTATATCATTGTAGCTGACATGCAGTGATTTAGGAACAATTAATTTTAAAATGGGTAAAATTCGAATACTTTATCTTAGCAACATCAGATTAATCACGAATCCTTCAATTTGCAAATCGGACGATCTCAATTTTTAATGTGTGTAATAAGTTAATAACGTACGTACAAAGTGAGTTAGTGTATTATCATGTAGGTACAACAGCGTATTATCATATAGGTACAACAGCGTATAATCTTTGTAAGAGTATAGATCCATTCCATGAAAAATGCAAGTATACTGAAATCATATGCCCTTAAAAGGGTTAAGATAAAAACTAATATACACTAATTTTTTACACTTTTATTGTCATTAAGGGTATACGAGCACCACAGGGCTATGTATTTTACTGGTGGGAACTTTTCCTCAGCGCACTTCACACACTTCATCCACTCATGCATAGAGATTTATACTGTAGTGGTGTGATAATTAAATGGTTTGGTTGACAAAAAAAGTGTACAAATTTGGAAATTTCCTTGCTTTTGTACATTTAGTGTATATGAATTTTCATCTTAACCCTATTAAGGGCATATGATTTCAGTATACTGGCATTTATCATGGATTGTCACTACTTTTGTAAAGTCTATGCCTCAATACAATGCCTTTTCATAAGGTGTTTCGGAATTATCTAGAAAACTAAGCTATATGGTAAACTGAAATTAAAATGCCATCAACTAGACCCTAGAACCTTATCTCTGCCAAAAATCAGCTGAATCCATCAAATAGTTGATGAGATACATGGTGGCACATACGTACGTACACACAGATAACATGATTTCATGATTGAACGTTCTGGATCTCTGGGGTGCCTTGACTTATGATGCTGAAATTCTACACACTTATAGAATTTATCAAATCAAAATTTTGTGCAAAGTTTTAACTAATTTGGTTTATTGGCTTTTGAGTTATGATTGATCAAAGAAATGAGATTTCTAGCATAGGCCGTTTTTGAAGTCTATTAAGGGATAGAGCGCTCTCGCGCCTCCCTTGATTAGTTGGTCTGCCCTTTTGTCTGCCACAGTTTTGTTTGAAACAGCAGTGTCATTGTTAAACGCGTAGATTAAATTGACGTATCTCAGAATACCAATTCTTATTTTCATTTATTTCAAATCTTACTGAACTTTTATGAAACATCTTCAGATTCCACTCAGCGTCCTCATTGACCATGCAATTACTCACGTGTAGATCGCCTTTCTGAAGCCGTAGGATAAAAAACAAGTCATATGTGGAAACTAAATGGCTTCGCAACTACTTATATAAAAAGAAAAAAACTTTGAAAAACACAATTTCTATTTAAACACTTACAAAAGTCAAACTGTATTTATTACAAGAACCTAACACGACGAAAAAAATCACTTAAAAAAATCTTGACTTATACAAAAAAAAATAAGTTCATGGGTTACAACTTTTCAAATCTTGATTTTACACCTGGGCATTTTTCATTTAAAAGTTTTATAAACAATGTATATTTCCCGGAAACAACGATGATTCTTTTTACAGGCAGATGATTGAGCGAATGAGCATCACATTCTATAGATGCAGTAATTATTTATTCACAACTGTAGAATTCGTATTCAAATATTGGTTAGTATTATTATCGTCTTTACATCACTGGTTACACGGATGACTCCTTCAAAATCTCGGATTATACTTGTTTCCTAGACTACATTTGAAAAAGTGTGGCGGGGATGGGAGCTATTCAGACTTTTTGTAGACAAATTATTCTATTAAATATTTTATTTATTTTTATTATTTTATGAAAATCGCTCCAGACAGGGCATCAAGCCACTTTATGTAAGGAGCTAAAAAATACTACTTTAAACAAGCAAACGATAAGCGTTCAGGAAATAAAAAAAAAGAAACAAAAAAAAACTATTAAAAAAGGTTTTAAAAATGCTAAAAAAAATTAAAAAGCTTTAAAAATTACAACTTCATAGTCAAAAACTAGTCAACGATAAACGTTTATAGAAATTGGCCTAGACAAGACATGAAGCCAATTTATGTAAGGAGCTAAAAAAATACTACTTAAAGGTTTAAATCTAGCCAGCGATAAGCGTTAAATGGATAGATTCTGCCCCAGAAAACAGCAATTATTCCTCCTTTATCAGAAAGATCGCTCATGGAATGTGAGGACTAAAAGACACCATAAGGAAAGCTAGATTTACGGGGATGCCGGAAGTAAAACCATGGTCAACTTTCTACTCTCCTAATTGATATTATAGGCGCTTATCGGATGTATAATTTAAATATCAGGTTTAATGTATGCTAACGATACTCTTCTGATAAATGTTCAAAGACCATAAGAGAATGTAGTTTACTTGAGGCCTTGTGTGAACTGTTGACGTTTAGAAGACTGTGACAATTCAAAGGTACGTGCACTGAGTGCACCGAAAGAATAGGTAAAAAACAAGGTGATAAAAGAATATCTACATTGCCGCTTCAACCGTCTGGCCTCAACGTGTCACGTATTTTCATGCTTTTCTTGCTTGTTTTTATTAACCTATAAAATAAACGAAACTACTTTACTCAGTATTGAAGCAACAATTAAAAGACGTACTTTATTTTCAAGAAAGACAATAATTTTGAAGCATACAATTGATACAAATACGACGAATAGAGCAATACTTGTATGTGTAAATCAATGCTACGCCTGTTTCATCCTTGGCGACACAATCAATAGTTTCCCGTGTAAATAGATGACAATAAGACCGCGTGAGGTCTTCGTAAGCAACCCATCATACAGGGTTGCATGTATAAGCATGGCAGACATACAGGAAAACACGTATATATTGATTGGAAGACAGATGCGTTTTGGCAGACCCAGTGCAAACATGCTGGTGGCAAATATTATTTCCCTTATTTTATTTTTAATTTTGAAAATACTGTCAGTAATTTTCTAAATGTTCCTTGCGCTTTGAGCCAATTCGCGATTTAATTTGAAATATAAAATTTCATCTTTATTTTTTTACATCTACGGTAAACGCATCGCTTTTCCAAGATTGATCCGTAATTAATAAGAAATGTTCTATGGTTGCGTTTACGTTTTCTGTGAGAAACAACTTGGTTCATGAAGAGAGATATATATGTTAATATGTACGTGTCTTAAAAAATATATATGGGTGTGTGTGTGTGTGTGATAGTATGCGTTGGTACATATATATGTGTGTGTATATGTGAGTATGCGTTGGTACATATATATGTGTGTGTGTATATGTGAGTATGCGTTGGTACATATATATGTGTGTGTATATGTGAACATGCGTTGGTATATATATATATATATATATATGTGTGTGTATATCTGAGTCTGCGTTGATACATATATATGATTTTGTGCGTGTATACATGTCTGCGTGCGTAGAGACATGTATATATATATATGTGCGTTTGTACATTAGAATATGTATGTATGTATATATATACATACATATATATATATATATATATATATATATATATATATATATATATATATATATATGATAGTGTGCTCATATATGTACTTGCGTGTGTACAAAACATGTGTATATATATGTATAAACATATATATCTTTAATCGAAGTTCTCAAACATCAAGGGATTTCTTCCTGGGGCCAACACTTCATCTCTATATGAGAGACATAAACATTTAAATATTCTATTAAAGTTCTCCTTTACCTGTCAAACGTTAAGTTATTAAAGAAGTTATCATCATTACTTTTCATCTCCCCAATTGACCATTTCACATGGTTATAGTATATATTGTGTGGTGTATAAGTCTTACCGGAGTCCAGGAGAAAAATACATCTAGTCTGCTAGAGTATTTAGCTTCGTGCTGTTACAAGAGGCAATATCGCTTGGAGAATTTAAACAACAGCCAGTGTGGGTAGCCTTACCAGAAGAATCTTATTTAAGATTCGAATACTATGTTTTATTAAATATTGGTCAGGGTTTACTTAAAAAAAAAATATCCTCATGACATGATGTCCTGAAAAACCCATGTGCAGAGAGATCTTAGACACTCTCATGTCGACCTTCAAGTTATCTCCAGTAGGCATTCAAGTTATATATATATATATATATATATATATATATATATATATATATATATATATATATATATATATATATACAGGGTGGGCAAAAATAAGGGTCCTATTTTTAAAAATTCATAACTTTTTTATTTATTGATTTTTTTAAAATTTTTTTTTAGAATAAGTAAAGGACCCCTTCCGAAGCAAGCATGAGCCGTATTAGCCCTAAGGAACGTACCCTCATTTAGAAAACATTATTTTTGCTTTTAAGCAAAAATAAAACAGTGTAAAAAACAATACTTTAGTTTTTGTAAGTTTTAAGAAGTGTTTTTCGGCTAAAATTTGTTTTGTTTATTTCAAAAAATCTCGGAAGGGTCAGTCTACACACACATAAAGTTTGGTGAGTTTAACTTTTATTTTGTGGAAGTTATTCAAATTCAAGTTATTCAAATTTAAAGATAGGACCCTTATTTTGGCCCACCCTGTATATATATATATATATATATATATATATTTATAGATGTATATAGATGTATATTGATGTGTATATATGTGTGTATATGTATGTCTGTATGTGTGAACATGTATATATATATATATATATATATATATATATATATATATATATATATATATAAATATATATGTACATACACATGTGTGCCTATATGTATATACATATATATAGTAATATATATATATATATATAAATGTAAGTGTGCGCATATATATATATATATATATATATATATATATATATATATATATATATATATATATATCTATATATATGTACATATGTGTGCATATGTTTATACATATATATCTATATATATTTATGGATGTGTATAGATGTATGCAATCGTGTACTTAAATATGTAATTGTGTATATACATGCGGAGTATATATATATATATATATATATATATATATATAAATATTTAAGAGGGTACATACTTATTAATACTTATGTATATATATATATATATACATATATATATATATACAGAGAGAGAGAGAAAGGAGAGAGAGATATGTATATGTCAGTGTGCATAAAGGAATGTATATTTCTGTGAGCAAGTACATACATATTAATATTCGTTTAAATTTATATGTGTATATTTATAACTAAATATATATATATATATATAAATTATATATATATAAAATCAATTATATATATACAAGTGTTCGTATATATGCATAGAAATACATTTTAGAGTGCATTTATTTATATATATATGTGCATATTATTGCATACATGCACAGATCTGTGCATGTATCAACGACTATATATATATATAAATCTATATATATATATATGTATATAGTAGTGAGTTTATGTATATACGTATGAGTATTGCACACCTCTATGTGTAAATGGATGTGTGGTTGTTTGCATAATTTGCCCAAAGCAGGCGAAAATGAGAAGCAAAACTTACACATGAAAATATAAAATATATTAGTATTTGAATTAATTTGAAACGTTATTGATTTGGGAGATTCAATCAATTTTTTCCCCATCATTTGAAAATCTGAAAAGGGAAATATTCTATTCGGTCGCGCCAAATATTTCTCCCGGTTAAAGATGCGAAAATATTGCAGCTCCAAATTGGATTTGCTCTCTTTCGTGAAACACATATCTGCATGAACGATGCACATGTACTCACACTAAAACACACGAGAGCCGATACACACACACACACACACACACACACACACACACATATATATATATATATATATATATATTAATTAATTAAGTAATTAATTTCAATAATTATAAAACTAACAAAACCTATACTTTTCAAACGCGCTCAATATTTTTATATATATATATATATATATATATATATATATATATATATATATATATATATACATATATTCATATATATATATATATTTATATTATATATATATATTTATGTATATTTAATATTCATATATATTTATATGTATATATATATTTGTATATATATATATATATTTATATATATATATATATATATATATATATATATATATATATATATATATATATATATATATATATATATATATAGTAGTATGTTTTTAACGGTTGTGGGCCATGCAAATTCCGGGTAAGATGTAAGCTGGAAGGAACAAAAATAATAAATCGAATACGAAATGGGACTTACTATTTATTTTTTCTTAAAATCTTACATAACAGCAAGTGTGGTGTTTCCTGTTTGTGCGATGTCCGAAGGATTATAAAACTCATTTATTTAATATTTCGAGAAAATAAACTTCCTTTTGTCAAAAATAATAAACACCAGAGGAAAACTCTGTCTGTGAAGAGGATCTGCCAAAATGGATGCCAAAAGACAGAGACGGCATAAGAGAAAACCAGTCCCGCAGAGAATAGAAATTAATATTTAGATTTTTATATATATATATATATATATATATATATATATATATATATATATATATATATAGAGAGAGAGAGAGAGAGAGAGAGAGAGAGAGAGAGAGAAAGAGCGAGAGCGATTTTGATTTTCTACTAATAAGATAGATCATTCAGTGAAGACCGGGGTTGTGCCAATAAAAACAAGCTCGATGTTACTCGATTACAGAGTACAGAGCATTTATATGCGATTTTATGAATGCTTACCAAAGCATTCCGTTCAGGATATCAATAATCAACATTAAAGACTTTTTCTTACAAATATTATTTATTCAAATTAAATGTTTTCCTACACGTGTTTCACTACCAAGCAGGTACCTGTTTGGCAGATCATCAGGGAAATTAAATGTTTGGAATAAGGGTTTCAACTACCAACAATACACAATGTGGCGTTGCAATAGTTGAGGTAACTTTAGAAGAGAAGAGGAAAAAAACAAAAAATAAAATTAAAAAACAAGAAAGTACAAAGATAAACAGGAAAACCTAGAAAATATCTTAGAAAACGGAACAATGTGCGATAATACACTTTCACGTCGGGCGGCACAATGATAAACCCTCACCCCCACCCACCACACTGTGTATTGTCGGTAGTTGAGACCCTTATTCCAGACATTTACTTTCCCTGATGATCTGCCAAACAAGTACCTACATGGTAGTGAAACACGTGTAAGAAAACCCATTTAATTTGAATAAATAATATTTGTAAGAAAAAGTATTTAATGGTGATCATTGGTCTCCTTAAAGGAATTCTTCATAAAATCGCATATATATATATATATATATATATATATATATATATATATATATATATATATATATATATATATGTGTGTGTGTGTGTGTGTGTGTGTGTGTGTGTGTGTGTGTGTAGCCACCTCACTTGGATGTTTGACAATTCCAAAAGAGTGAAATAAATAATTGCACCGGTGATTATGTGATTCCGTGTAACTTTATTATATATATATATATATATATATATATATATATATATATATATATATATATATATATATATATATATAGGGCCTGTCTAAAATGTATCTGACCTTAGGCCAGGAAACATTGCTGGAAGTCTTCTTTTGGAATGGGGTTCATCTCCGCCATCGCGTTCCGCATTATCACTTTTTTCGCACGCTCTCAACAACAGCTGCACTCCAAGCAGTTTGGGGGTGGCAGAACACTGGTCCCTCTCCGTCACGGTTTTGAAATATTATTTTCTGGTCTAAGGTCGGATACTTTTTAGGCTGGCTTTGTATATATATATATATATACATATATATATATATATATATATATATATATATATATATATATATGCTCTAAATGTATTGTTATATATATATATATATATATATATATATATATATATATATATATATATATACAATATATATATTGGTGCATGCTTTTACTTGGGTTTATAAGGCTGAAAAACATGAATGTTTTGCAACCGTCGTTTCAGGTCGTTCGAGTTGTAGCCTGTCATGGAAATGAATGACATCCGGAACATTTGATGGCAGTCATGCATTCCTGAACATTAACATGTAGACGTTAATATTCGTTGTTCTATTACTGCAACATTTATTTTCCCAATACATTGTGTCATTCAAACTGTATATATTATAGGCAAAATATGTTTAAATCGTTGTAAAGATTTTCTATTTCTGTCGAACACCTGACATCATTGTTCTATTATGTGAGATTTCCTGACATTCTCCAAAATTTATGAGCGCTGAAAACTAAATTTTAATCAGCTCCATTTTTGTTTCTCTCTTCAATATTATTATTTTCGTTGAGTTGAAAAGGCCATACTCTTTTGACGTAATGTTGCAGGCACGTACGGCAAACCTTTGAAACATTTTTGTAACTTTGTAGATGATGTGCATTGACTAAAGAAGGCGGAGAGGATTTCCCATGACATCACGAGCTATAAGTAGGAACTTCATGCAATGTTTTGTTACGACTAGACTTGATACAGAGCCTGACGTATCGAGTGCTTACCTGGGAGTGGATACCTTCGTGTACATGTTGATGGCGAATTAGTACCATGGTTCACGAAATGTTTCTCTGTCCAAGGTAAAATAAAGAACTGAACTGTACGTTGCTGCTGTGTAGTATCTTATAACGACGCTGGTCTGTGACAATGTGGTTATCCGTTTAAGATGGCGGACACAGTACCCGATTAGCACAGTTTCAGATAGCAGTGATAAATGAAGACATGGACAAGTAAACAGTTACAACGTCATCTTGTTGACTTGGTATGGAGCGAAAAGCAAACGATGACAGAAAGACGAAACGAAACTTTTCTGTCTATCTACTGATGTAGATAGAATCGAACAAAAGAAGCAGTGATGGAAAACAGTATTCAGGCATCTCATTTTATCCACACCGTGTGATCACGTTACGGCAACGAGAATTTATTTGCAAGCATCCTTCTAAAACTATGCCTAAACTGTAAGACAAATTTCAGTATCATCAAGAGAAGTTTCTACATTGACCAACAAAATGATACCGTTGAAACCCCTGAGAATTTCACAGGATGTCCTATATAAATATTCTAGAGACGTATTACAATGTAATGTAAATGTTTTCTATGGCTTGCGCTTGATATAGTATATATATAATAAACCAGATGTATCATTTGGTATATATTATATATTAAAAATATAAATGAAATAAACGCCGTGGATTATTTTTAGAGAGTTCAACTGCAAATGCAGGTCTTAAATACTGTTCTGACTCCTTTGATCTAAATAAATGTACTAATCTAAGTAATCCATTTTCTTATAATATCTCTATTGTCTCCGTCTATGGTATAGGTAACGTTTTTGTAACGTCTATGTTATTTTGAAGAAAAATCAAGTAAAAAAAACTCGTCTTCTTAACAACAAAAAAACTCTCATTTGTTCCGCCGTGTTGCGAGTGGCAAGCGAAATGTTCATGAAAAAGTTCCTCTTCAAGAACTTCCCAACTGTGTAACACATTACAACGGGACTAACTCCCTGCAAACTACAACATGATCGTCTTTAACATCTACACAAACAAATACTTTGCATACACCGTCTCCGTAAGTTATCTAATTATGTTTATTCCATTTATAATCTTCAATCCTCTCATAATATTGTTCATCTTTCAACTGACAACGCATCTATTTTATTATCTGTTACACCGGCCGTTCTAATAAAAGAGAAACTACACCGGTTCTCACTATAAATAGTGCGAGTAGACAACTACCAGGAAGAAAAAGGACAGTATTGTAACTGTCTAGCCGAGTGCCAGTCAGTTTCCTTACCTTTGTACCTTTTATGTTACTACACTTGTTATCCTAACCCAACCTCGACTTGACTTCTTTTTACTGTTGGACTACTTCACAACATAAACTATCATCCTCGAATGAGTTTTGGCCTTGATATCTGCTGATACATTAGTAAACAAAAAGAAAAGATAGAAATCTTAATAAAATCCTAATGAAAACAAAAAATCGTTTACTTCTGGTATTTTATAGAAATGGAGAACGATGAAGCTTAAACGAAAAGAGTGGCCGAATCGAGTTGATAGTTTCTCATCCATTGCACGGAATCGCATATGAAATAAGAGAATGTCGGAAACTTCTCAGTCGCCAGCGATGATCAATATTGGCCAGAGGTGGACTGTAACGAGGTCTCGTGACAAATCTATGTTTAATAATTCAGGCCCCGTTAACCACCTTGCTGTTTCCAAACCGGAGACCAACCGTGTGCTGGTTATTAAATACTAGCACAGGATTCCTGACCTGCGTTGTCAAATGAAGGATGTTCTAATGTGGACATACAATATTTAATGAAACAGGGATGATCATTGTTTCTCTATCAGCGGGTATTTTAAACAATGAGGCAAAACGGGCTGCACTTTGAAGAGGTGATGAATGAGCAGGATGCGACGAAAGTATGCAGAGTGGTGAACAGATGAGTGAAATTGGTGATAATCATGATTATGATATAAATAATAGTAATAATAATAATAATAAAAGTAATAATAATAATAATAATAATAATAATAATAATAATAATAATAATAATAATAATAATAATAATAATAATAATAATAATAATAATAATAGTAATAATAATAGTAATAATAATAATAGTACTAGCGCAAACCAGACCTCCACTGGAAGAGCGCGGACAGCTCTGGGACCTTGGGGAGGCTAGTTGCCACTCGGGCCCCAGAGGGGATCAATGGCCCTTATCAGCGGGAAATCGGTGGTAGGTGGCTGTTGCGATACCGCAAGGGCATCAGCGGTGATGAACGAAAAGAGGTGGAGCATACTGGAAGTCTGAGGAGACTTGTTGTCACTCAGACTCCAGGGAATACGACAGGTTGTTGGCAGTGGGCGATCACTGACGATGACCAGTGTGATAACTCCTAGTGAGTAAATAATAATAAAAATAATAATAATATTCCCCTTTCCCTCGCCCCCACCCCCATTTTTTTTAAAATTTGAGCCGGTTTCAGCTGACATCACACAAAATATTTGTAGAGAGTAAAAAAGATGAGAAGACCGAGGAGAGACAGCACAAACCAGACCTCCACTGGAAGAGTGCGAATATTGTTGGGACCTTGGGGAGGCATATTGCCACCAAAATAACGGAGAAGACCAATGGTCCTTACAAGTGAGAAATCAATGGTAAGCGGCTTTTTCGATACTGCAAGGTTATTTGCGGTGGTTATCGAAAAGACAGGGAGAATACTGGGAATCTGGGGAGGCTTATTCTCACTCAGACTTCAGGGAATACCACCGCTTGTTTTCGGTGAGAAATCCCGACGATAACATGTGTGAGAACTCCTAGTGAGTACAGATAATAATAATAATAATAATAATAATAATAATAATAATAATAATAATAATAATAATAATAATAATAATAATAATAATAATAATAATAATAATAATAATAATAATAATAATAATAATAATAATAATAATAATAATAATGATAATAATGATAATACATGTATATGTGTTTGTGTTTAGATATTAATACTGTCTAGTCGGATAAATAAGGAAGTGAATGAGTAAGCATGATGAGAATATGACCACAAAGGTATAAATATCGGAAAAGGTAATTGCAATGAAAATAAAGTAACGATGCTTTTACTTACTCCGTGTATGACTGGAAGAACGAATTATATATACAATGTGTTTGAGAAATAACAGGACAGTGTAAAATGTTCATAAAATAGGGGTAAGCAAATCATATCTTCATCTGACATGATCGTTAAATATGAGGTCTGGAGTACCGAACATAACACCTGGTCGGAAGAAATAAAACACGACTGATTGATAGGGGTCACACCCGGCCAGAAGAAATTAAAAACTGCAGATTCACAGAGACACACGGTTGGCAGGGAGAAATAAAAGCCGGTTGATTGACACCGACACAAACTTGGTCCAATAATAAATACCCGGCTATTTGTGACACCCGCAAAGCTCACCTGCAGACGTAATACACCCGTCGCTAAGGAAACATTTCAATTGATGGAAAACACGTAGAGTAAGGGCGTTGCAACTTGAATTCCGTAAGTTAAATCCCGTTGTGTTCTGTATGCATGAATGTCAGAAAATATTATATTATCTTGCCGAAATAGAGATCGAACTGGCTAGCAAATTCGAAAGATCAACTTCCGTCAATTCTTCATTCTCTCTCACACTACTCGTGTGCAGTAACCGGGCAATAAACATACAATACTATTTAATACATTTGTGTTTTTCGTGATTCTTTTAAGTACAGCAGTAATACACAACAGTGATACTGACAGTATATAATGGTAATCCTAGCTTTCTTGAACTATTGTATTTTTCAAATGATTTTATTTTCACATTCCTATCTTCGCAAAATTCGCCCACGCACAATAAAATCAACACCCGGCAGTATCTAATGAAAAAAGAGAACATATCCGTCCTGAGATCACATTTATATATAACTAGAAGGTACACCCGACGTTGCTCGGGAATGAATAAGAATAACTTCTATGAACTTTTTCACTATGCTCATAACACCATAGTACTTTTTTTCTGACCCCTTTCTTCCGTTTCGCTCCTAATATAGTCGTAAGAAGCTGACATATTAGAAACATCTCTCAATTAGTGACTTATACATGTTTTAAATTTCGTCGAAATTGGAAATACGTATTTGATGTCTTAAAGGGGTTCTGTCCAACGGAGCACTCAGAGTTGGTGGCACGTATATATTCGGCATATAGAGGGCATTGGCCATTTCCATTGTCTTCCCCGGATAATTTTATACATATAATATAAGTTTCAGAAAAATAAGCACTTAATGGTCCAGGTCCACTTATATAGTGTTGTCTTAGACAATTGTATACATATGATTTAAACTTTAGAAAAAAAAGATATATTCGAAGTTTTAAGGAGGTTTTCCCCGCCAATAACCCCCTATGATGTAGACTTAGAGATTCAGAAATACATCCATTGAATCCTCTGGTAAATTTAATTTAACAATACACTTTTAAATTTTATGTAAATTCTCTAACCTCTTTCTATAGAGAACATATATATATATATATATACAATACATAAACACACATACATTGGGTGTTATACATAGATATAATAGTATGAACACATACAGTAATACCGTGAACTCTAGTGCAGAAAGTTAAAACAAAGACAGTTTACCATGTGTATATTAATAAGCGTATTCAAGTTCGTACGTGTATTAACAACCATTTAAAAATAGCATCGTCTGATTACAACAATTAACGGGTGTCTATATGAAAAGTATTTCGACTTTACCCATTTTTATTAGAATCATCTCCTACAGTCGCAAACTATCATTGTTAGAATTGGTGCTAAAAGGTGTAACGTGCGTATACGCGTGATTAAACATATAATTATAGAAATAATAAATAATTTTAGTCTTATCCAATTATAGAAATAATAAATATTTTTAGTCTTATCCAACACCTAATTGTGCTGTGGCCATTAGTGATCATGCTATTATACATATAAATGTTATTTTCTCATCAATAAATAGTTTTTACAAACTGTCTTTATCATGTGTGTCTTTATCATTGCCAGAAGACAGTCTTACAGTTCAAACGTGGCAAGCTACTATAAAATTGTAAAGAAAAATTTAATCTGTAAAAATTAGTCGTTCAAATCATTTTCAAAAGTAAGGATTAATATTTTTCAGCGTCTAAAATTCACAAGTTATTTTTAAAAAGAAAAGATTCAATGTATATTTAATGAATTAAAACATTACAATTGTTCGAAGAATTAGAACATCAAGTCCAGTATGGCGTACGATCGTTTCCAAAACAGTTTGGAAATACTTTATTTTATTTTATAAATTAATAAAGCTAATCCAAAACTTCCTTCGTCAGCGCCTTTAGCAACACGTCTTACAGAAAGTCAGAGAAAAAATTAAAAAGCTCGTTGTAGAGAAACATCCACTGACAGAAAGAGTCACCGGTTGATATGTTAGCAGCATAGGAGAGAAATAACACAATGGTATCTATAAAGCAAAACACTGGTACATACAGAAGAAATATTCCTGACTGGAAGTCTTTGATTTGGATTTGGTGTTCGGTTCTTCCCTTCGTAGACGCGATCGTAGTGGTATTCCTTCCATCTCAAGTTTCTCATGAACTTCTCAATGCTTCCAATAAAAGCTTTTCCTCCGATGGTATGGGGATGCCTTTCGTAGACAGGGGTAGGAATTCTTTATGGAACATATCTTACAGTGTTAATAATAAGCTCTACAATAATGGAGCTTATGTATACATGTTTATATATTTGTATGTACAAGATTCACTACTAAACAAATTACCCGATCATTATGAATGTTGGAACAGAGCTGTTAAGGATAAGGGATCTAATAGGGGTAATATTTAGTTTTATTTAGTTCATGTGAAGAAGAAAAAAGATGTTTGGATCCTGTTGTGAATTATTTAGATTCCTTCGATTTTTGTGAAACCAAATATTTCACAACTTTTAGTTTTTATGTGCAGTTAAAATTTTGTTTGTGGGGGATAATATTGGCACAATTTTTCTTTTTGAAAATTTAAATATTTTAGTTTTCCATTAAATTGGATCCATGGACGCCTCGGTGTAGCTTTATTACTATAAAAATATTTTGACAACTTACTACTTATCTCGACTCATGTATTAAGCACTGTTTTAGTAAATACTTAAAGTCGAAGCATTATATCTCCTAATAATATTATATGTATATACATGAAATAATATATATATATATATATATATATATATATATATATATATATATATATATATATATATATATATATTCTTCATACGATTTATTTTGAACAGGCTTTTAATTAATATTCTATAAGAAGGTAGGGCCTGTCTGTTAGTCTTAATCAAAGTCTTCCACTCCAGGCTCAACGGTCGCGAGGATCAAAGTTTGTAATTCCCAAGACTGAACACTTAGATCCTCGCGACTGTCGAGCCTGGAGTGGAAAGTTTCGATCAATACTGACAGGCAGGCCCCATCCTCTTATAGAGGACTAATCAAAGAAAATTATATATATATATATATATATATATATATATATGTATATGTATATCTGTATATATATATGTATATATAGGTATATATATGTATATATATGTATGTATATATATATGCATATATATATATATGTATATATATGTATATATTGGTATATATATATGTATATATATAGGTATATATAAATGTATATATATATATATATATGTGTGTATATATATGTATATATATGTATATATGTATATATATGTATATATATGTACATAGATGTATATGTATATATATGTATATATATAGAGATGTATATATAGATGTATATATATGTATATATATAGATGTATATATATATATATGTATATATAGATGTATATATAGATATATATATATATAGATATATATATATATATATATATATATCGTATTCAAGTAAAATATAAATCAAAAGGCATTTTAAGGCACTAATGTCCAAGCTATATATTACAACTCTCATGATATGTTTACTCTCCCTTTTTCTCTTCCTCTCTGCCTTAGTACGTCTCTCTCCGTCTCTCCCCTCTCTCGTCTCTCTCTCTCTCTCTCTCTCTCTATATATATATATATATATATATATATATATATATATATATATATATATATATATATATATAATGTCATTTGCAGTTTGGCGAAGATGTAACGTTACTCGTTTAAGATAAGTCTAATATTTGCAAGTGGTTTTCTGAGAATGCTTGGCCCTACTTCTGTCACCCTAGCTGTAAGCAAAACGATAAGTGTACGTTAGGTTAGAGATGGATCCTTCATCAGGTCTGACCGACGGCTTTGTTATAATTGAAAAGTGGTACTTATATTGGAGAGCCGCGTATATATCTCCCCCGCGGGTGAAAGTTGGATATCTGGATTCCTTTTGAAGTGGCGTCTCCGACATCATCCGAGAATCAGATTTTCAACAAAGAACGTTGCGATCCGAACATGTCTACGCTGTAGCCTCGTTTATATCTATATTTTGCGACCACATAATTACTTACACTGAAAATGTTCATGTCGTAGAATTATTAGCGTAAAAAGATAAGGACACTTCGGGAAATATATTAAGATACCAGACAAAAAACATAGGATTCATTCAAGAGTATCCACGATTTTCCAGAACTGTTGTCAATATAAAAATAGTGAAACATTGAAGTTGCTGGGAAGAAATAGAAAAGTATTTGCATACATCTTGATGACAAGTCTGTTGATTCAATTTTCTCTCTTAACCACCATAATAACCTTAACCAACGTAATAATAATATTAATCTTAACCAACATAATAATAATAATATTAACCAACGTACTAGTGGTGTGTTCTGAAGTAATAATAATCTATATTTATCTATATACTTGTATAAGGTTATGGTGTTTTGGGAGTGTTGCTGTTTGTACGCAAGTAGAAACATCTGAGTTGTTGACAAAAGCCGAATAGGTATAGTACGCATTACGAAAGCAATACTTTTTACGACGTCAACACTCGGGATCGAATCTCACGTAAGGTTGATGTATTTATTTTAGCTTGATACGTGTTTTACTAGTTTAGAGAAAGTAACGGTACTTATATCGATCTTGACCCAGTTTTCGCGAGTTTCTTGTCGGATGCGTTCGGCTATCCTACGCAAACGCCCGAGAGATGACGAGCCGATTTGTACCAGACGACAATTTTGATACGGTGCTGCGTCCTATGATTTTAAGTTATATTTTCAATAAATTTTCTAAAAGAAACAACAAAAATAACAAAATAAGCTAAACATAGCGAAGTTACTGTTATCAAATAAATATTTTTTGTTATTTTGATATGTTGCTGCGTCCTATAATTTTTAGTTATAGTTGCAAGAAATTTTTTAAACAACAAAACAAATAAAACAAGCAAAACAGAGCGAAATTACTATTATCAAATAAATATTTTAACTCTAACCCTAACCCTAAACCCTAAACCCTAAACCCTAACCCTAACAACAACAAAAACAAAGCAAGCAAAACATTATAATCATAGGACGCAGCACCGTATCAAAATTGTCGTCTGGTACAAATCGGCTCGTCATCTCTCTAACGTAACTCACGGAAACTGGGTCAAGATCCATATAAGTACCAAAGTAACATAACATAACGTTAAAAAATTGCAAAATATTTTTCAAACAAATTGAGCTATTTTTTGATAATCCACAAAAAGTAGGTATGATGGATATTAAGCACTCGTTGAGATAAAGAACGGAAAACTCGAAACAACGGAACGCGAAGAATTTTGAAATGAAAGCAATTGGTGAACGTAGAACTATAAATATTTTGGAAGTTTGGAAGCAGTGATAAAAATATGATTAAAATAGAATAATAGATAATATTAAAAAAAACTCAATAAACATAATTTAAAAGATAAAACGGTGCTTCTGTATTATAGGGGACACCTGAAATTTTATTTTCATTTTAGAAGAGTCAGCTAAAAGGGGAGAGAATTCAAACTGTTTTTTGTTTTAACCATAACACATAAGGAAAATCCAGAGAATTAGTAAAAAATGTAAATTAAAAAAGGATACTTATGCAGTTTACAGACCGGGAACTATTCTGTACTTATACCTTACAATTTAATAAACAGAATAGTTAATAAACCCCCATCTTCCCATGTTAAGAATTGGTTTCTTAATTATAACGTTATTATTTGAGCCCGGTCCTCAAAATGCATGAGTACCCTTTTAAAAATTCATTTTCTAACTAATTCTTTTGATTTTCTACATGGGTTATGATTTTTTTTTTTAAATCAATTTAAATTATCTCCTCTTAAAACTGACTCTCCTAAATTCAAGATAAAAATTTCATCTGTACCCAATAATGCAGAAACATCGCAGAAATCTAATGAAAGTAAAGATACTTGAAGAGTATACGTAAGAGACTCTGGACCCTTAATAAACTGGACAAAAAAGACAGAGTATTTGCACTGTTTTAAAATAATAGGCTATGACGTCAATATTTAGTAAAAAACATAACATTTATTCTTAAGGACAAGAAAACCATCATTGTCGATGACATAAGAAAAGCGAGAGTTACGAGGCTGCCGAAAGTTAATCGGGTTAAGCTCGGTAGTTACTACTCTATTGTTCACGTTCTCGGGTAACACACCCGCAACATGTTTGTTAATATTCCGGAACGAACGTGAGGCGTTTGGAATTGACAAACACACGCGCACACCAACAGGCACACCAAAGTAGTGATAGATCGGATTTACTCGACAGGAAAAGAATAGTTTTCGTTGGATTAACATTGCTGGTTCTCTTAATATACGCTAGTTGCGACTCTCTCTCTCTCTCTCTCTCTCTCTCTTTCTTTCTCTCTCTCTCTTTCTTCTCTCTCTCCTCTCTGTCTTTCTCTCTCACTCACCTTTTCATTCGCTCTTTCTTACTCTCTCTTTCTCTCTGTCTCTGTCTCTCTCTCTCTCTCTCTCTCTCTCTCTCTCTCTCTATATATATATATATATATATATATATATATATATATATATATATATGTATTGTGTGTTTACTGCCAAATAAATTCAAGAAGGAAATCCGAGAAGAGAGCTCAATGTAATAAACGGGACAAGAACAAGAATAAAATAAAGTAAAGTTACACGGAATAACATAATCACCGGTGCGATAATTTATTTCGACCCTCCGGCCTTTTCAAGACAGATTGACCTGGTTATGATATCGCATTGTCCCTCCCCATCACTATATACCTTCAGTTGTAAATCATACAATTTCCCCCTTCTATATATATTTATTGCTGTATTTTCCCCTCACCATATTACTTCTGTTATATATCGTACAATCTCCCCCTCTCTCGATATATATATTAAATATGTTATCACCCTCTTCCCTCAATATACGCCTTCCGTTATAAATCGTTCAATTTCCCCCTCTCTATATATATGTATTAAATATATTGTCACTCTCTTTCCCCCTCTCACTATATGCATTCCGTTTTAAATCGACCAATATCCCTCCTCTCTCTATATGTGTATTGAAATGGTGAGTGTGAATTTCTCTTTTTCATTTTCAAACATGTAATCGCCTCGTTATATATATATATATATATATATATATATATATATATATATATATATATATATATATATATATGAAAAATAAAATAAAGAAAAGCAAAAATATTAATTAAATATCCATCTACGTTTCACATTTATTAGAAGGTTTCATCAGGACGGGGGGTTGAAGAAAAAGAAAAAATACAGCAACAAGTACCAAAGTTTGAAAAATAAATGTCAGGAAGCGCTTAGCAGTACAAACGCTGAGAAATGCGCTACGGCAGAACAGCCGATACAAGTTTGAAAAGTAAGCGTTTAGAAGTCAACGGTTTATATAACGTTCCATAGAACATTACAACCGATAAAAGTTTTAAAAGTGAGCGTTCAGAGTGAGCACGTGAGTGTGTGTGCGGGGACTTGTATATAAGTACAATTGAGAAGAAAGGTTAGCCATGATCTAGGTTTAGTTTTTGTTCGGTCAGGATAATTTTGCTTATAAAGGGGGATAGATTATAGAAGCCATTTCGTTGTCTGATGGTGTTGGAGGCTGTGATTAGTGCTGTTTCCAGTAGTCTTCGCCGAGCTTCTCTTACCCCGGACCTTGGTCCAGCGCTCTTAGTAGCCAAGGCTACTACTTTTTCTCATCAACCTAATATTTCCATGTACTTGCATGACATTTTTCTTAAAAATTATCATCCGGAGGAGGTCTTACAATAAAGACGAAACGTTGATGAATATATAAAAAATATCTCTTGGTTTTTCCTTTTTCATTTCCACACACATATATATATATATATATATATATATATATATATATATATATATATATATATATATTCACACACACGCACATATACATATATATAGTATAGTTAAAGTATAAATATGTTATAATATCTATAAAATATTACAAAACACAGATATTTTATGAAATAATAAAATATTTCGTATTCCCAGGATCTAACTAAATGTCGGAGATAAGCTTCAGCAACATTGGTAAACACGAAATGTCAAAAAGCTTATATCTTTTAATTCATTACAATACAAAATTAAATGACATCAATAATATTTTCTGATAAGGATCCAAAACTGTCAACACTTAAAAATAATTTCCATGTGTACAGGCGTTTCAGAAAATCTAATGTTGTTGTAACTTTTCCCTCAGGGTAAAAACTTGACAATTTGATGATTTTTTTTGTCAGCACATATTCTTCATCGGCACCAATTTGAAGTTTCCTGAATGGGTGTTGATAAAAAAATCAAACATTTATATATATATATATATATATATATATATATATATATATATATATATATATATATATATATATATAAGCACATATTCCATACATAAATTTATATATGTATGATCTTAATTTATCTTAATCACGTGACAGTTTCTAGTGCCCGAGTGGATATGGTGACAGCTTGCACAATCCGACCGCCTCAAATTGTTACTTTCCTGCATTGATGAGAGCTAACGTCTGTAGGTATAAATAATTTAATATTTATTTATAAATATTATATGTATATATATTAAGATATGTATATATTATTATGATTATAAGCCCCTTCCAAGTAAAATTGAAAATTGAGCACTGTCGGAAAGAGTAAAAATAAACATTCACCTAAAAGCTTCAGTGCAACGCTCCGATCCTGTCGTTGAGTGCTATCGAATATTTAGATGTTTATGCCCACCGCTTTCAGTATAAATATCACTTAATTTCTCCTTCATTACGGGGCAATTTCTCCTTGCCTTATGCGACTAGGTGAACGGTTACAGATTCAAGGTGTATCTGTGAACCGGGTTCGCGCCCTATGACAGTCTGAGATTGTTATTTCTTTGCGCTGATGAGAACGATTTGCTCGAAACGATGTCGTACGTTAGTAGAAAAATAAAATTAATAATTTAATATTATTATGTGTGTATGTATGTATGTATATATATATATATATATATATATATATATATACATATATATATATATATATATATAAAGGATTGTGCTGATTTGACTCACCTTTTTGGGGGATCGAGATAAATCTCATTTAAAGTCTGCCATTTAACTTGTGAACACAATTGTTATTTGTAACCTCCAACAAATAATCATGTTACTCGTTTATTACCTAAACGTGTGGCCTTAGTTGGAATGAGAATTCTTTGTTGTAGCGCTGACTAAATTGGACGACAACTTTGGGCAGGAATAATGTGTAGGCCGCTCGTGACCAGTGCATTGAACGCATTCTATACCGGTTCACATCTAGCACGGTGACCATCAGATTTTGACCCTCTAGGGAACAGCAGACGCCCAGAAATCCACATATAGGGCCGGGATCAACTCTGCAAAATACAGTTTAGATGTGTGTCCTTTAAGGTATTACCGGTGTGGATAACTGGGTCCGTCACTTCTATTATAATGTTTCCAATTTAGACTCGATTACGTTACCTCTGAATTGATTACCTTCAGTTGAAAACTATCTTGTTTTTATGCGATTAATTCTACCCTCCTCACCCTTTTTGTTATTATGCAACTTAATCGTCTGTCGTTCATGTTAGGTTCTGCTTTGCCTGTAGCGACTTTTATAAAAATATACGACGGCTCATGCTACAAAATGCTTGGCGACGTAAACTACGGTTTCAACTTTATTCCTTTCATATAGAGATCGTTTTAATTTTGTATAAGATAAATATAAAATAGGGATCGCTGTAGTAAATCTGTATTAGATAAAATCTAAATGTTGTTTAATCCATCGGGTTCATCGACCGTCACTCGAAGTTTGTGCTTAAAAATTATGAGAAAAGTCATTGGCAACATATTTCCTTGCCTAAAAGATCTTTGAGTGTTTCTAATTTGCACTACTCAAGCATGTTTCTTTTGCTATAATTCGCTGTATTTCCACTTGACGTTTCCAACGTTCTGAAGTCTTCTACGTCGCTTATCTTAAATCTTGAGATGTTCTACAGCTTCCGGTTTTCTTTTGATGATGGATGTGATGCCGCTTTGATTTCATGAAAGTGAATATTTCATCATTCAAAAACGTTGTCAATTGTAGTTATTTGTAGTTGTTTAATTGTATATATTACGCGTGCATTTATTTTTAATGTATTATAGACGCCATGCACAAAGAGTCATTGCCACTGTCAGTATGCATTCTATATTGAACATTCATATACCGTGACATATATAATAACTCTCTTTACTTCTATATTATTATTATTATTATTATTATTATTTGTACTCACTAGGAGTTCTCACATAGATCATCGTCAGTGATTGGTCACCGACAACAACCAGTGGTATTTCCTTGACTCTGAGTGACAACAAGCCTCCCCAGATTTCCAGTATTCTTCACCTCTTTTCGATAACGATGCGGTATCGCAACAGCCATTTACCATTGATTTCTCGCTGGTAAGGACAATTAGTCGTCTCTGGGATTTGGGTGGCATAAATCTCCCCAAGGTCCCAGCATTCTCTGCACTTTTCCAGTGCAACAGCCTTTTCATCCTCTTTAATCCTTTATGGCAGGTTTGTGATGTGCTAGCTGAGACTGATGTCACCATATACATGCGGGTATGACTGCATTTTTATTTTTATTTATAATAAAGACATGAATCAAGGGATTTTTAAAAAGGTAAAAAAAAAACTGTATTTACTTAAAACAACAAAAGGTATTATATTATATATACAATGGGGCATGTGTCCTAGAAACTAATCACACCTGATCCTAGCAAATACTCTCGCTGTTTACGTACATCGATCATCGCAAAGACTTTGAAATGGAATGAGCACAACCGAAATGCATTAGGTATGTGACGTCTTGTAAAGGAGATAAGTTAAAATATCAACTCATCTTATACAAATAGGGATTTTGTACGTCCGTCTGTCTTTCCATCAGTCACAATTCTTTTTAACGTAACAAATACATTGCAGAATTTGTCTAATGTCGACATATCAGAGATCTTAACTACTTTTCGAAATGGAAAATATTTCATAGACCTGTTGATTTTTATCATACAGAATTTTTAAAAATTTGTGTTTGAAATTTGAAAGTTTTAGGATTAAAATGAATCTTGTTTTTTTTTTCTTTTAATTAATTGGCAAGTTAGGGTGAATAGTTTTTAGAGGGAACGTTGTTTTAATTGTTTTTTTATAAATACGTAAGTATTGATTCACACTGTTCATCTAAATGGTATATGCAGAGGAATAATTCATGAAGACATATTGGGAACCGGTAATTACCTGTCAAACTAGCAAAGCCTTGGAACATAGTTTATTTACTTTAATTTCTCAACAAGGACCATTGCCACTGAAATATAAGGGGCTACTGTGAATTAGGGGCCGGATTTATAGGGGGGATTCTTAGTAGCAAGTTGTGTATCGAACGTTTGTTCACATTACATTTATTTATTTTTTGCATGCTCGTATAGTCAGAGTAACAGGAAGCAAGGAATGGTTGATTGGGAGTGTTTACGTCAAAAGCAGCAAGTTCTTCGGAGAAAATTCCCTTTAAGTACTTATAAAACAAGCAGTGGGATGCACGATTGCGACGATGAGACAAAGTTTGAAATGTGTTTACAGTGGGACACCTGTTAGATAAGAGACTCGTTCTGAGACTCTAAGAGGGAGCCGAGATGTAACAACAAATACCCCATGCATAGGTAACTGGCGGTTCTGTAGAGGTATAGGATATTGACATGTGTGAAAGGTTTTCTAGCACGTTTAAGGGAGTCTACTTTTTGCGGCAGACTTAGCAGTATCTTCATTTTACCTGTGAATATAAAGCCGAGTTGTTTGAATATTGGACACTCGGGTAAGGTGCTATTAGCAAAGGCAATCGGTTGTTAAAGAACTTACACTCGGTGAAGGCTTGCTCAAATGTTTGAATGAGGTATCATCCAGCTCGATTATGAGAGGTTCCCCCTCCCTGATATTACCTCCTAGCTCCTCACGATTTATTGGTTTATCGCCAGTCGTCTGAAGCGCAGGTACCGGGGAATACCGATGCGTTTGGTCTCAGCTGTTTCTGTTCCCGATCATAGTGCTCTCCCGCAACAGTTTGTTGTCCCCACGTTCAGGCCTTGTGCCACATTTTTTTTAATTGTGAAGCAAGTATCGGGACAAATATTTCTGGCTAGAATACGTAGATTTGTTCTGATTTGTTTATACATAAGATATACATAATTATTATATCTGACTTGGCAAAACATTTACAGAATAACAAATAAAATACATTAAGTAAATTAAGTTGACAATTATCATATTAATATGAATGTTCAACTTTTACAAGGAGCAGATATAATATTAGAAATTGTCCTTGAAAACAATCCACTTGATGTATAATGCTTCGTTGCATGCAAATGAAATTGTTTAAATCGATGTTAATAACGAAGAAGCTTGAAACGATGCGTTAGGAATAATATTGATAATAGTAGTATTGAAATTATTTTCTTATGTTATGTTATATATATATATATATATATATATATATATTACTATTTCATGGATCCACATAAGATTTGATAAGAAGATATAATTTTTTATGTATCAATTTTCAGTATTTACTTCAACAGTGCTCGATACGTAAGTAGAGCTAGGTAGTAAGCTATAAAAATATATGTATGGCGATTAAGCTACACAGAGGCTCCCGCGTTTAATCTCCGGGGGGGGGGGGGCATCTAAATAATATATTTTAATAGCTTACTATATATATATATATATATATATATATATATATATATATATATATATATATGTGTGTTTCGGAATTTTTTAGATGAGGGTTGATAATTTGTAGAATTTGATATATTCAGACTACTGTTCTCATCTTGGGTGTTTTTATCACAACGTTTCGGCCGATGTAACCTTTGACCTTCTTCAGGTGTACCTTGTCGAACTCGGGAATCTGGACGGAATTTCGAACGGAACCCTTTATTAAATCCACGAAGAATTGCGAATTACTAAAGACTGTTTTCCAGTCAAGGCAGACGGAACGAGAGCAAACAACCCCTCGGGAAAATTATTGATTTCCCATTATTTACCATCCTATTAGAGATTTTCTAGCACTCGCGAGTCCCGAATTTCTTCGACTCAATGCGTTTTCTGGTCATCTTGGTATATTTTGTGTTAGCTGCGGCTATTTCACAGTTATAATTATTTATTGATGCAACAAATTTGTGGCTATTTGTATTTGACTTAAAGCGGTTGAATTTGCAAAATGTGTCCTACATATGCCCAATAGCAGCTTCACAGGTTGAAGTGAACCATTGGGTAGAGTGAGGCTTGCTATAGAATTTCCGGATGGGAACATGTGTTTCTATATCCTCTTTCATCCATTCGGTTACCCCAGTTTCACACTAATCAGCAGGGAAGAAAAAGGTATTATTCCAGGGGGGTCTCTTAGGTGGTCTCTTAAAAGAGGTCCCAATCAGCCGTATTTAATATCACGTTGTTTTAAATATATATATATATATATATATATATATATATATATATATACATACAAAACTGAAACAAGAATAAAACGAAAATGGTTTATACATTCATTAACGATTCGTCTTCATTTCAAGACATTCTCAAGATGACTAATTTGAACAAAAACATGAGTCAATATTTGAAAATACATTGTGCGTCTATGACGTGAAAGTAATGTTTTGTGCTTTTTTTCGAACGAAACATAGACGTTAGAATTCAAAATATGTTGTTCGTTTATGAATTTTATATAATTTTTCTTTCTATTATTACTGTTATTATTATTATTATTATACTTATTATTATCATCATTATTATCATTATTATATATATATATATATATATATATATATATATATATATATATATATATATATATAATAATGATAATAATGATGATAATAATAAGTATAATAATAATAATCATAACAGTAATAATAAAAATCATAAAAATAATGATATGATAATAATCATAAAAAGGTATATATATATATATATATATATATATATATATATATATATGTATATATATATATAATAAAAATATAATGATAATAATAATAATAATAATAATAATAATAAATAATAATAATAATAATAATAATAATAATAATAATCATAATAATAATCATAATAAAAATAATAATAATAATAATAATCTTGTATTAAAGTAAAAGCGCTTTCGTCTGTTGTGAAAGACATACTTTTGGCACCGATCACGTCCGGAATTTTTTGAGTTGTTTTTTTTTAGCCTGTCTCATCCGCGTTCTTTCCCACGTTAAGTAAAATGTTAAAATGAGCATTGACATGTGTGATCGATAAACGCGAATTGTGGACCTGGCATGCAAGGTTCGAATTTCGTCCGGACAACTGTAATGCTTTAATTGATACCCGTTCGGAAATTATTAATCCATATATCTTCCATTTAACTAGGAATTAAATAGTAGACTGCACAAAGCTCTTGCGTCTTGTTCAGCTAAGTAGTCACAGCAATCTTTCTCTTCTTATCCTGGCATGGTTTTCAATCGGCACCGGACTAAAACAGTGCTGGTCCAGAAGTGCAGCGGCGTTGCGCAACCATTGCTTCACTGGAATACATCCTCCCTCTACCACAACACAGTGTGCTTCGTGTTCGGCGGAATTTCCATGAACAGATCTTTTTTCACAAGAACTTCCTACCCTAACGTATACCCTTACCCTTACCCTAACCCTAACCCTAACCCACCACTGGACTACATCCCCGCAAATTACAACATGCCCGCCCTGAAATCCAATGTCAACAAACATTTGGTCATAAAATACCTCGATGATTAATATATACATTAGCAATCCTCTCATAATATTCCTCATGATTAAACCGACAAAGCATTTATTCTAGTAACCCCTTTTCGAGTGGCTTTTGGCCTTGATAAGCGGTGACTCATTAGTGAAAAAGACGCCTTGCTCATGCATCTTTACAGGGGAGGGCGTTTTCTCGAGAGGGAAAAGGGGGTCATTTTAAGGGAATAGAAGAAGAAGAAGAAGAAGAAGAAGAAGAAGAAGAAGAAGAAGAAGAAGAAGAAAAAGAAGAAGAAGAAGAATCTTAAACTGAAAGAGAAACTAAAACAAACTATTGCTGCATCTCACAGATGTATCTAGACGAGCCCATATGCTATTTTATAGATAGTCGTGTAAACAGTGATTCCTTGTACCAAATGCCCGACTCACTCTTCGCACTCTCTTCTCTTTTTCAGATGTTTGGCTGCGACGATTCCGAACGCAAGCACTGGAGTTCACTCTGCGATTCTTACGATTATTAACAGCCTCGCCGTAAGAGGACGTTTCAAGTTATAAACACGCCTTCTTCAGCAACGAAGCAGAAAGGTAGCACAGCTATAGTTCCGACGACTACTACCACTACAGCCGACA
>OY744535.1:12875206-12885206 GCA_963556195.1 Sepiola atlantica
AAGTTACACGTTTATTTATTTTTCTTAATTCTCGGTTCTTTATTTACTATTATTATCATACTTCTTTTGCGCTTATTATGTTGACTGAATACACCTATATATATATATATATATATATATATATATATATATATATATATATATATATATATATATATATATATATATATGTATATATATATATATATATATATATATAAACCTTAGTTACGGTTTGAATAGAAGGTTTTAACTCTCACTATTAATGTGTGTTAATATTGGGCACTTCGAATTGTAATACTTCTAACGATTATGACTATTTTTTGGCCTGCTATCATCACTTTAACGAACAAAAATGACTATGTATATATATATATAAACTCCTCGGCCTAACCTTCACAGGTAACATGAATTGGAACAAATACATTGAAGACATTGCCAAGGCTGCCGCAAAGAAAGTTGGCTCCCTCTACCGTGCTAGTAAACTCCTCACACCTGACATTATCCTGTATCTCTATAAAGTCACCATCCGCTCATGCATGGAGTATTGTTGCCACATCTGGGCTGGTGCATCATTTACTACTCTCTCCCTCCTTGACAAGGTCCAAAAAAGAGTCGCCAACCTAATAGGTCCCTCACTGTCAACCAAGCTCCATCCCCTGTCCCATCGCCGCAATGTAGCTTCCTTGTTCTTGTTTAACAAATACTTCGAAACGATTATCAAAATATAGAGTCCGTCTAGTGGGAAAATGTATGCTGACAATGTGTCCAGTGAAGAAAGATTAAAAGATGCAAAGAGTTCACTGTAGAGATTTCGTGGAAACCGCATCAGAAATGGTCAAAACGTTGTAAATCCAACCGAATTATGTTGAGTTCAACCGTAGATAAAAGGTGGTCGTAAGGATGATGATAACATTTTTACGCACGCACTTTTACTTTCCATTACTTTATATTATCTGTTTAAATTTTTCACATTTTGAATTTTGGCTATTCCCCTGCCAACTTATCCATATATGTAATTCCTTTGATCATAAGATTTTAATCTTTGAAAAGCCTGGCTTAAGGAAAGAAAAAATAAACATGTTTTTTATCGAGTACACCTTGCATTGAACAATCAAAGATAAAATAGATTTGTTATTCGCACATCTTTATCTCTCTTCCTTCATTTATCTTTATAATTGCTCTATCTCGTATGAACCATTTCACTATAGGTTCAATTCTCTAAAAGTATACTTTTAGTATCATATTATATATACATACATACATAATATATTATTATTTCATGAGGAGATATATTTTTTATGTATCAATTTTCGAGTATTTACTTAACATTTGAGCCTTACGGTTCCCTCTGGGAATGAAACGCGAAATCCTCTGTGTAGCTTGACTGCCATAAATATTTCAGAACTTACTATACATAATATATTTATATATATATATATATATATATATATATATATATATATATATATATAATCAGTTTTATTAATACATAATCAGTTTTATTAATACAGGCATGTACATCAGCCGCGACACTGGCATGTCGATATAATCGATTAACAGCTATTAGAGACTGAGATCTCATCAGGTGGAAGGAAAAGTTGACCCTTTCCTCACATCATATTTTGAAAGAAAAAGTAGAAAAATGAGAAAAAAGAAACGAAATTAAAATTTAAAAATTGGAAGCTCACGTGGCCAAATCTGAAACATTCGAAAACCAGAATTAAACATTTCTGAACTCATATTAAAGATAAAAAGGTCAATTTCACGTGGCACATTTTCTATATCCGGTAAGGAGTCGATATATATTAAGAGTTAGTGTGACGTCCTAAATTGTATGCGAAATGTAGGAGTGGGGAGACGAACAACTGTCTTCCGTCTAGCTTCATTCAGAATTTAACCCCCTAATCAGTTTGATATATATATATATATATATATATATATATATATATATATATATATATTATCATCCACAAACAGTTTTTTTTATTCTGTAGCACAGCTTTGCATTATCGCTAGAGAGGCAAGTGCTTAGACTAAGTTTGAAACACGGTCGTTTTTTCTGTAGTCTGAGCATCGAGCCATTGCTCCACAAACCCAGTGGGGAAGAGAAATATTCCTGAGTATAGAAACAATATCAACTGCCGAAAAGTGCTCTATTATTTTTTCTATATACGTTAACAACACAAAATGCATGCTAAAATACACTTTAGTCCTGAGGATGGGTTACGTTTCAAATAAATTATGTTCTAATTGTTTTAATTAGTCGTAATTCGTAATTAACTGTACATATCACCAATCTCTCTCTCAGCTATCTAGGTATTTATCGCGCCAATTTCAATTTATGTTGATTGAGCCACTCTCCACTATGTTTTTAAAGTAGCATTTAGAGCAAGAGTGGCTCTCTTTATTCAGCATTGTCATCTAATTTACATAAGTGCGTATGTACACACGGCAAACACATAAGTAAATTAGATGGCAAAATAATATTTATCTTTAATTTTATATAATAATAATAACAATAATCATAATAGTAACAATAATCATTATAATAATGATAATAATAATAATAATAACAATAATTGTAATAATAATAATAATAATAACAATAATAATAACAATAATAATAATAATAATAATAATAATAATAATAATAATAATAATAATACTTCTATATATTAGTAAGCCTAAAATTGTATCTTTTTGTGGAAATCCCTCCAAACAAGGCATGAAGCCACTTGATGTAAGGAGATAGCAGGACCGAAATATGATCATTGCAAATATAAGAGATGCCTATTGGTTTTAGTCTTGAAAATACCTAGGCTATATGAAGGAGGAAAACAGTCAGCGGGAAGAGAGTTCCACACGCCTGCAATTCTTGGAATAAGCTACTGCAATAAAAAACTGCTTTACAATGAATTATCCAAATAGCGAATTGATGGAAACCACTAGACAAACGAGTCGAACCAGTTGGAACAAATGCAGCAGGGAATAGATCGCATAATTCTGAAAACACGCATGGTATATATATATATATATATATATAGTAAGCAATGAAAATATATATGGCAATTAAGCTACACAGAGGCTCCCGCGTTTCATCCCCGGGGGAATCTTCATTTAGCCTGAAGATTCCCCTCGGGGATGAAACTCGGAAGCCTCTGTGTAGCTTAATTGTCATATATATTTTCATTGTTTACTACCTAGCTCTACTTACGTATCGAGCACTGTTGAAGTAACTACTGAAAACTGATACATAAAAATTATATCTCCTTATAATATTTTATATGGATACATTAAGTACTAATATATATATATATATATATATATATATATATATATAATATTTTTAATTGTTTATTATCTATGTACGTATATGTTTCGTCCTTTTTAATCGGGACTCATCAGCATAGAGATATGACTATTCACTACCGGTCATGCGATTCGAAACCCCGGATCATGAGTGTTTTTCAACTCAAATCCGAAGCCTTAACCACTCGGCCAATTGTAAATAGCGAATAAACAAACGGTGATAATTTTAAAACTTTATCGGCGGACTTAACGTCCAGAGCGTTCTACTTCTTTTTTAAGGGAAGGAACGATGCATTATGAAGCTAAGGACGTATAGCAATCCATAGACATAATTTATATCAGTTCCTTCAATTCGGTAGGAGGAAACAGTCAGCAGGAAGTGAGTTCCACACAAAAGATGATACAGAAGTAAAGGACTCATTTTGTTTCGAATGTCTTAAAAGATATGTGACAGTTTATAATTGTTTGAATGAAATGAAAGTCGAATAAATAATATGAGTGGTTGTGGCTCAACGAGTCCAATTCCTTTTATTTATCTTAGCATCCTTACAATTATTGTATCTCTATCTGTATCGCGGTTTCGATCCCTTCTGGGGTTGATGTTAACATTTCCTTGAATACTATAAACATCCTTTAGACGGTCGTCTTGATTTGCTGGTCATAACATTGTCCGTCGGAGATTGTCATATTGGTGCCTCCTGCGGTATTGTTTACAAATCCATACCCAACAAACATTTTCTAATGAATTGTATCTTTACATACACGTTTCGTGCAGAGACAGAGAAGAAAGAGAAAGAGAGAAAAAAATCTATCGGTGACTTTCAGAACCTCTCATTTTCTTACCTATCATATTGTCTGCCTCCTAATGAATATTTCGCTTGACTTATTCAAAACTCCAATTCAAAAGAAAATTCCCAGCATATTTTGCGATTACGTTGTTCCTACCGATTCCAAACACAGGCATTCCCATGCATATCACTTTTGCGCTATAGTCGCTGTGACAGCCAAATGTAGTCCCGGTAGCATAGCTAGGCCTGACATGGTTTAGGACTCCTCCATAGTGCAATAGGTCATCTCAGTATGACACGTCATTAGTCTTAACCGAACCTAAAATGTAACTCTATGCATTTACTATAAGATCCCGAGCAAATGCAACACTATACTAGAACGAAGCTCCCTTGATCTATGTGGCACCGTTCAAGTAAATACTGACACCAAAAATATAGACGTAATATATTCTTTCATATATATAGGTAGACTTAAGAAAAAATAATTTTCTTGATAAAAGCAGTTTTGAACGAATTTTATGTCTTCTTGCGAAGATTAAAATTGAGATATAGTCCTTGAACCATTATTTCAATTTTTATCAAAATCCATTACATGATTGTCATTCTAAAAAAATATCTAAATGTATATGGATAAAATGTTAGGCAACTCTTAAATATTTGAATTTTAGATGTAAGGGATTTTACCAACATTAAAACGTTGTCCTCGTGGGAATAGGAGCATACACTCTACGAAGTACGCAAGAGACAGATAGATAGATAGATAGATAGATAGATAGATAGATAGATAGATAGATAAATAGATAGATAGATAGATAGATAGATAGATAGAGAGAGAGAGAGAGAGTAAGATAGAGGGGGGAGAGAAAGAAAGAGAGAGTAATATAAAACAGTGCATGTAGATCTGAACATATCTGAATGTATGTATAAGTATAGGAGAAAGAGAGTGTGTGTGTGAGAGAGAGGGAGAGAGAGAGAGAGACAGAGAGAAAGAGAGAGAGAGAGAGAGAGAGAGAGAGAGAGAGCGGACAACATAAACAGTAGCAGGATCGAACCAGACTGTCGACGTTGTAAATGCCCACAAAGTCGTACAACCGTTTCGGAACGCATTTTTTTTTCGGGTGCCGTTAGCTGAAAAAAAAGAAAAAAGAGGCGAATGTGTAGAAACGCGTCCGGGACTTGTTCGCGCGAACACCGAGCATCATCGGGAAGCACGTGTGTTGGGGAGGGGGGGGGGAGTAACTAACGACTGAAGTGGCAGCATCCGAAAAAGACAAACTACAACTCCGACGACGAGAACAGAGAAAGATAACTATGATGATGATGATGATGAGGATAACAATGATGATAGTGGGGAGGAGGATAACAATGATGGTGATGATGATTGTGACGACGGCGGAGGCTGCGACGTCGAGGACAGCATCTGCCCTTCTTCTCCCGGCAACATCGGGTCTTCGACATTCCACTAAATCCGCGAGTTCGTCGCTCGCGCTTTGTCGCGTCCTGCCGGCCGGGGACGTGGGGGAATAACAAAGCCTTGTTTTTTTAATGTCAGCATTTTATATTTGTAAACCCCGGACGTTATTATTATAAGTAGTAGTAGTAGTAGTAGTAGTAGTAGTAGTATCATACTACTATAACTAGTACCACTACTACTACTACTACTACTACTACTACTACTATTCACTGTCATTGTAAGCGAAGTCTCGCTGATGAAAACAGGTGGATGTCCCTGGAGTCTGAGTAACAGCAAGTCTACTCAGATATCCATTAATATCCGTTCCATTCCATTGTGGTAATTCATTTGATTTTCTCGCACCAGCCGTTTATATTACCTTTATTACGACCAGTGGTTTTAAAGCAGTTAAGAACCATTTTTCTTTACCTTGATCAAGTCTGTAAAATTTTAGACATGGAGCACTTTTATTGCAAAATAATAGATGCTCCGAGCATTTCAGATGAATTCTAATGTTGCACTTCTATATAGCCTTCCAATTTCCTTCATGATTCTTGGAGATTGATCCAAGTTCTCTGATTACAACTGGAATCAACTACTTGGCTACTTGCCCTAGAGTTATTATTTTTACTCACTACGAGTTCTCACCGACAACCGGTGGTATTCCCTGGAGTCTGAGTGACAACAAGTCTCCCCAGATTTCCAGTATTCTCCACCTCTTTTCGATAGCCAGCGCAAATAACTTTACAGTATCGCAACAGCCGTTTACCATTGATTTCGCGCTGGTAAGGACCATTGGTTTTCTCTGGGATTTGGATGGCAATAAGCCTCCCCAAGGTCCCAGCATTCTCCGCACTTTATTATTATTATTATTATTATTATTATTATTATTATTATTATTATTATTATTATTATAATCATCTACTCACTAGAATTTCTCACACCGGTGATTGCTCATTGGCAGATGAAGGTGGGGTTTCCCTGGAGTCTGAGTGACAACACGTCTCCCCAGATTGCAAGCATTCTTAGCTGCTTTCGAAAACCGTCGCAAATCACTTGGCTGTATTCTCGCAAAAACCGTTTACCATTTACTATGGATAAAATTATGACTTGGGTTCAACTAATCGTATAATAATTATCATTGACGACATATGTTGGGCTTCGGCATTAAGCCAGGTAACACCGCTCGACATGTTGTAAAACAAACCAAATACAACGCCATTCTTTTTGTCAAATATGGTCCCCGTTATTCAAGCGTTGAGAGCAAAAGAACGTCCGGCTATCTCTTGAAAAGACAGAAAAATAATTACTACTACTGTTACTATTTATACCTCAACTACTACTACTACTACTACTACTACTACTATTGCTTCTACAACAACCCTAACCACAATAAGTACTACTACTAATAATACTACTAGGAATAATAAAAATAATACCAATACTACGACTATTACTACTACTGATTTAGGGTTCTTACGTGTAGTGTTGCAGTTTGCGTCGTCTCTTCCGGTGCTTCCTAAGTCTGCGATAAGTTTTATAAAAAGCTCACCCACCCAAAAGAACTAAGTGTCACGTGCTACCCTGACGGGACTAGCCAGGAGAACTTATCAGTTTTCTCATCAGCTACATTTTGATTAAACCCAGGGAAAAGAGGAAACAGACAAATATGTGAGAAAAATATTTATTGTATGGAAAATTATCTTAAAGAACATATAGTTATTTCAACACGCCATCACTCATATATATATATATATATATATATATATATATATATATAAATATATATATACATAGTCATACACAGACAGACTGTTTCGCTGTATCACAGCTCTTCAGTGCAGATAAACTAGCACTTATCACTAGCCAGGAATCGAACCTACAACTATCAAGTGTATAGGCGGCAGCTCTACTCAGTCAGCTACAGGATCGGTGCTCGCAAAATATAACCCTAACCTTAACCTTAACCTTAACCTTAACCTTAACCCTAACCCTAACCCTAACCCTAACCCTACTCACTCAGCAACAGGATCGGTGCTCGTAAAGTATATATATATATATATATATATATATATATATATATATATATATATGCTGATGGCGGCTTATAGCCAGAAACACGTGTCCATGTTTTCCTTTCGTGCACGCAAAATATTAATTTATAAATTGATTAATTAATTAAAAGCAATCTAAATATAAAAAAATTAATTAATAGACTAATTAAAAAAATAATATATATATATATATATATATATATATATATATATATATATTAGTTATCAACATATAGCTGTGACGTCGTTAAATGACTCATCAGTGTTGTAAAGAATAGCGAGCGCATCAACCCCGTATATATATATATATACTTCTTAGCTTTTTTTAAATTGAATTACAATATATGGAGACTGTGGGATGCTAATATGCTTTCAAAGCTCCAGTCTACCGTTTAACTGTAGTACATTATCTATATAAACTCGCTTTTATTATATATGTGAACCATCTGAAGTATAATTCAAAATAAAATATTCCAAATCGTTTTAGAAACGATCGTACGCCAAATGTTGTCTTGTTTGAATTATTGGAACTGAGACAAATAATGTTCTAATTTTATTTTTCCCAACTTCCCGAAAATAACACATAATGTATGGGACAGAAATAAAAATTGGCCCAGTCGAGAAGGATTACTAACCGGTGAATGACGGTTAAACAGATACTACACGTTGATCCTAAGCCGAAGGGTGTTATATATTCGTATGAAAACAACAAGTTAAAAGTTTTAGACTACCTTCAAAATGGTTGAATTAGTTTATTCGAAATTTCTTTATCAGATACTCTCATGGGGGACCACATGAAGGTTAGCCACGCAGGGGAAGCTGTTCTTTTGGTCCGTCAAAACTCTATCAAAGCACACCGATCCCATAGTCAGCGACGATAACCGCTGCATCTTTGATTGCCAAGCAAAAATGTTACTTGCTGGTTTATAGGACAAGTTCAATTAAAACAATAACGGATCTAAAATTATATACGGAAGCACCTAAGCACCAATTTTTAAGTAAAGGTATCGCAGTGTATTTAAAGAACAAGATCTACCATAAACACTTTTTTTTATTATTATTAAATGCTGTTTTGGGAAATTCTAATAATAAACATAGAACCACGCCAAAAAAAAAGCAGGAATTATTAGATGAACTGCCACAGGTGAAAACAATAAAATCTGGATAATTAAGCGTTACGTACGAAAGATAACACGGAAGAGAAGGTGCGTTTTTTTTTTAGTTTTGTTTATTGCAGAAGCACGGAAAATTAAAAAGAAAAAAGAAATCCCGGCTGTTGGGGGAGTAACAATAATGGCAATACGCGTCAAGGATGGAGCGATAGCAGAAGAATTGCACGCGGAAAAAAGCAAGCGCACAAAACCAATGAAAACAGGCGGCAAAGCAGTGAAAACAAATCATAATAAATCCCACAGAACGCGACTACAAAAAAAGTAAACACGAGGAATGAAAAAAAAAACAATTAATGGAATATGGTACTTATTATTATCAGGCATACGCCAACCTAACTAGGAATTAGATTTTACGTTTAAAAAAAGATAAAGTAAAATAACAATTTCACGATTTTCAAAAAAAATAATTAATTGAAAGAATATTGATTTACTCCTCTCCAGGAGTTAGGCACAAGGCCAGTTTTTATCTTACTCCCACAAGTAAGATGTGACCCAAGGTCGGGTTGGGAAAGTGGGGTTTAAAAATTGCCTGGGCAGCCCCGTCGGCATTCCCCGGTAGGGGCGCCTCATGCAGTAATCAATAAACTTACTCCTCCCCAAAGAGGGGAGGCGAAGCCTGGGAGGGTGGAACTCCTAGAACTGCACAGGACAGACCCATAGACTGGCGTAAATCAAGCCCCGAAGGCCAAGACAATACCAGTCTATGGGGTGCAGTATCCATCGGAACAGATACTACACTTTGATATTAGCCAAATTGGAGGAATAGCAGAAAAAGAATAATGAAAAAATACATCGCGGCAAAAAAAGTTGTTCTAATTTTGATCAAAACTTTTTTTTAAATATTGAACGAACAAGGAAGGAGAACGAAGAGACCGGCGCTAAGATTAACTGACATTATTTTAATTATTTGAAAAGTATATATAGTAAAAGCGCAACATCTTTCTCTCTCTCTCTCCTCTTTCTCCTAACTCTCCCCCCTCTCTCTTATATATATATATATATATATATATATATATATATATATATATATATAGTAATCAAAAGACAACTGTTTCACCGAATTACAGCATATCAGTGTTGTTAGACGTGCGAGTGCTTCCAGCTGACTTTCAAAACACACCCGCTTTCTCATCAGTCAGGACCTCTTATATATATATATATATATATATATATATATATATATGAAATACTTGTAATTATCTACCTTGAATTTAAAAGGGACAGATAAATTTCACTATAAAT
>OY744535.1:12890206-12897706 GCA_963556195.1 Sepiola atlantica
TTTCCGCTTCACATGTGCTCGTTGGGCGAACATCTAGCTGCTTGTTTGTATTTTGGTTGGTTAACGAGAACGAGGCTCGATGTTGGTCGACCCGAAGCAGAGACATGGCATCTAAACGTTATAGCAAGTTATTTATTTCTCCTACGATATATATTCTTCTACATCATTGCAGTAGATGATTATAATTCTTTATCTGCACGTCTCTCTCGCTGTTTACACCCCTACCCATATCTTCATATACCCATATTTTCATATATATATATATATATATATATATATATATATATATATATATATATATATATAGAGAGAGAGAGAGAGAGAGAGAGAGAGAGAGATAGAAGAAAAAAAGAGTGATAAATATGCGACGATTGTCCAAATTTATTTCAAATTTCAATTGCTCAATGCAAGGTGTATTCAGTAATAAACTAGTGTTTATTATTCTTTCCTTAAGCCAAGGCTTTTCAAAGATCGAGATCTTATCATCAGAGAAGAAATACAGATGGATAAGTTGGCTTCCAAAAAAACCAAAGTTCAAATATTTGAAAAATATGAAAAATATTATTAAAAGACGCAGTGAAAAAAAGAAAAGTTTCGTAAAAAGATATGCGGTTTGTCCGGGTTGTAAATTTCCGTTGAAAGGAAGTCCGATGAAATATATATATATATATATATATATATATATATATATATATATATATATATATATATATATATATATATATCCATTTATATATATATATATCCATTTATATATATATATATATATATATTCATTTATATATATATCCATTTATATATATATATATATATATATATATCCATATATATAGATCCATTTATATATAAATATATATATATATATATATATATATCCATTTATATATAAATATATATATATATATATATATCCATTTATATATATATCCATTTATATATATATATATATATATATATATATATATATATATATACAAATATATGTTTTACATATATATATATATATATGATGATGGACTCTCCCGTCGATTTTACGAAAGACAGAAAGGTTGATGAATACATAAATGATATATTTTTGGCTTTCCTTTTCATTTTCCATTACGTCGGATTATTTTATCTCCATTTCTAATCATTCATGCATACATATATATATATATATATATATATATATATATATATATATATATATATATATATATATAGGTGACGATCTGGGAATACCAGGCGCTGTATGTGTACACCTAGTTATGGGCAAGTAGTGCCGCCAACCCGCCGTGCCTAGCGTGGCGACTATTGCAAAAACTTTGAGTGTGAGTCACCAATAAGGTTGGCAGAAATCAGGGAGGGGTTCCTTCCCCAAGAGTGATCAAAACCATTGATGGTTGTAATAGTGATAATATATATATATATATATATATATATATGTATATATATCTAACCCAAAAATATATATTAAACCAACCATTAAAATTCTGACCAGAACCTAATTAAAACAGCAGATCTGATACGAAGTACTCAATATGCAATAACAGAGAACTATACTAATAATTGGTAGTTATATATATATATATATATATATATATATATATATATATATATATATATATATATATTATTAATCTTAGTTTTTATCTACATACGTATACGCTTCATCTTTTTGGGAATCTTCAATGTAGAGACGATGCATACCGGTCGCCGGACTCGAACCCCGAAATACGAGTCATGTTTCAAACTCAAATTACAACGTCTTAGCCCACACGGCCGTTGTAAACAACCCGGTAAATCAGGGACTGAAGTCACTTATTTATAAAATCGATCATTTTGTTAGATATCTTGTACATTATTAAACACTCGAATATATATACTTGGGAACTTCTGTAGTAGGCTTCTTTGTATTCCATCAATATCATGACCATGTTTATTGCCCCTTATATCGTTTGTTCAGTATCATTTCTATCTCTTAATGAGTCGTCCACGAATATTAAAGAAAGTGGTTGTGCTTGTAGGCAGATAATTGGTTGGTAGGCAGATAATTGGTCTGTAGTTGTATTCAAGATGTTCCCTTAATATTTCAGCTGTTTTTATTATTGACATATGTTGTAAGGTAACAGTCTTCCCTTTGATCGACATTTTTCCTAGTATTTTTTCAAGGTTTTTCAGGACTGTTTCTAGTGATACAAAAATGATTTACTAGCTAGGAGTTTTCACACGAGTAATCATCAGTGATTGCTAAATACAACAAGTTTTCCTAAATTTATCAGCACTCCCATTTCGGCAATAACCGCTGAGTTTGCAGTAGATAAAACAGTTAATTGTTACCCTAACCTAAACCCTAACTCTAACCCTAACCCTAACCTAAACCCTTACCCTAACCCTAACCTAAACCCTTACCCTAACCCTAACCCTAACCTAAACCCTAACCCTAACCCTAACCCTAACCCTAACCCTAACCTAAACCCTAACCCTAACCCTAACCCTAACCCTAACCTAAACCCTAACCCTAACCTAAACCCTAACCCTATCCCTAAACCCTAACCCTAACCCTAACCCTAACCCTAACCTAAACACTAACCCTAACCCTAACCCTAACCCTAACCCTAACCCTAACCCTAACTCTATTTCCTTACTAACCAAAAGTTTGCTACATCTACCTTATTGCTATTCTCTAATAAAACATTTTGCCTGCCTGTTCACATTTTTAAAGACAATGATCAGGTCATATGCAACTAGGGGAAGTGCTGAAGTGATTAAAATGCCCCCACTGCTTTCGTACTTAGATTACAGTGTTTTAGCATCGTTGTATCAGTTGAGTTGATGTCAATAGGTCCTTGCTTGAAAGAGCAATATGGTAGGTTGAGAAATTAGCAACGAATTGGCATTCCTCGGGTCGGCGAGTCAGCCGATCGGCAATAACTCCTCTCGCGAACGAAGAGGTAATGCCTAGATGACCAAACTGAACCATAACTGATTGCGATAAAGAATGACCTGATGGTCCCAGTCAGTCCTTAGGCTTGCATGACAATTGGCGAATATCCAATTAGCCTATGTGTCCAGATTATACGGACAACCTGTATTGGAAATGTGTCTGGTTTCTCCAATTACTTCAGGGTGGTGGTCAGAACTTTTTAAACGAACTTCGTATATAGTATGTCTTATGGTAAGACAAATAAATATTCATAGTTTACTTCATATCAGAAATATATTTGAAAATTAAATTATACATAATGATTTGCATTAGCGAGAGATTTCGTATGTAAAATGTTGTATAATTTAAAATTAATCAAGTCGTTTGTTATTCAAAACGGTAAATATGGCGTCTCTTTGTAGAAATCGTCTAATTTAAAAAAAAGTAAATTAATTTACAGAATTGGCAACGCGAAAAGCCGAATCTGTCGTTTCAAATTCAAACAAGTTTAAAGAGATTGTCATGTGAATTTTAAAATATTGATGACGGTTGATATTTTAAAATACGGTGGAACAGAATGTCTACAAATAAAATGATTTTACTCAGTTCGATCAAAAGAGATCGGTTTTTGTGGTAGCATTTAAATGCCGAATAAGATATTTAATGGCCGAATAAGACAACACGGAGGTATTCAACAAGAGTATTAATTACAGAAAATACAGAAGTAATGTGTTGCCATAGACTGCTTCTAGATTAGTCATAACTACTATCGCTGTTACCATAATTATCACTATCCATAGTGTCGGGAGGAGTCCATATGGTGACACAATAAGGAAGATCAGCTTAACAGTTTAGCAATCTATTTGTTCGTTCAATTTGAGTTTGAGCACATTGCGTTCTGGCTATTTTTTGTCTTAAATGTTAATTCGTTGAGCTTCTAATATCTAGATTATTGACCGTTTTGATTCCGCTAGATTTTGTTTGACGAAGGTTAAAAATAAACACATCAAATATATAGTCAATGTATGAAGACACCTATAAATGTTTTTTTGCTATTGTTGGGTTAGAGTTACGGTAAGAGTTGAACGTTAACCTTAGTTGAATAAGGGTTAGAGTTTAACGTTAACCTTAGTTGAATTAGGGTTAGGGTTAGGGTTAGAGTTGAACGTTAACCATAGTTGAATTAGGCTTAGGGTTAGGGTTAGAGTTGAACGTAAACCATAGTTGAATTAGGGTTAGGGTTACGGTTAGAGCTGAACGTTAACCTTAGTTTAATTAGGGAAAGGGTTAGGGTTGAACGTTAACCTTAGTTGAATTAGGGTTAGGGTTACGGTTAGAGTTGAACGTTAACCTTAGTTGAATTAGAGTCAGGGTTACGGTTAGAGTTGAACGTTAACTTTAGTTAGAATTAGGGTTAGGGCTATGGTTGAACGTTAACCATAGTGGAATTAGGGTTAGGGTTAGGGTTGAACGTTAACAATAGTTGAATTAGGTTTAGGGTTAGAATTGAACGTTAACCTTAGTTGAATTAGGGTTAGGGTTTGAGTTGAACGTTAAACATAGTTAAATTAGGGTTACGGTTAGGATTAGACGTTAACCATAGTTGAATTAGAGTTAGGGTTAGGGTTGAACGTTAACCATAGTTGAATTAGGGTTAGGGTTAGAATTTAACGTTTACCTTAGTTATTAGGGTTAGGGTTAGAGTTGAACGTTAACCATAGCTGAATTAGGGTTAGAGTTAGTGTTAAACGTTAACCATAGTTGAATTAGGGTTAGAGTTGAACGTTAACCATAGTTGAATTAGGGTTACGGTTAGAGTTGAACGTTAACCATAGTTGAATTAGGGTAAGGGTTAGAGTTGAACGTTAACCATAGTTGAATTAGGGTTAGAATTGAACGTTAACCTTAGTTCAATTAGGGTTAGGGTTGAACATTAACCATAGTTTAATGAGAGTTAGGGTTAGGGTTACCATAGTTGAATTAGGGTTAGGGTTAGAATTTAACGTTTACCTTAGTTATTAGGGTTAGGGTTAGAGTTGAACGTTAACCATAGCTGAATTAGGGTTAGAGTTAGTGTTAAACGTTAACCATAGTTGAATTAGGGTTAGGGTTAGGGTTGAACGTTAACCATAGTTGAATTAGGGTTACGGTTAGAGTTGAACGTTAACCATAGTTGAATTAGGGTAAGGGTTAGAGTTGAACGTTAACCATAGTTGAATTAGGGTTAGAATTGAACGTTAACCTTAGTTCAATTAGGGTTAGGGTTGAACATTAACCATAGTTTAATGAGAGTTAGGGTTAGGGTTACCATAGTTGAATTAGGGTTAGGGTTAGAATTTAACGTTTACCTTAGTTATTAGGGTTAGGGTTAGAGTTGAACGTTAACCATAGCTGAATTAGGGTTAGAGTTAGTGTTAAACGTTAACCATAGTTGAATTAGGGTTAGGGTTGAACGTTAACCATAGTTGAATTAGGGTTAGGGTTAGAGTTGAACGTTAACCATAGTTGAATTAGGGTTAGAATTGAACGTTAACCTTAGTTCAATTAGGGTTAGGGTTGAACATTAACCATAGTTTAATGAGAGTTAGGGTTAGGGTTACCATAGTTGAATTAGGGTTAGGGTTAGAATTTAACGTTTACCTTAGTTATTAGGGTTAGGGTTAGAGTTGAACGTTAACCATAGCTGAATTAGGGTTAGAGTTAGTGTTAAACGTTAACCATAGTTGAATTAGGGTTAGGGTTAGGGTTGAACGTTAACCATAGTTGAATTAGGGTTACGGTTAGAGTTGAACGTTAACCATAGTTGAATTAGGGTTAGAGTTGGACGTTAACCTCAGTTGAATTAGGGTTAGAGTTGAACGTTAATCTTAGCTGAATTAGGGTTAGGGTTAGATTTGAACGTAAATCATAGTTGAATTAGAGTTAGTATTAGGGTTAGAGTTGAACGTTAACCATAGTTGAATTAGGGTTAGGGTTAGGATTAGGGTTGAACGTTAACCATAGTTGAATTGGGGCTAGGATTAGGGTTAGAGTTGAACGTTAACCATAGTTGAATTAGGGATAGGGTTAGAGTTTAACGTTTACTATAGGTTATTGTCAAGGCAGTCTTCAAAAATTAGATATGTTAACCAGTTAAGTTTTATTTCCTACAGAGTAATATGTTTTTGGCAGATCGGATTAAGAACAGCAACTTTTAAAAGTGCATTGTAGTTTGCTTGAATCATTGTGCGTTGTTTATAAGATTATGTATTTGAAAACAATAGCGAAATTCGGTGGAAGCCATTGTTTCATAGAAATGCATACGAGGCAAAGTAGTTTAAACAAAAATATTGAACAATTCAGTTATTGTCATTTAAATAGTAGAGCAACTTAGTTTATCGAATGAACGATTTTATGGTGTCATATATTTTATTTTATTTATTTAGCAAAAACAAACGGAGTCGGCATTAAATAACAGAAGAGTTGATTTGCCGTAAAACAAAACTATCAATAAACCATGATAACACGCAACATGGATTGGAATAAATACATAGAAGATATTTTCAAGTCTTCTGCAAACAAGTTGGGCTTCTTCTACCCGGCTAGAAAACTTCTCACACCTGTCAGTATCTTACATGTTATCAAAGTCATTGTTCACCATTGCATGGAGTATTGTTGCCACATCTGCGCTGATGCACCAACTACTCGGCTCTCCCTCGTAGAAAAGGGAACAAAATAAGCGTCTAACCTAATAGGTCCTACACTGTCTACCAAGTTGCAGCCCCTATACCATCGGCGCAATGTTGCACCCTGTGCTTGTTCTACAAGTACGTCAACGTAATGTGCACCGATAACTTGCTGCACTTGTACGCCTTCAACGGAAATACCCCCACTACCCTGACAAGTAGCAAAATCACACCCCTTCACTATAGAAATCCTAATAAGCTTTCTACTCTAAACACTTATTTACTTTAACCGCTCTCCTCTGGGTTTCCATTACTTTCTCTCTGTTTTTCCGACTCTAATAACATGCAGAAATTAAATGTAATGTTAAGAAAAATCTCAGTACAAACTTCTCACTTAGGATGCCCTTATAAATGTGGCCCCTAATTCACAGTCCCCTTACGTCTCAGCGACAATGTGCCTTATTTGAGGTGAATAGAATATAAAAATAATATTATCAAACCATTATTTGGGAGTGATCCGTTAGCTCCCTTGCAAACATGGCTTAATATCGTATTATTTTTACCTGAAAAAAAAAACCGCCATCAACTATTAATGATTGTTTAAAAATTAGAAAATAAATTCATTAATAACAAGCCGCGCATGCGTGGTCCCCCTCTGTATGTGATTCGATGTAGCGAGTGTAAAATGCAATAAATTTGGGCATTTTTGACCCCCATTGTACCCTCTGGGGGCGCGAACCAGAATTTTTCTGAGGTCAAGGATGCTCATTTTATATTCAGAACAATTGTCTCTACATTTTGGTCAAGTTTCAGAAAAATTGAATAGATGGATCAAACGTTATGGAAGAAAAGGGTCATTTTTTGCCATTTTGGGGACTTTTGACCCCCTGGGGGCGCGAACTAAATTGTTAACAAGTTCAGCGATACTTA
>OY744535.1:12902706-12917706 GCA_963556195.1 Sepiola atlantica
AAGTCGAAAGAAATGTTGCGATTGATGCTTTTTGAATGTTAAGCAAAGTAAAAAAAAAGGGGAGACAAATTGAAGTGAGTAGAATTCGTCAGCAGGTAATTCGTTTCTGCAATTCCGACCGGGAATAAAGTGAGAAACGTTTAGATCGGCCTTGCATTGCTGCCAATTCACGTATTGGCGTAGGCCCATCTTACAATAACATCATTTGTCGGATTAACGACATTCCCTCAACGACCATAAACATTAAACCATAGTAGTTGTCATATAACCAAGGCAACTACGTCAGGTTTATAACTTAAATTCCGACGTCCTAACCTTCGCGGCCACCATGAACAACTACATAGATCAGTGAGAATGTTAAACTTATTGTAGACCGCCGACGTGAACAGTGTTAAACTATGAAACAAACATTAAGTAAAGCTATGATTTTTACGTCTGTATTAATACTACCCACTACAGTGCCCACCCTAGATTGGGGGCGACAAATAATTATAGATAGTTGTTTATCTACGTGTACCACAGATACGACCCGCAAAAAGGACGGACCAACATTTTGAAGCATTTGCTGAAACTTTTATATCGCCATTATTTCTATTTTCTTAGTATCGAGAAATTACTTCAAACTTGCAAATTCGATTAATATTTTATCAAATGCTAGCAGGATGATCCGACGTTGCTCGGGATTATTGAGGAAAATGGTGCCCCTTTTTTCACTAACATTATATTATTTTCTTTTTATTTTATTGCCCTCTCCCCTTTTATCCCGCTAATATAGTCGGAATAAAATGAAATGCTGACAAAACACTCATATACATATGATTAAAATTTTATTAAAATCGGATATATGTATTTAAGGGGTTCGGCTTTCATAGCCCCTTTAGAGTGGAGCACATAGAGATGGTGCACATAAAGGGGCATGTTAAGATTCAGGGTCACCACTATTTTCTTCCATGGATAATTTTATACATATGTTATGAATTAAAAAACATAGGATATATTTCAAATATAAATGTTTAAATCCCTAGTTTTTTTTTAATCTCTCGATACAGCTTTTGTTAACAGAGGGCGAAACCGGACGGCTGGCGTTCTTTTTCCCCATTTTTTTATCTTGATTAACTTTTAATCATGAACGATAAAACTCGTATTCACTTCATGCTTGCGATGATATATATATATATATATATATATATATATATATATATATATATATATATATATATATATATATATATATATATATATATATAAATGTGATACTTAGAAGGCAATACAATACAGAGGTGTGACGGATAGACACAAGTTGGAGCAAATAAGACATATAATGGTGGAACAAGTTAAATAGGTTCACCTTTTATACAATGTATACATATATATATATATATATATATATATATATATATTTATTTATTTTATTTTTCACAAACCCACATATATCTGTCTTTCTACACAATGTTACAATGTTATGTAATACCTGTATCAAGATGGTCTGGTGGAAACTCCGTATGATATAATATTTCGAGAACTCTTCCTTTCTTCAGAACCGTGCTCGACTCAAGTTCAAGATATGCACGCTTCAAGTTTTAGGAGGGGATCGGTAGCTATATCCCTATTTGAGGCGCACGTAGACATTCGGGATAACTTCCATTGTTTTTCTCGTAACATTTCACGTAGAAATACATTTTAAGTTTTAATGTAGATTCTCTAACCTTTATTTCTATAGGAAACACACACCCAGACTTAATATTGATTTCTGACATTTTAAAACTTTGTTACAGTGATAAAGTTATTTTGACATTCCCAACTTCAAATAGAAAATAAGTAATATATAAGAATATATGTTTTCGACGAAGTTAATCTTCGACACTACATAGGATAAACTTACAAAATTAACATATACCGATTTCGCGTTAATCCAGTTGGCATCCGGTACATAAATTATCAACGTAAAGTTTTATGATGGTGAAAGACTTCGCAAATAAAAAAATGATGTAATAAAAACGTTAAAATATAAAAACTCATTTTTACAGCATTTCTAAATTTAAAGTAGTCTAAAACGAGAATATTTAAATTTTATGTAATTTCACCAAATGATTAATAACATACTTTTTTTCAATAAAAAAATATTTAATTAAAACGATTGGTTTGGTTAAATTACTACATAAAAATATGCCATTTTCAAATGTGCTTCTCATGAAAATTAATATTTAATTTAAGTCAAACTGCTAATGTTCTTTCTTTTTCTATCTTTATTTCATTCATCTTTCTTTATTTGAAACTTAAGCAATCAGGGTAGGGATGGGTGACGAGTAAGAGAGAAAGAGAGAGAGAAAGTAAGAGTGAGAGAGAGAGATACTGAGAGAGAGAGAGAGAGAGAGAAAGAGAGAGGCGAAACTGCGTTAGTCCACTTCGGATCGTTTTAATTTTCCCCCATTTCCCTCTTTGAGTCGTGTTAGGCCTCAATGTGATTTGGCTTTCGTCTCAAAATACTCCTCAGTTTCCGATATCACTTGTTCAGTGGAGCAAAATCTCTTTTCCTGGAGCATTATTTTGAGGTCTGCAAACAGCCAATAGTCGCTAAGGGGCAAATCTAGAGAATGAGGTGGGTGCAGAAAAATGCAAAGTGGAATTCATGTAGTTTTACTATCGTTGTGATCAACTTGAAAGAAGTGATGCGTGAAAAGAGAATTTGACTGAGTGAGAAAAGGAGGGGAGGAAGTTTCAACATGTTTTTTCACTCTTTTTTCTCGTGCATGCCCCTCCGGGCAACACCAGATAGCCTTGCTAGTTTAAGTATTTTGGAGACATGTTCACTGACAGCCTTGCGTGGTGTAAACTGCGTGATCTGCCTTGTGCGTTATATTCCTTTAGGAGAAGACATCATCGTGTTTTAACCGTTTAATTCCGGCCATTTTTTAAAACTACATCGTCATAACTTTTGCTGAATATATAACTTCTTTTGTAAGAAGGTAGAAAACATCCCAGCAGAGTGCTCTTTAAATTAGGAAAATCAGAATTAAGGGCGTAATATTTATTTATTATTCGGTACAGAATGAGGGAGGGCTGTGGACGAGTGATTATAGCACTTGTCTTTGGGCTGGACGACCCGGGTTCGAATTTTCGGGTCTGAAAACTCCCTCTGTCCACCCAGCAGTAAATGGGTACTTGACTAAAACTCAGGGAAGGTTCAAGGCAGCGGAAGGAGAGGGATACGCTCCGCCTTCCATATGCTGTGCCCTAGACACGGTGATTCTTAACAAATCACCGCCGCTACGGTCATGGGCAGTGTGCGATGTCGGCAACGACACTCGTGCGCGTCCAGGCTATGCGACCTTTACCGTTACCTTTTTTTTTACAGAAAATCAGTACACCATCAGTACCATCGGTTTCAACCTCATAAGGTGTTGACCTTCCGGTTATCTTAAGCTTATGTTGTCACTTAGAAGAGAAATGGATGATCTCGTATAAGTCACGCTTGGATACGTACTTTGCTTTGAAATGTTCAATGTGTATCATCTACATGATGTGTTAAGGATAGATATGCGGGATTAAAAAGCTGAATAAAGTTCAGAAAAAAGGGGATACAATTTAAAAGTTAAGATTTTTAAAAGTATATATATATATATTTATTTTATATTTTATATTTTACATTTTATATTTTACATTACTATTTGTTGTTTTTTTGACATTATTATTATTTTTCTATTTTGATTCTTAACGGTCCCAACCACGTGATTTTACAAATTTAAATTTTAAATTTCTTTTCTTTTTTCTTCATTTCATTCTTTCCAAATATGATCTAAGGTTAAGATCGGATTTTAACTCTGCCTGATGAGATCTCAGTTTATAATAGTTGTTGATCGATAACATCGACATGCCAGTGTCGATGATTTTGCACATGTCTGGGTAAATAAAAATAATCATATATATATATATATATATATATATATATATATATATATATATATATAAACAATAAACAATAACAAATATTTATTTGTAGCTCGTAGCAAACCCCGTCTAGATGGGCACTGTAAGTGTAGTATTAACAGAGTATGATGTCGCTAGCTTTAAATGCATCGTTCCTTTCATTAAAAAAAGTCGAACGCTCTAGACATCAAGTCGCTGTATAAAGTGTTAAAATTATCACCGGTTATTCGCTGTACAAAATTGGCCGACTGGTTAAAGGCGTCGGATTTGAGTTGCAAAATACTCGTAATCCGGGGTTTAATTTCCCCTTTTCAGAAAACTCATAACATCATATACTTACATTTATAACGACATCCCGTTTTTGGTCTATCAAGCCGAAATTAGAAATCGTTTTTTTTTTTAGGTCTGTTAAGTTTAATTTTAAAGTAGATTTTTGTTCTGTCAAGCTTACGTTGAAAACGCATTTTTCTTCTGTCAAGCGTGTTTTAAATAGCATCGGTCTGTAGATGATTTTCAGACAGCATCCAAGTGCATATTGAAATCGATGTATCTTCAGGACGAATGCGATTTGGGTGTCCTTGCTAGTCTTCATGGTTCTATAGATATTTGGACTTTTTCTATTTGTTTATTCGGATTTCACAGATGATTGGAATTGGGTGACGAAATAGCGTTTCAACCAACCTTGCATCATTGCCAATTCCTGTAATGGCATCGAGCCATCATAGAGAAATATCATGTTTGTCGGATTAGTGTCGTTCCCCCAACGAGCGTAACCATTACGCGCCAATTGTTGCCCCATCCCCCAGGAAATTACGAGACACCGCACAAATAATAAGGGTAAACAATTTCGAGAAAACCCCGGAGAATTTACAGAATAATTTTCTGTATTTTGCGATTTCGAAGAAATATGTCGTTGCACGGTAACAATAAAGTAAAGTTTCGACATTTGAGGTAATTCTGTTAACATATATTTGGTATTTTTTAAGCATCTCACTTTCTTTTATTCGACTGTGCGATTCGGATTCAGAATTGTTTTCTGAAAAGATTTACAAAAAGATCTTCAAATGGTTGCTCTCCAATAGAGAATAATAAAATAAACAGTCTTCGTTAAAATCTCTCTCTCTCTATATATATATATATATATATATATATATATATATATATAATATGTAACTTTTAGTAGGTGAACTGGTTTAAGCTCAATATACGAGATAGAGCAATTATAAAAATAAATGAAAGAAGAGGGATAAACATGTACGACACCATATCTTTTTACACGCACATTCTCACTCTCCATTACTTAATATTTGTTTTTATTTAGAATTTTGGCTTTTCCACTATGTTATTCCTCTGTTGATGAAATTTTAATCTTTGAAAAGCCTTGGCTTAAGGAAAGAATAATAAAAATGGTTTTACCGAGTACACCTAGCATTGAACAATCGAAGTTGAAATAGATTTGTCATTCGTACATGTTTATCCCTCTTCTTGCATTTATCTTTATATATATATATATATATATATATACATATATATATATATACATATATATATATATATATATATATATATATATGATTTTTAAAATCTAAACTCTTAAATTGTATCTTCTTTTTTCTGAACTTTATTGAGCTTTTTAATCCCACATATCTTTCCCTAACACATCATGTAGATGATATACATTGAACACTTCAAAGCAAAGTACGTATCCAAGCGTGACTTATACGAGATCATCCATTTCTCTACCAAGTGACAACAGAAGCTTAAGATAGCCGGAAGGTCCACACCATCTGAGCTTGAAACCGATGGTACTGATGTTGTACTGATTTTCTCTACCAAATAATAAATAAATAGTACGCCCTTAATTCTGATTTTCTCAATTAAATAATCACTCTGCTGGGATGTTTCCTACCTTCTTACAAAATAAGTTATGTATTAAGTTATATATACAGGGTGGCCCAAAAGTAGGTTTACAGTTATCATTTAATATTTGAAGTTTTTTAACAAGGTTATTCGAAAAACTTTAAATAGGTTAAATGTTTATTTGAAATTCTACACCAGAACAGCGGGAAATTCATTATACCTGTTAACATAAAAGCAAATAATTTAATCTCTCAGATGCTCAGAATGTCCTCCTTCAACATTGCAACATTCTTTAAATCTCTCCAGGACACTCTGACACACAGTGCGACACAAATTCCGATCTTCATCAATTTCTGTGAATGCGACATGAATGTAATCTTTTAAATCATTTATTGTTTTTGGTTTCTTCTCATAGTATTTTATATAGCTTGTAATTAGCAAGTAACTTCAACCATATAAAAAATAGTTTAATAACTGTAAACCTACTTTTGGGCCACCCTGTATATTAAGCAAACATTGTTAAACATAACAGAGTTCCCCGCTTAATTATATCTTTTTTCTTTTTTTCAATTATTTTAATGTTCTGTTTTGTGTGAAAATTACAAAAACGAATGTTCTATATGTATAATTAGCACTTTCGATGCTTCGTCGAAGTATTTTCAGGTGAAACAATAAAATTAATAAAAAATCTGTCAAAGAAGATAATTTTAAAAGCAACAGAAAACAACGCGTCTGTGAAATCGTGAGACGCCAAAAAAACAAACCTGTGCAGTTGCAGAAAAAGATTAACAATTCCAATTCCGAGACGCTAATTAAGAATTATAATCTAGCAGCAAAAATATGTTATGTGTGTTTCAATAAGGAACGCTGCCTAAATATATATATATATATATATATATATATATATATATATATATATATATACATATATATAAATACATACATACATATATATACATATATATACATATATATATGTATATATATATATGTGTATATATACATACACACACACACACACACACACATATATATATATATATATATATATATATATATATATATATATATATATATATGTGTGTGTGTGTGTGTGTGGATGGCCATAGTTTGGATTTGTCTCCCAACTACTTTCAACCCCATCCGATATATATATATATATATATATATATATATATATATATATATATATATATATATATATATGTATATATATATATATGTATATCTAGGCAGCATCTTCTCTTGCAGGCAAGTATTGTTGAATATAAGAGACAACTCATGTCTAGATATCCTTCGGTAGATCCTTTCAATAGTCCGAATCAGAATCTCAGTTTCTGAGGGGAATTGGTTGATGAACCTGCCATAGTTTGGAGTTGTCTCCCAAGTACGTTCAGACCCATCCGGGTCCATCCTCAGGGGAATGAAGGGGAATATGTACCTAATTAACCTCATTTCCCTGAAGATGGAATCGGATGGGTTTGAAAGTACTTGGGAGACAAATCCAAACTATGGCCAATTCATCAGCCAATTCCCCTCCGAAACTCAGATCCTGATTCGGACTATTAAAAGCATCTACCAAAGGATGTCTAGACATGAGTTGTCTAATATATATATATATATATATATATATATATATATATATATATATATATATATATATACACACATATATATATATATATATGTATATATACATATATATATATATATATATATATATACACACATATATATATATATATATGTATATATACATATATATATATATATATACATATACACACACACATATATATATATATGTATATATACATATATATATATATACATATACACACACATATATATACATATATATACATACACATATATATACACATATATATTTACACACACATATATATATACATACACATATATATACACATATATATATATATATACATACGCATATATGTATATACATATATATGCATATATATATATATATATACATACATACACATATATATACACAGATATATAGATACATACTTATATATATACATATACATATATATATATATATATATTATCGCAAGCATGAAGGGAAGATGAGTTTTATCGTTCAAGTTAATCAAGAGGAAAAAAGCTAGTCGACCGGTTTCGCCCCCTCTTGAAAGGGGCTGCATCGATGGATTTAAAAACAAACGACGGATTTTAAAAAAGGGGGTTAGCAGAGAGAGTAGAGAAAAAAATTAAAACAGCGTTATGGTATATGTACAATGGGGGATGTATCTTAGAGACTTATCACATCTAGTCCTAATAGACATCCTCTTTATTTGCAAAGGGAGGGTCGTTTTAAACGAACGTGGATCGTTTCCAAGATGATTAGATGCTATAGTGAGTGAGCATGACTGAGAATGGTGAAGGAGTCCATGCTGAAATTCCTAGCGCACCATTCTCACTCACTATACCATCTAAAAATCTTGGAGACAATCAACGTTCGTCTAAAACGTCCCTCCATTTGTAAACAAAGCGGGTGTCTATTTGGACTAGATGTGATCAGTCTCTAAGATTTATCCCCCATTGTACATATACCATAACGCTATTTTAATTGTTTCTCTTTATTTCCTCTTCTCTCCCTCTTTCTTAAATCCCTCGATGCAGCCTTTGTTGAACCAAAATTCATAATGGTAAGTCAATTAGATTAGCAGTTGTGAAAATGTGCAACATTAGCTTCTCATAAATAGCTGTGATTTGCCAACTGATAATCCGATTGGGCACATATTTGGAGACGTGCTATTTGAAGTTTCGAACTTTGTAAAGTCATATGGATGTTTTTACTACTGGATCCATTCATATGTTAAGCGCGGAACTTGTTAAATGATTTGGTATGTGTTGTATTTTATTAATGTAATTGTGCGATTATCTTAACAGCAGATTCCATAATACGTGACGTAAATCACTCCATAAATTACGAAATGATGTCCCTATATATCGATCTAAATATGTCGTTACTGGGTGGATAGCTCCCATTAAAAACTGATATATGTCCCTATAATGGGAATATTCTAAAGTAAAACGCTGTTTCTATTTATTTGCTCTTCTTTTTGTTTCTTACTAACATGTAGACCCAGATTTGCGTTAGATGGAATGCGGAAAACGGTCCTCTTATTTCCGGCTTATAAGAACATGTTATTTTTTTTTTTAAATTGTTAAATTTTATTAATTTAATTTTTGAAGTGGGGCCAAATGATGTACTCAGCATTAACTGAATAAAAGAGGTCAGAAGTAAAGTAACTTTAATTAAAATAAATTTATGTAAATTTATTATACTTAACCCCTCCCCCCCCCCCGCGCACTTTATGTTTATTCGGCGCTTTCCAGAAATCATTGTAGACACGTGCACTCGTGCTCCAAACACTAAACGACAGATCGACACGTCTATCAGATTTTTTTCTTTTTTATTAAATGTTTCGGTGCAAACAGTAAAAAGTAAATTCGTATGAATCAACATGATACACATCTGATGGCCAGCTCGATTCTGTCATCGGCATTCTTACAAGAATGGACCACGTAATGGTTGCCAATATCCTAAGTGAAAGTTGTATTATGAAACCGACTGGATTCGAACGAGTTCGTCAGTCCGTGTCGTTATCCACTTAACCATCTTAGCTACAAATGAAATGAAGTAAAACGTTGTATTTCTTTTTTTCCGTGGTAAACGAAGATCCTACGGTAATATTTTAAGCCCTTTGATCACATTCAAATATATTTATCCAAGTATTCTGAATAATAATATTTCAGTATATATATATATATATATATATATATATATATGTATATATATGTATATATATATGTATATATGTATATATATATGTATATATATATATGTGTGTGTATATATATATGTATATATGTATATATATATGTATATATATATATGTATATACATATGTGTGTATATATATGTATATATATGTATATATATGTATATGTATATATATATATGTATATATATGTATATATATGTATATATATATGTATACATATGTATATATATATGTATATACATATATATGTATATATATGTATATATATGTATATATATGTATATATATATGTATATACATATATGTATATATATATATATGTATATACATATATGTATATATATATATATGTATATACATATATGTATATATATATATATATGTATATACATATATGTATATATATATATATATGTATATACATATATGTATATATATATACATGTATATACATATATATATATATATATATATATATATATATATATATATATATATATATATATATATATATATACGTAGATAGGAGTAGACACATTATTATAAACCATTGTTTCGTAAAGGTATAAACATATTTTTGAAAAACCATAACAATGTAATTTGTAGAAAATAAATAAATAACATCTATCTACGTATTCAAAAATGGCTTAACCGCGCCCAAGACACGGATTTTCTTCCTCAAAGTCAATAAACACCAGACTATGAAACGAAAGAAAAAAAAAAGAAAAAAACTCTCTGACGAGGAATATTTTATATTCGAAAGCTCAGTTTAAGATAAATAAATGTTATTTATTTATTTTCTACAAATTACATTGTTATGGTTTTTCAAAAATATGTTTATATATATATATATATATATATATATATATATATATATACTCATGAGGGGCCGTCCCCCAAACCGTCAGAGGAAATACACAAATACAGGGACAAATAAACATGGAACAGGCAGGAACAGCGACAAACCCAGCGAACTTCATCTGAAGTTTGGAATGCAGAGTTTAATCGCTTGTTCATAGGCAACAGGAAAACAAAAATATTTTTTTAGTCGTGTTTGTATTTAAATTTTGCTTTGTCATATGAAACGGAAGGAAGTGGGAGAACGGAAAGAGCGAAAAGGCGTGCGCGTGCGAGAGGGGGAGAGGGAGAAAACAAAGAGCGAATGAGAGAGAGGGGAGAGGGGGAGAGCGAGTGTGAGATAGGGGGAGAGGGGGGAGAGAGCAAACTGCGCGTGCGAGAGAGAGATAGAGAAAGCGAAGGGCGAGAGAAAGAGAGGAGGGGAGAGAAAGGTGGGAGAGAGCAAAGAGCGAGTATGAGAGAGAGAGAGGGAGAGAGCGAAGGGCGCGTGAGAGAGAGTGGCGAAGAGAGCGAAAGGCGCGTGAGAGAGGGAGAGAGAGAGGGGGAGAGAGCAAAGAGCGAGTGAGAGAAAGAGAGAGGGGGAGAGAGCAAAGAGCGAGTGAGAGAGAGTGGCGAAGAGAGTGACGAGTGCGTGTGAGATAGAGAGATGGAGAGAGAGAGGGGGCGTGGAGCGCGAAGAGCCTCGTCTACCCATTGTCATTGTCCCTTTTACTCTCACGTTCGCTAATTCTCGTGTCTCATCTTTTTTCGCCATTTTTGCATTTTTTTTTCCACACGAATCCCATCCTTTATCTCGCTGTATTTATCCGAATATTATGTCATCCTTCTCTGGCGACAAGCCCATACCCAAAATGAAATTTCTTTGTTTCAAACTGAAAAGAAAGAAGAAAAAAAATCACAGAAAAAAAAAGCTACCTAATTATGACGCATGCAAAGTTCTTCAATAAAGAGAATATCACGTTGGAACTTTGAAATTCTAACTTGATATTTTCATTTTTTTTGTTGTTTTCTTCAAAATCGCTCCATCCAAAATATCAAATAAACAATCGACATTTTTTTTTAAAGAAACATGCAACAATCTTCATCTGCACATTATTTTAAAATAAAAACGAATTCATATTTTATTTTTTTACAAATTCATTTTTTTTTCTGGCGTCTTCCAAGAACACAATTTTATTCCAACAAGAGGAAGTAACACGATGCTAAGTTGTATGCGTCAAGGGGAGGGGCGGTTAACGAACTCGGGGTCGTCTTTTTTAAAATGCAGTCTGTATAACTAACTTTTTGGAGCTCAGATGCACGCATTTGAAATCTTTCAAAATAACTTCAAACCCAAAGTTCAAATTTATATCATATCATTAATACGATAGCGTTCGTGTGTCATGATTGCATATTACAAATCTCTGCGCATGCGTGCCGCACCTAGATTTGTAAAAGTATTCAAGTCACCTAATTTTCGTAATATTCAAGTATTTCCCTTGGGTGCAACGGTTAGCGACGTAGGGTCTTGAGGTCGGCCCGACTTTATAGTTCGATCCCAACCAACCTCTAATATTTTTTCTACACCGAAGTCGAGTAGGGGACGACCTGGAAACCTTATCGTATTTTATTTAAACATGTATAGGTTAGGAACAATAGATTAGTATTGAAAACATAAGTTCGTGTAATTCACACAGGTCCCGCTAGTATCTATTATTATGATAAAACTGATTTAATTAACGTTTGTTTTCCTAATGCCGTTTTTCTATATTTTTCTCACACAACATAAATACAAAAAGATGCCTCAGTTTTGGGATTGAGTTATATTCGTAAATTATTCATTTTAATTAATCTAATTAGCCGTAAATTGCCATTTATTCATCAAATCAACACTCTCTTCCTAAGTTCAGTCTATTAACCTCACCCTCACTCTCACTCTACATTGTTTTACCCCGGCTCTTATGTTTACAGTTTCTATCCACCCTTCTCTCCCCCCCTCTCTCTCTCTCTCTCTCTCGATCTATCTATCTCCCACTCTCTCACTTTATCAAGAGTCAAAGATAATGAAAAAAATTATAAAACAGAAGATTGGGCGATTGTGTTGTTTAACAGCCCAAATGGCGGATAACTCTGACGTTAAGCTAGCGTCTGCTCTATTCAACCGCAACTTATATCTAAAGAGATACTATCGGATTTGAGAAGTTATTTACTTACTTCACACACACACACACACACACACACACACACATATATATATATATATATATATATATATATATGCCTATCTTGTACCAAAGGTATATAAGCTTTGTGTATGCATCTTTTTCCAATGTAATTTGATATGCCTACTATTATATCACAAGACAGTTCTTAAAGGTAATGTTTTAGTATTAATATATATATATATATATATATATGTATGTATATACAGGGTGAGCCAAAAGTAGGTGGGCAGTAAAAAACATTTATTTAGAGATCACTTATACGTACAATTACATGTAATAAAACAATTATATTAATAAAAATTAAATGTTATTTATCAACGCAAGTGTGTAAACTGTTTTCCTTCTTGATTTACACAGCTTTGAAGTCTGTCTCTTAGGCTTCGACAAAAATTGTTTGTTTACTGTCCACTTACTTTTGGCTCACCCTATATATATATATATATATATATCTATATATATATATATATATATAAAGTATTTGTTATGTACGTATACGTTTCGTCCCTTTTCAATCAGGACTCATCAGCATACAGATATGACTATTCGTACGATTCGAAACCCTGGATTACAAGAATTTTTTCAACTCAAATCCAACGTCGTTAACCGCGCGGCCAATATTTGAATAGCCGATAAACAATGATAATTTTAACACATTTAAAAGCGGCATTGCTCTATTTATTTTACGAGGAGCGACAAATATAAAATATTTGTTATTATTTATTATCTATGTACGTATACGTTTCGTCCCTTTTCACCAGGACTCATCATATATATATATATATATATATATATATATATATATATATATATATACATATATATATATATATATATATATATATATTTATATATATATATATATATATATATATATATATTGTGTAGTTTAACAGACAAAATGTCGGCAACTCTGACGTCTGCTCTATTCAACCGGTGCCTCGAAAAGGTTTTCTTTCGTTTAATTGTGAAAACAAACATTAATTTGACAAACTTGTAAATTTGACCACGTTCGATTTCGACGGAATGCGGCCCCACACTACATACAAACCGCATCGAAGAGAACTTGAGGTTTGATGTAAGAACAAATTCCGTGCGATGAGGGCCACATACCCAAATCATTTTGATAGTCGTTAACAGGAATTGTTATACGCCGTTGTATAAAAAACAATTTCTTCTGGAATATACTGTATAGGATACGACAATACGATGACGTGTAATGGTTGAGAAAAAAAACAATGATTCCCCCCCAAAAAAAACAATGATTCCCCCCCCCAAAAAAAAACAATGATTTTCCCACAAAAAAACAATGATATTCCCACAAAAAAAAAACAATGATTTTCCCACAAAAAAAAACAATGATTCCCCCCCCCCAAAAAAAAAACTGCCAAAAAAGTTTGTTAAATTATAAAATTCTGTTGGTTATCTTTCGAAAAAAACACTGAAAAACAAATATTTTGTTAAATTATAAATGGAAGGAACATGTTTGTTAAATGATTAAGTCCATATATAAAAAAAACACTGATTTTATTTTCACAATAAATTTGTAAAAAGGAAATATTTTCTTATTATAAGTTGTTTCATGTAAACGAGGGACCACTTTTTGGGGGCACCGGTTGAATAGAGCAGACGCTAGCTTGACGTCAGATTTGTCCACCATTTTGGCTGTTAAACTGCACAATCGGCGAATGTTGGAATAGAAATTATAAATAACAGGGAATATCACCACAAGTATTAATACTATTTAACCAATAGCTGTAGAGAAAAAGAAAGATAACGTTAGGTAGGGCGCGAGAAAGCGAACAGAAATACTTAGTTTTAATCTTGTCTTTTTATTTTTAAAATATATAACTGGCTTTTCAAACTCACATTTCCTTATTCAAAAAATCTAACACGTGCTCACTTGGTAATCCAAAGGATCACATTTTTCTAGTTAAATATAAAACGCCTATGCATTCTTTTGCGTGTACGTTATCACCTTGGACACCCATATAAAAAAATGAAAGTATGTGTGTGTGTGTGGTGGTCTGTATTTACTTGCAGAAAAAGGGGCACTCTGAGTATTGATTTACTCCTCTCCAGGAGTTAGGCACAAGGCCAGTTTTTTCTTACTCCCACAAGTAAGATGTGACCCAAGGTCGGGTCAGGAAAGTGGGGTTTGAAAATTGCCTGGGCAGCCCCGTCGGCATTCGTCGGTAGGGGCGCCTCAGGCAGTAAGCAATAAACTTACTCCTCCCCAAAGAGGGGAGGCGACGCCTGGGAGGGTGGACCTCCTAGAACTGCACAGGACAGACCCATAGACCGGCGTAAATCAAGCCCCGAAGGCCAAGACA
>OY744535.1:12922706-13017706 GCA_963556195.1 Sepiola atlantica
TGTATTATTCGAATTAGTCTGACTATTGTTCTCATCTTTGATGTTTTTCTCACATTTCAGTCGATGTGACCCAACCATCAAATATGAAAACCATAGTCTGAATACTTCGAATGATACAACTTATCAATCACAACATTTCAGCCGATGTTATCTCCCACCTTCTTCAATTCTTCTCTTATTTTGTCCTTTAGTTTCATGAGCGATTTTTCTGACAAAGGAGGAATAATCGCTGTTTTTGGGGGTCGGAAGCTATCCATCTAACACTTATGGTTCGCTGGTTGTTGACCTTGAAGTAGTATTTTGTTAGCTCCTTATGCCTTGTCTGGAGCGACTTTCATATTTTTTTTTAAATGCATCTTTTTGAACTCGTGAATATATATATCCGTACTCAGAAATCTATACGGAATTTCGAAATTAATTATTTTATTTAATCCACGTGGGGGGGGGGGGGAGATGGTTCTAGTTCATGACCGGAGGAAAATCTTAAGTTAGTAATTTTGGCGCTTCTCCAAATTAGGACCCGACCTTGACGTCGTTAGGGTCAGGGGTAGGGACAGGAGCAGGGGCAGAGACATGGTTAGCATTAGCGTTAGTATTAGATTGCATTAGAACACCTAGATGTATTCGTGAAGTGCAGCACACCTTTGGTGGTAATCCTAGAAGATCCAAAAAATCAATAGCAAAGGAACTCCGTGTGTCAGAGAAACAATCTCAAATGTTGTCCACAGACATTTAATGCAAATATGACATCATTAGTAACAGTCATTTCACATCAGAAAAATTTGTTTAATCAGAGACATTCTAATATACAGCATTATTCTCATAATAACATGACCCCTAACATTTTGTCGCCTTTCTTCACAAATTTCAATATTTTGGACTACTATGTACAGACCGTAGTTGAGATAAGGAATAATGAGTATTCTAAATCATATATATATATATATCTATATATCTATATATATATATATATATATATATATATATATATATATATATATATATATATATATATATATGGTACACGTATTGTATTAGTTTCTGTAGATGTAAATCCGTTGAAACTGCATTGTTTATAAAAAGTGCTCAATAACAAGTAGAAGACAAATAAGTCTATTGTTCTCATCTTTGATGTTTTTTCTCGCATTTTAGTCAATTTGAGAAAACCATCAAATATGAAAACAATAGTCTGAATACTTCGAATAATACAACTTATCAATCACAACATTTCAGCCGATGTGATCTCCAACCTTCTTCAATTCTTTTCTGTCTTCTTTGGTCTGAAGAGGTTGACTCTCTGTGAAGAGTACAACCGAAACGTTTGTATAAATAAAAATGTATACTATATATATATACATACTATATATATATACATACTATATATATATATATATATATATATATATATATACATATATATATATATATATATATATATATATATATATATATATATATATGAACCATAGATGTTAGACAACAATTAAGTAAGATTTCATGAATTTCAATTTCTTATGAAGACACTTTAAACTTAAGCCTTTAATTTAATACATTTTCTAGAATCAAAATCATGTAATGTATTTTTATCAAGATCTTGATATTTATATTTATATATTTATATTTTTATTTTAATCTCTGTAATGACAAATATAAGTGGTGCAACTTTTTATGTTCGGAAAATTAGTTTTACCCGTCCTATGATAGTAATTATTCTAGTATATATATATATATATATATATATATATATATATATATATATATATATATATATATATATATAAAGACAGGAATTAAATGTTCCGACGGAAATAGAAAAATGAAAAAAGAAAACTATTGTTTATGTATTCATCAACGTTTCGTCTTTATTGTAAGACTTCGTCATGATGATTTGTCTGAAGAAGAAATCGCACAAGTACAGAATTTTTTTGCCAGCAGGCTCAGAGCTGCGGCCGATTTGAGCAAGATAATCAAAATATTACAAACAAGAAGATGGTGGCAGTTGTAAGTAGCAGTTAGAGTATATGATCATTAGGAAGTGGAAAAAGTGATACAATAAATGTGGGAAAGTGGGAGGCGAAGCGTGGTTCAGCAAAGATTAATTTAAATTATGAAGGGGAGGGGAGCGATATGCTAGTTGAATTAAGTTATTAATTTAGCCTTGAAGAGAAACAAACGGTGGGGCCAAAGAGTGTCTGGGTCATGTGCTAGGAGAGTGTTGGAGGTGATGAGGGCACCATTCTCGAATTATGTGAAATTCTCAACCAGGCTACTAGTATTCCAACGGTCCCAAATCTACATATTTTATTTCTATATTTTCGTATTTCCCCGTTTTGTTATTCTCATTTCATGGTTCGGAATCTGACACGTCGTTGTTTTCCATACGCAGAAGCAAAGATGACCAGAGGACGTGTATGCTGCTTCGAATATCTAATTATGTTGTGAGTTACAACATTACGCGATAATGAAGCAGACTAGCTGAAAATTGTCGGCAAGACGAATCCGAAGAAAGTAGGCGTTTACATCGGCCGAAACGTAGTGAGAATAACATCCAATATGAGAACAATAGTAATCCAAATAATTCAAATCTTTCGGAAACATAATAAAAACAATATAACAATGATTATAATTTGCGTATGCCTCGAATAGACGTAGAAACACAATACAATAATTTTGGGGATAATTGCACCGAATAAAAGCCACCATCCGCCCATGCATGGAGTATTGTTGTCACATCTGGGTTGGTGCATCGTCTACTAGTCTCTCCCTCCTTGACAAGGTCCAAAAAAAGAATCGCCAACCTAATAGGTCCCTCACTGTCAACCAAGCTCCAGTCCCTGTCCCATCGCCGCAATGTAGCATCCTTGTGTTTGTTTTACAAATACTTCAATGGATTATGCTCCAAAGAATTGGCTACTCTGGTGCCCCCTCGACGTAAATTCACTAGACTAACTCGACAATCAACTAAATCTCATTAATTCACTGTGAAGATCCCCAGATGTCGGAGAGCCTTCTACTCAAATAGCTTCTTTCCTCGTGCTGCTGGCCTCTGGAACTCCCGACCTGGCCCCTGTTTCTCCGACAGTACAGACATGCAGAAATTTAAAACTAATGTAAACAGACGTCTCGCTGCGCAGATCCCAATTTAGGTTGACCCCCTACCTTCTCCCCTTGTCTTTTTTTCTCAGTAGCCCCTTACGTCTACAGTGGCGTCCTGCCTTGTTTGGGGTGAACTATGTTAAAAAAAATGTTAAGTTAATTAATTAATTAGTTTAAAATGTATTTAATTGAGTTGTCTGCCCAGACATCTGCCCGAAATATAATTATATTTTGTTATTAACTGGTAAGTGGTTGTTTTACTGATTATAAGGTAGCTTTTATTTATCTTCCTCCCACAAGGTAAGATGAGACATAAGGTCGGGAAAGTGGGACTTGAAAAGCCAGCGCCCGAGAAGGTGAGCACTCTGGCTATTAAAAATTGCCTGGGCAGCCCCGTCGGCATTCCCTGGTAGGGGCGCCTCAGGTAGTAAGCAATAAACTTACTCCTCCCCAAAGAGGGGAGGCAAAGCCTGGGAGGATGGACCTCCTAGAACTGCACAGGACAGTACCTCAGACCGGCAGAATCAAGACCCAAAAGCCAAGACAATACCGGTCTACAGAGTGAACATCCATCGGAACAGATACTACACTTTGATCTTGGCCAAAAGGGCCAGCAACAGGCTGATTATAAGATAGCTATGGTTTACTGAGTGCCGCTAATTCTAGGTAAAATGTTACAGAGAAACAACCATTTTGCGATGATAACGAGATTGTGTTAATTTCCTTTGCAATACGCTATCCATATACAATCTAGTTGTTTAATATAATTAACATAATTGAGCGCTTCTGATAGAATCAGCCTGTTAGCATTTGTCCCGAGTAAAATGTTAATTCTCTATAAGGCAATTAGAAAAGCGACGCTCGTTGAGTTCACGAACTTAAAAGGTTTTCGCCGTCCGGGAAAATAGAGTAGTGCGTGCTAAAAGCTTATCTGTTGAACGCCTGCAGGAAAGTAATAACCGGCAAATATATATCAGCGGCGAACACTTCCGAATTTCAGCGTTAATTTAACGGACAACAAGCGTACCTTTGTGACACAGAGGACTTATTAAATATCCAAGAAACATCTTTGTTCATGTTTACACAGCTTAATTAATAGCTGCATGAGAACGAACTTGGTGAGACTGAAGTCAAAAGATTGAGCCTTTCTTGCTGTTGTTCAAATTTTAACTCTGTCAAGTTTATGAGTTCATAACCAAAAATGATTATTATTAAGACGCATCCATTAAATATGTGCGTTCAGCGATGTAAATACTATGTCAAACTTTCCAATAAAGACGTCCTGAAAGGGGCAATGTTATTGTATGTAATTTGTACTTAATGGTAAAAATAAATTTGATCTGAAATAGATAATTAATCGCTTGCAGTAAAAGAGATAAAAATTTGTCCTGAAAAGGGCATTTTATCACATATTACTTGTAATAAGTGGAATAAATAAACTAGTCCTGAAAATAACAATTTATCGTATACACACTATAATTAGTAGAAAACTATATTTTTATAAAAAAAACAATTTTTTTCGTTCGAAGTAAGTTGAACCTAAATGTTGCCGAGAAAGAGAAAGCTGGAACTGTATATCGCTCAAACAATAGAAGCGAACTCAGTTACAGTGAAGATAAACGTATAAAGTTTGGTTTTAACTTATTGTAGCTATTGTTAAACGAGTCGGACTTTTGCGTAGTCCACAAATATTGTGACTCATGATAGTCTGAGATTGCCATAGCTACTTGTTAGACCGGCAAAATTGGAGCTTTCCGTTCCAGAGAAACAAGACCAACCGTTCCATACAATCGGTACAAACACTGCGCAAGCGATATGGACGCTAGGTTGTATACAGACAAACGAACACACATAGTAACACACCAACAAACGGACGTGACCGAAATACTTTACCTCTTTGGCGTAGATAGATATGAATGAATGGATGCATGCTACCTAATAATCATATATATATATATATATATATATATATATATATATATATATTTGAACAAATTTTTTGTGGTAAAAGAATGTATAATGCTTTTAAATAAAATAAACGGAGTCATAGCGAAAGAGGCACTATTACAAGAAAAAAAAGGAGAAGAAATATTAAATAATATTTAATTGTCGATTTAAAAGGAGTAAAACGATCGACTAAAATTGACAAAATAAGAACTACGTCCCTAGGTACCTTTCGGCCAACACATTGTCAAGAGAAAACGTCGGTAAATATCGTTTAAAAACGGGGGAAAGAATAACGTTAGAAGGAAAAAAAACAAAGAAAAAAAAGGTAGATTAAACTGCAAAGAATAAATGGGCAAAATAGGCAAAGTATTTTTTTTCTAGAAGTCTCTAAATAGATCTAATTCATGAGACAACTCTTATATATATATATATATATATATATTTAGGCAAGCATTATTAGATAACACGGAATGTTTTTGCTAGATAAGACCTTTTTTTTTTAATTTTCCGAATGGTCCATTTAATGTTCCAGTCAAATTGTTGTATGGGATTTTTGTTCCGTTGTCTTTTCATCCTTTGCGAGTACTTTCGATTTGATTCGTCAAATATTCTTCAGGCGGTGTTAATTTTGAGTTTTATAATAATACACCACGATACCAACACCAAAAGACTAAAAGTGTTTGAAGCCCTCTACATAAACAACTAAACATCCCTTTCCAAATATGATCTGAGGTAAGGATTGGTTTTTCATACTCCCTGATGAGATCTCAGTTTCTAACAACTGTTGATCGATAACATCGAGATGCCAGTGTCGCAGATTTTGTACATGACTGCAAAACTAAAAATAATCATATATATATATATATATATATATATATATATATATATATATATATATATATATATATATATAAAAGATGAAGATAAATGAAAGAAAAAAATGAAAATGTTCAAAATGTTCAAAAATTTACTTCATTTTGAACATTTTTAACGCTGCCTTCACGAAACCCTCTTTTCCATCTTTAAATCTCCTTTCACCGGACACTTTATCTACGGACATTCACCAACTGGACATACTCCATATTTTTACACGCACACTCTTACTCTCCATTACTTTATATTTTTTCAAATTTTGAATTTTGGCTTTTCCACTGTAAACTTATCATTCTAAGTAATTCCTCTGATGATAAGATTTTAATCTTTGAAAAGCCTTGGCTTAAGGAAAGAAAAATAAACATGTTTTACCGAGTACACCTTACATTGAACAATCGAAGTTGAAATAGATTTGTCATTCGTACATATTTATCTCTCTTCATTCATTTATCTTTATAATTTCTCTATCTCGTATATTGAGCTTAAACTATTTCACTATAGATTATAACCTCTAAAAGTATACTTTTAGTGTCATATTTTATATATATATATATATATATATATATATATGGGAAATATTTACACATAGCTTTACCTGGCAAGAACTTCAGCTTATAAATTATCCTTCGTATTGATATTTTGGGTGACTGCCCACTTGTGACTATTTGTGTATTCGGCTAGAAAAATTGCAAATCTACAAAGTCATAAATGCTTAAAAATATTATATACATCATGTGTTTCCCGGAGCAGATAAGGAAAGTAGAGCGACATACACACACTGATGTGTTGTTTCCACTCTCATTTAAACAAAATAATGGTATGTTCCCAATATTGAGCATGAATTATTGTATTAGGAATTGTTATGGTATTTTTGAAAATATAATTATTAAAAATTATTTGCTGATATATGTTAATACTCTCTCTCTCTCTCTCTCTCTCTCTCTCTCTCTCTCTCTCTCTCTCTCTCTCTCTCTCTCTCTTTAGCTATAAGGCATATTCCGACAACGTTCGTAGAATCTTTAGTCAGTCTTTCTATGCCGCCTTTCGAATAAATAGAACTTAAATTCCTTTCTTTAATGTGTTAATGTCAGGTGGCCTAATGTTTACAGCGCTTGCTTACGGAGTCTACGTTGATTCTGTGGCAGGAGTTCGAACCGTGCGACCGTCTGAGATTATCATTCCTGCACTGATGAGAGCGAAAGATTGCGATGGTCCACGCATAAGATGTCCTCGGGTTTGCGTGGACCATCGCACGCGTCATGACAAAAAAACAAACGCCGCACAGTTTGAGATTACAGTTTGCCCAATAATCCTCAGTTTTGTTCATTTTTTGACAAAGACCAGAGGACTGGTCGAAATATAAAAAAAGAAACAATTAAAAAAAAACAACATCGGTTTTAATGCTTCATACACCACCAATCATCTATAAAATACCTCTCTAGGAGCATATGTGGAATAACAATCAAATTCATATATATATATATATATATATATATATATATATATATATATATAGAGAGAGAGAGAGAGAGAGAGAGAGAGAGAGAGAGAGAGTGAGAGTTCTTTAACAAAACATAATGGAATTTGTAGTTATTGCAATCTTATTTTACAGTATTAAAAATTGACAAATATAAGTGAGGTGACGTGAGTTTTAAAGTTACGACTCACCCTACAGTTACAACATTACACTGGGTTGTATTCCTATCACAGACAATTGTCAGATGGTGTTTCTGTTGTAAGTAGTGACTCTAGCAAACGCAGCATTGGAGGACTGCCTCTTTTACACCTGGTTAATATTTAAAATGTTATCCTTACGTGATTGAATCAAGTCTTATGTTGCACGCAGATCATAACATTATTCTTTGTACAATTCTTATTATTTTAATGTATATACTAGGTTCAAATATAGGGGATTGGGTCCAAAGACGTCCTCACTATGGAGGAAGTAGGATTAAAGTGACATTTAAATATAATAGACTTTCTCTTGGCGGGTTGGCTCACATTATAATTATTTCTTCGACGTTTATTTCGTTGGAAAATGCATGAACTGTAAAAAAATCGTTTAAGTTAACTAAAATAATTATAATTGTTATTCTTCTTCTTTTTCTTTCTTCTTCTTCTTCTTTTAATTATTATTATTATTATTATTATTATTATTATTATTATCATTATTATCATTATTATTATTTTTATTATTATTATTTTTATTATTATTATTATTATTATTATTATTATTATCATTATTATTATTATCATTATTATTATTATTATTATTAAAATCTTTAAGTATTTTAAAATGTAAAAAGATAAATTACAAAGTTTAATCCTAATATATCTACTAATGTCGCTGGTTAATTGATAGAAACGGAACGAAACATCAGTCATATATATATATACATATATATATATATATATATATATATATATATATATATATATATTATATATATACACACATATATATATATGTCGTTATGTATGATAGCGCACTCTTAGTTTGTATATTATTTATTACTGCTTCCAAACAACGTACACACATATATATATATATATATATATATATATATATATATATATATATATATATATATATATATATATATACGTGTATGTGTGCGTTCGTAGATAGAGAATCACTTCATAGATAATGAAGAAGCTAGCAGTACATTTGCGTACATTGGAAAATTGTTGTTGGACAGGAAGACATAATAGCGATTTATCATGTCATGATGCAGGACATTTTAAAGCCTCCCGTTACGATATATCATGATGAAATATTTCGGCCATCGATAGAATAATCTAGCAAATTCCCGCATGTCAAGAAAGGGACGGACATTTCTATATAATTATTGATGCGGTTATCTCCCTTTGCTGCTCATTTTAATGCCTCCTTTTTTGTTTTCCTTTTTTCATTTCGCTTTTTCTGCCCATTTCTTTATTCGCTTATCCGACGCTTATTTACTTTTCTTAGAAAAGGCCGAAAAAATAATGGAGATCCGGCCAATACGGAGTCAGAAGATAATGTTTGCCAAGAACTTACATTCCCAAACGCACGCCTTATATTTACCCAAGATCTGCTGGTTTTAGGTTATATGAACACGACCACCACGAAGATCATCTAAACAATGATTAAAAGAAAAGAGTGTTTTTTTTCGATTTTACTCTTATAGATAGTTTCCGTGACTTCGCGTCGTCAACGTTCGGGAAGGTGTCGGAAGCGTCCGAAAGTTGACGAAGCGAAAACGAGGCGAAATTTACCAAGCGATAAATTGAAGACTGGCAGCCGATAAATTACGATTAGGAAAATCAAACTCAAGAGTCCTTTGCTGGCAGAACTCAATTAGTCATTCGCGAGATTCAACGAGCTGACGGATTGGTTAATAGTTTCGTCAACTCTCGGGCGCTTCCGAGAGACTTGCCCGAACTTTGACGACGCAAAGTCACGGAAACATGGTGCGTCATCTATAAGAGTACCGAAAAGTCTTATACGTTTGACTAGACACTTCCTCGTCTTGAACATATTGCTCGGTTGTACTTCAGCGCGTGTAAGATAATAGCAGTAGTAGTAGTAGTAGTAGTAATAGCAGTAGCAGTAGTAGTAGTAATAGCAGTAGCAGTAGTAGTATTAGTAGTAGTAGTAGTGGTAGTGGTAGTGGTAGTAGTAGTAGCAGCAGTAGTAGTAGTAGTAGTAGTAGTGGTGGTGGTAGGGGTAGTAGTAGTAGTAGTAGTAGTAGTAGTAGTAGTAGTAGTAGTGGTGGTAGGGGTAGTAGTAGTAGCAGTAGTAGTAGTAGCAGTAGTAGTAGTAGTAGTAGTAGTAGTAGTGGTAGTAGTGGTAGTAGTAGTGGTAGTAGTAGTGGTAGTAGTAGTAGTAGTAGTAGTAGTAGCAGCAGTGGTAGTAGTAGTAGTAGCATGTTTCAACTATCTACCCACTAATTACATTGGAACGTAAAGATTACATAAACTGAGGCAACAAACACATATTCTGCGTCTTCAGACGTTTCCACTGAGACATTTTCCAGCTGTTTCCCGTTAGATAAACATAGAGCAGATGGAATAATGCACATCAGCGGAACATCAAATATGAAAAGAAGAAATGTTACTGCTTCGACATCGTGTTATTACTTACAACGATTGATTCAGCAAACATGCATTTTGTTTCTAGGTAATACAATTTAACTCAAGATTTAATCGTCGCAATTTTCTTTTTACAATACGGAGTAAACAGCAACGCTTACTAAAGAGGGGTGTGTGGTTTGCCTACTGGGTACAGTCTCGGTCTATTGTGTGTGTGTCTCTCTCTCTCTCTCCCTCCCTCTCTTTCTTTCTCTCTCTTTCTCTTCTCGCTTTTCCACGACAAGCGAAAAACAGTCGACTTTTGAGATCTGAACAACTCAACTCAAATTCGTTTTTTTTTTTTAAATATGTTTATATATAAAAGTTAAAATGGCTTGCTCCATTCTTACAGATAAACGATCGTAGAAAAATCCGTCACAGTCACAACTTAAGTAAGCTGTATTGTTATGATCATAATCGTACCGGTCGGTCAGTTTTATGTATTAGTAATACATAGGTCTACGTGTGGATGAGTTTCCTCCATTCTGAGTTAACGTAAAATCGTATGATTAAACCGTCTCAATTCTGTTGTTGGCATTAGGTTACCTGATTCCTTCAAGAATCGGGTACTTACAAGAAGGAACACATAATGGTGTCTTCTTCTTTCGTGTGAACCAGATGATTCTGGTGTTGGCATTAGTCTCCTCGATGTTTTTCCAGTTAAGAATATTTCTGGAAAGACATCGGGTACTTACGGGAAGGACCACGATAAGGTTGTCAACATCCCTAAGTGACAGTGGTACTTTAGAACCGACTGGATTCGAACTTGGAACACCCAGGTCTTCAGTTCGTCGATATCCACTTAACCACTGTCACCTCCCACATTTATATTGAAAGTGGTGCTATGGAACCGACTGGGTTCGAACTTGAAACTCGCGGTCGTCAATTCACGCCGCTGTGCGTTCACCATTGCCATCTCCATCTCTATTTCTCATTACAGTTAAGAATGCCCATTCTACTCTCTCACTCACAGTGTTTCCCCCACCATGAAAACGTATCTGCACCTCAAATTAAATTAAATGCACCTCAAATTAAAACAAATGCACCTCAAAGTAAAACAAATGCACCACGAATTAAAATAAAACTTGTATTTAAAATGAAAAATATTGCATCAAAATGAACTGAAACAACAAAAATAAGTCGAACAGAAAAGACACTCTAAATTAGGAGGCAATAGCAAATGGAAGAATGACAAAATCTATTATTATATTTTTTATTGACAACTCAACACAATAATAGATCAAGTGTTCGTAAATAAATGAGAGCCCAAAGAGTCCGAGAACGTTCTGGAGAAAGGACTGTGTTGTACGTAAAGAGAAATTAACTACACATGTTTGTTTCAGCTAGTGGTCTCTTTCTTTTTTTTATTTTTCTATTCGTTCATTTGCTGGGGACGGGGCATTCTTCCAAAAGCCATACGATCACCCGCTATTTACAGACTCCAACCGAGAGCTCTTTTCAGGATTCTGGCTGTTCCCTTGAGTGCAGTTGTTCCCTTGGGTGCTGTGTACGTTTACGTGTGTGTAAATTAATAAGCATGAAGATGTGTGTATATATTAGCGTGCTTATTTTGTTAATAAGAGAATGTATGCGTGTTCATTGCGGCTAGCGCCATGTGCTTCTACGTGTGTGTGTGAATAGCGTGCCTCTTGCTTGTTAATGAGGGAGTATGTGTACTTACTTACATGTGACAATGATCGTTTCAAAAATGTATATGCTGGCGTTGTTTTAATAGAGTCTCGTTGTGTCTGTCTTGACCTTTCAAAAGGGGTCCAGAAATAGCTTTTAGGTGTGTAACCACGTACATCGGGTATGGCTGAGAATATTGAAAAAAAAGAGTTCGGTCTGGATTGTGACGCAGGCACGTGTGTTCTCTTTGAGAAGAGAACAGGTAAGAGGTAGAACAATTATATTCGGATGTTATAGTACGAACTGGAACTCTCTGATTGGCTGAAATTAATGACTTATTGGAGATATTGTCCAATCAAGAGTCGATACGTAAATACAACATAAACTGCGCTGCTTTTCGTTTCAATACCAGAGCGAAGATGGATTATGAATGAATAAAAGTTCCGTAATCATAAAAGTGCACATGTCCCGAGAGATGAAATCGGTAACACTATTTGTAAAAGACATCGAATTTAAACTAAATCTCATTCCTATGTACACATCTAAACTTTGGCACCGTTTTATAACGGATGAATAAAAGGCCTAAGAAAATGGCGTTTGTCATATTGTATCAGCGGATGAAACTATTTGCGTGTGTTGAAGTGTTGTTTGTAAAAGACTCGGCTTTAATAATGCTTGATTGAACGGCCGGAAGTCTGAGTTTTTCTGTCAATATCTTCTTCGCAAAACCGAATTGTAACCCTGCAGCAGTGGACGTGATGAGATTTCAAATTCGTTTAAAAATATGTAATATTTTCTTGTATCGGTTAAATATTTCTGGCGTCAAATTATTGTCTCGGAACATATTTAGACTTTTAGAAACAAGTAAATGGAGTTCAATGGTGAAATTTGGAGTATTTTAACATATGAACAACTAACGTTTGTATTTGCTCTGAAGTGTTTTCTGTGAAGAAATTAGACGCCAAACCGATGTCAGTATTTTGTTTTAATATTCCCTACCTTTCTTCATTTCTTTCTTATATATATATATATATATATATATATATATATATATATATATATATATATATATATATATATATATATATATATATGTATATGTATATATATGTATATATATACTGTTGTATATAAGAGACAACACATGTCTACATATCTTTTGGTAGATCCTTTCAATAGTCCGAATCAGGATATTATTTTCCGAGGAGAAATTGGCTGATGAATTTGCCATAGTTTGGAGTTGTCTCCCAAGTACTTCTAGACCCATCCGGGTCCATCTTCAGGGGAATAAGGTTAATCAGGTACATACCATGTGTTAGTATTATAGAAGGTTTGGGCGGGAACTATGTAATAAGTACGAAAATATATTTAGAACTATAGACATTTGGGAAACAAATTCAAACTATGGCACATTCATCAACCAATTCCCCTCCGATACTAAGATCCTGATTCGAACTATTGAAAGGATCTACCAAAGAATATCTAGACATGAGTTGTCTCTTATATTAAACAATACTTGCCTGCAAGAGAAGATGCTGCCTAGATATATATATATATATATATATATATATATATATATATATATATATATATATATATATATATATATATATATATATATAAAGTAGGGAACTAAATACGAACTTTTAGGAAAGGTAAAACCTATTGTGAAAAGTATACAGCTCAATATACCGGATATAGCAGATAGATAGAAGGATGAAAAGGAATTAGAAAATCGACGGAGGCAGATCTTTTTTCAATTCAGTTGCCGAATGCAAGGTATATTACGCAAAAAATTAATTTATTCAATTAGTTATTTCCTTAAGCCAGGCTTTTCAAAGATCAACATTTTATCATCAGAGGAAATTGCTGGGATAGATAAGTTGGCAGAAGCCAAGATTTAAAAGTTAAACAAAGATTGTGGGGAAATCACACAAGGCAAAAAGCTGCCCGAATGCAAGCAAGTGTCCGATTGTAAAAAAATCCAGTTTCAAAAAGTCCAGCGGAGAAAGTGATTTGTAGGTAGGTCGTTAGAAAGCACGAGAAATCAATTGAGATGTTTCAAAGTTAAATTCCAGAAACCACCATCTTCAGGTGCGGCCAAAATAGATAGAATCCAGAGGGTAAAAAGCCCAATAAAGGGTTCGTTCGTGGATGCAAAAAGGCTAAGTAATTCGTGAGGAGAGAAATATGATTTTTGAAAAGCCTGGCTTAAGGAATTGAATAAATTGCTGTTTTGCGGAATATACCTTGCATTGAGCAACTGAATTGAAAAAAGATCTCCCTCCGTCGCTTTTCTAATTCCTTTCTATCCTTCTATCTATCTATCTATCTATCTATCTATCTCTCTCTCTCTCTCTCTCTCTCTCTCTCTATATATATATATATATATATATATATATATATATATATATTATTAAAAATAACCGACAATTTTTGTCTGGTTATTTAAGTATTGATCCCTTCAATTTTCCGGATTAAAATCTTAATCTCGGAAGAAAATTGGCTGATGAAACTGCCGTAATGTACATGTTGGTCCAGAGTACTTTCTGACCCGCCTGGGTCCATCGTCAGTGGAATAATGACAAACAGGTAAAGACCTTTTTTGTTTGTCTGAAGCCGAAACTAATATACTATCTTTAACTGCTCAATGCATTGTATGAAGTGTATTATCTGTTCTGTTGTCATTAGAGCTCTATCCAAAACATTTCGTAACCATTTTTGCTGCAGAGGACGATAGATTAGTATCTGTTCTGTGATCAGTATACCATCATCTTAGGCCTTACCCCAACTGTGTTGACGGTAGTGTAGTATATGTTTCTTCACCATGATACTATTCTAAAAAAAAATTCCTCCCCCTTACATAGTAAGCAAGATAATGTGATATGGCTACTGACCATCAATAACTCCCATAAACAAGCACATTTGATAGCTTGTCAGAATCGATATACAAGAAGTGAGTCAAAAGTGCTGTGATATCTACACACCTGATAGTTGGTAGTGGTATCTCAAGTAACCAAACAATTTAAGACCTGATGTGGTTTCTAGTATTGTGATAGTCTGTATGCTGACACAATAGATATTGCTTAATTTCATGAGTAATTTGGAAGCCCCGCAGATGAGTGTGCAACTTATTCCCATTCAATAACGTATCATTTAAAGAAGGTTCGTAGTCGTTCATAACGTTGCGGACCCAAGAAATAATGTTTGTTGTGCGAAACATCAAGTTGTTGTTCATTACATCGTTTTTAAGTGTATTAATCCCCAAAATGGGGGATTACAACTGAGACGTAAGGTGATACTGTAAATTAGGGACCGGTTTTATAGTGGGATCCAAATTGGGGAGTTGTGTAGCGAGATTTCTGCTCAAGTTAGGTTTAAATTACTGCATGTTGGTACAGTCAAGGGAAATAAAAAGCAGGGAGGGAATTCCTAACGCAATCGGTTTAATAAACGAAGCTATTAGAGTAGATATTCCGATATCTGGAAACTTCTACGATGAATCGGTGGAGGATTTACGGTTTGTCGAGTTGGTCATTGGTTTATGGTGAGAGGGAAAAGGTGCAGCAAATTTATCGGAGCATATTCTTTGTAAAACATAAAACATGGATGCAACATTGCTGCGATGCCACAGGTGCTGGGGATAGATAGACAGTGTGGAACCGATTAGGGTAGAGGCTTTTCATTAGACCCTTTGTAAGAGGGAGAGACTAGTGGTTGGTACACCAGCCCGGATGTGGCAACAATTTTCCATGCATGGACGAAGGGTGGATTTGTAGAGATATTGAGATTACAGTAACCAGTTAGTTCCAGAACTGTCACTCACGTTGCGCAGACCTTGACGATCAGGCAAGGTTGGATGGATCTTAAACCGAGCTTCCTTAGACGTTGTCCCAACCCATCGGGCAAATCTAACGGTGAGTATGTCAGGCGATCTCCGCATCTTTACGACCTCCACGAAAGTATTCGGAAATGCTGACTATCACAAATCATTCAAAACGTTTTACTCACCCTTTCAGTACGTGAGTCTTTGACTGAGCAAACAAAGATAGGACCATATCTCTAAAAGTAGGATCCGTTTACTTTGTCGCCCATTCACAGATCTTAGCAAATTACGTGATATCAAAGATGAAATACTTAACTCCGGTCGTCAGTTCAACTTCTTTCGGGGTGAGAGCAGAATAACGCTTGCATATCTTTTGAATGGATGTCGCTAGGCAAGGCGGGGCGTATAAACAGTCGATATATCAGTGGATTCTCATACGCACGTGCTCTGACGTCTGACGAGGCGTTCGAGCACGTACGCCAGGGTGCACTTGCCAAGGTTACATCTTGGCTGTTCGTCAGTCAGGTGTTTATGAGAGGGCGAAACATAAAATATGAAATATTCAGTGTTCACACACAACCGGGAAAGGAGAAAACTTTATCACGCCTACACTTTTCGACACACACACATACACACACATACACACATACATATATACATACACACACACACATATATACATACACACACACACACCCACACACACACACATATATATATATATATATATATATATATAAGCAAGCATTGTTGAACGTCACGGAACGTTTGTAAATCTTCTTCGTGAGGTGCTCAAACCGTCGAGATATCCTTCTGGTTTCAGATGCAGTCCGTAGAATATTTTAACGATTGTTCTTAATCCGGTCAGCCCTAAGAAAAGCAAATTCAATACAAACATCATAGAAGTTCAATGATTAAACTACTCGATGATTTAAGTTCGTTTCCGTGCTTGCTTCCCGTTTTTGTGTCATATTTACCAAAATTAAAACGAATATATGGTGTTCATCATTTAAATCTGATATCACCTTTTTCGATCGATCATTATTCTTAAGATTTTCATTAATTTCTTTGTCACTGACAATTTTCCAAAATGTCCAAACCTTTTCAAAAAAATAAACTTTTTATCTTGATTTGATAATTTATTCAATTTAATTGCTGCTACAGTTTGATCACAAAAAAAAACAGTTAAACAATGGGAAATATTTTGTCGTTCAACAGGTTTTACGTAAACTGCCATATCTGCTAATTTAACAAACTGATTTATTTCATGTTCGTAAAGAACTTTTACGTTTTCCAATTTTGCTAATATTTGGGTGTTCACAGGTAATTCCATGAAAGAAAAAGAAGTAGATTAACATGGTGATTTAGTGGAGAGTGTTAATCTAAAATAATATCGTAAATTTAATAAGACAAATCTCCTTTCAGTTAACAATTATAAGAACCCTTAAAAATCACCGGTTGCCATGGCTGAATGAATCGTTCCCAACAGTGCAACATTTAAACTTGTCGGCCTAACATTCACAGGTAACATACATTGGAATAAATACATAGAAAATACCGCCAAGTCTACTGAAAAAAGTTAGATATCCTCTACCAAGCTAGAAATATTTGTAAATGATTGTTTTACACACACACACACACACACACACACACGCATATATATATATATATATATATATATCACTTTATTACTAGTTCATGTATCCACATAAAATTTTATAAGGAGATATATTTTTTTATGTATCAATTTTTAGGATTTATCTCAACAGTGCTCGATACGTAAGTAAAGCTAGGTAGTAATTTATGAAAATATATTTATGGCAATTAAGCTACACAGAGGCTTCCCCGTTTCATCCCCGGAGGGGGAATCTTCAAGCTAACTTTTAGCCTGAAGACTCCCCCCCATCCGTGGATGAAACGCGGGAGCCTCTGTGTAGCTTAATTGCCATAAATATATTTTCATAAATTACGATATATATATATATATATATATATATATATATATATATATATATATATATATATATATATATATATATATATATATAGCACACGTGGTGTTTTTAATCAAATCCTCCGTAATTGAGAACCCGTGTATGTTTTTTAGAACGTCCGTTAAACGGAGACTTCCATTCTTAATTTTGCTGTATATGTGTAGTTTAACCTTTTTGTCAAATCTCAACGTCGTCTTATCTACGTGCTTAGCATTGCGACCACATTTAAGTTAGATTATTATCAGGGTGAGGGGGTAGGACCTCTTTCTGGCAGGACGATAATAGAGGCTTTGTATAAAAAACAACACGAACGTTCCAAACAAAATAGAAATCTTTAACTGTTGAGTTAATTAGGTTGGCGAATTTTTTCACTTACTGTACATTACCGAGGCAAATGAATGTAAATTTGATTTTTAGGCACCGTATTATGTTTTTTTTTGTTGTTCAAAATTCAAAAAATCTAATTTTCTGATATAAAACTCGCAACGCGTTCAATGAATTTCAGGATTGACACATTTACCAGCTTGAGTCGTGCTCACTCAATATTCCATCTAGAAGTCTTGGTGAAAAATTGATAAAATAAAAAAGGTACAATTAAAAAGACGAATTCTGTAATTTTCTTTACAATTTTGCATATATATATATATATATATATATATATATATATATATATATATATATATATATATATATATATATATATATATATATATAGTCTAAAGAAGCTTTGAGTCATTAAAGTAAAAAAGAAAAAAAAATGAAAATATGTAAAATGCAGTTTAAATTCCGAGACACACTAGCTAAATCCAAGATATTGCAGACTTAACATTCGTTGGAAAATTAATAAATGAAAAAATATAAGTAAAGAAAAAAAAAGGGGGGGTAATTATCTAAGAGTGACACAAAAACAGGAGACCTTAAGCGTCTAATATTAACACGGGGATCATCAGCTGTTTACCATGTAACTGTTTCGGAGATGTATATATATATATATATATATATATATATATATATATATATATATAAATGAATAAATGCGAAAGTTTTTTTTCCGATTCATCCAAATTCTATTAACATCAAAACACAGTAGGATGATTTAATTCTAATGATATAAGAATATATTGAAATACCCTATATATAGGCATATTTTACTCACTCAAACAAGTCTCCATTTTGCTTATTAGCATAATTATTTGCTTTTAAATAAATAAAACAATAAATATCTGTAATATACCTTACTACTTTGTATTGTCAAATGTTATACGCAATCGTTTTATAGATAGGATTATTATTATAATTATAAATGAAATAAGATATACAGATTTTATTTAAAAAATGATGGCGTTTAAAAACTTATTAAGAATTTTATTTTCAAGGGAGATAATTTACTTCCGGCTTTAGTAAAGTGTACAATATCGCTGATGTCAAACAGATTCTACACTTTGATCTTAACCAAAAGACCACAGAACCATAAAAGGAGTTGGAAGTGACACTGATGATGATGTGATTTGTCATAGAAAATAAATAAACCTCATCTAATGTTTCTAAATTTTTTTAAAAAGTATTGTTTTAATATTCTTTACGCATTTTTCTTTCTTTTATAATAAAGGTGAAACGTACAAAGTACTCATTTCGAATTACTCAGTAAGATAAAAGTGGAGTAGCTGACCCAATCGACTTTCCAATCTTATATTTATTTATTTCATTATATAACCAGTTTTAATGAGGAATTCATTTTTATTTTTATGCTGAAACAAAATAAATTTTTTATCTTAAAGACCATATCAATTGAGATATTTGTTGTTTTTTTAAAAAAATCGACGATGTTTATGGACAGTATATTTCCTCCCATATTGGAATATATCAAATAACACGACGACAATCAACATTTTGTTATATCTCCTCTAAATGTCAAATGAAAATTACTATTTGGTTTCTGTAAAGAAGACTAATCAGTAATTGCCGCCCGGAGAGCGAGTAGTTTTTGCTAGTATATATATATATATATATATATATATATATATATATATATATATATATATATATATATATAATCATGGTCAGGTAAATATGTTTCAACAAATATACATAAATAGCCGCTAACTTATGTGTATAGAGATTTATATACATATATGTGCATATTATAGATATGTGTATACATATACGAATATACATTGGCGGTCAGACTGTCAGATTAGGATACAATTATGTATGGCGGTATGTTTTATGTATATTGCTTGATTTTGGCTACAGTAAATTCTACTGTCAAAGAAAATACCAATAAAAGATAGATTCTTCGAAAACAATGGAATCATTTCCGCTTCTTCTCCGTGGTAGATGTTCTTTGATTTATCTGACGCTGTTTTATGTAGGAAATAGCATTCGCGTATTTGCTTATTTCTTCCAAAGTTATGTCTGTTTTCAGACTGTTTAATCTATCACGTAGTTTTACGTAATAGGTTGATCTGATAAAAAAAAAAATATTCTACCATAAAAGAAACGGAAAATAATTTTCAAAGTACAGCGTGACTAAAAGTTGTTTTCAACCCATGGAAGCATTAACAGAATTTTTACTCGTTTTCTCTAATACAAATACACGGCAATCTATACCTGACTTTACCACCAAGTTTAAATCAAAGATGTGCAACATTCTTTCATCGCCGTTCAATGACATGTGCACATCTGCACTGCAAGAACACTTGTATACAATTGTGGTGGTGATCTGCAGTTCAAAGATTGCATGGGGATTTGTTTTGATAGACATTGAATAACGTAACGTTGAGTGTGAAGTCAATTCACTTACTGATTAGACGATCACCAAATTGTTCCAGTTCAGCCATTGCAACGAGTCATTTAAACGTGTGGAAAATCATGATTTTAAGACGTAAAAAGTTGTGAAAAACGGACTATGGTAAAAGACGAACAAGACTGATTCCCCGTCTTAAAATCTCTATTTTTTTAAATTTCTTTCTAAAAACCCCGGAATTCTCTCGCGACATGATAGGTAATTGTAAGCAAAAGAATAATTTTTAAAATTTAAGTTGGTCAAAAAGAGGGAGATCAGTCTACGTTGAATTTACATTGAAAACTGATCCCCCGTCTTACAATCTCAAATTTTTAAAATTTCTTTCCAAAAACCTCGGAATTCTCTACTGACATGATAGGTAATTGTACACCGAAAAAGAGTTTTTTTTTTAAATGGAGATGGTCAAAAAGAGGGGGATCAGTCTACGTTGAATTAACATTGGAAACTGATCCCCCCTCCTAAAATGTAAAATATTTGAAAAAAATTTCCAAAAACCCCGCAATTCTCTAGCAGCCTGATAGGTAAGTGTACACAGAAAAAGAAAAAAAACTGGTCAGTAAAAAGTAGTGAAAAACGAACTGTGAGAAAAGACGAACATGTGCCGTCTTTAAAATCAAGGTAGCGCTTAGCATTGATCAACCTCCAAGTGCAAACATTGAACGGCGATATAAAAAAAGACTGTTTAACATTCATGACTATATCGTACCTGACCTGTCCACCGATTGCTTTTCATGAATGCCCAACAGTCTTTTTTAACGCCATTCAATATGATTATCCAAATATGCATCACTGCGGTGATCGATATTGGCAATTGGTTGACAAGTCAGGCATTGACTGAACTTTATTTGGACCAAATATGTTTAGATCGCAAACAGGATTGCGAATTTTGTCAACAATTTCATGAGTGTTATTTAAGAAGTGTCGCCCTGTAGTCATTTTTTTTTCAGGTGAATACTCTAATAGTTCATAATTGTCAGAATCTAACAGTGGTTCGGGAATAAACGAGTAGTTTTATGCAATATAGTTAACAGCCGAGAAATCGCAAACAAACAAAATATACAATAAATACGCAAGAAAGTTCAACTTTTTACCGACCTGCAAAATTTTTAAATTCTGAAATTGATTTAAAGTGTTTGTTTTTTTTCAATTCAATATCAGATTTAATCAATGTACGTATTTCGAATTCAGTCAGAATCCAATATAACCGACTCATGTGCTATTTTCGGTGTTTTATTTCTTAAAATGTTGTTGGAACGTTGGAAGATTAAGACCCGAGCTAACTTTGACCTTACCTTACTGCTAACTATAACCCTAACCGTAACGACGGGGTAAAAGTTTGCTCGGGTCCTTATCTGAAGAAGCACCGAGTTGTTAAAATTTGCTTACCATACAACTAGTCCTAAATTTGACTGGCAACACATGGGACTTAAACGTAGTGGTAAGGTCAGCCTTTTTTTTACTATTCTTTCAAATCTGAAATTAGTGACTATCGTCAAAGAAAATCGGCCGCCATTTTTTATCTACTTGTGTTCGGCTAAATAAAAGAGACGATAACTTACAGATATAATAAACCTTACATTCAGTTTCCACATTTCAGAATTATACAGATCGGTAGAAAATTGAATTTTCTTGCATTTTGAGAAGAAGTTGTATAGTTTGTTTGTTTTCGATTTATTAGCTATTAACTATACTGTATTAATGTCAGATTTGTTATTAATTCTGGAAGTTAAAAAGTAAAGACTTGCGTTTCACAATTCGTTCGTTCGTTCGTCATTCTGTAGCTCTTCTGATTTTCTCAAAATTGTTCAAGTAGTTTTTTTACCGGATGTTGCATGAATGACCACGAACGCAGAAAACTGACTCAGCTACATATTGTGAGCAACCTCTAGTTTGACCGCCACTGGGGGCGGAGACTTCCCAAATTGCCACAAATAGTATTTTTGTCACATCAAATCTTTGTTTCTTAGCGCCCTCCAACGTTAGAAGTAATGATCATTTATACGAAACAAGCACTGATGAAATCAGGTTGTGTCCTATGAGTATGGATTTACTCCTCTCCAGGAGTTAGGCACAAGGCCAGTTTTATCTTACTCCCACAAGTAAGATATGACCCAAGGTCGGGTCGGGAAAGTGGGGTTTAAAAATTGCCTGGGCAGGGCCGTCGGCATTCCCCGGTAGGGGTGCCTCGGGCAGTAAGCAATAAACTTACTCCTCCCCAAAGAGGGGAGGCGAAGCCTGGGAGGGTGGACATTCTAGAACTGCACAGGACAGACCCATACACCGGCGTAAATCAAGCCCCGAAGGCCAAGAAAATACCAGTCTATGGGGTGCAGTATCCATCGGAACAGAACTACACTTTGATCTTTAATGTTCCAAATTAGAAAAAATATACTTTAAAAAATATATTCCAACATAAAATAATTAATTTTTTTCACCAGAATTCCCGCCAACGTTGATCTATTTTATCCAAGTATTAGTGATCACAAGGGAAGACAACTCGTGTTTTGTTTGTTTTTACATTGACTATATTTCTATGTCTATGTGATGATGAAGAAGCGCGTGTTGAATGGTTAATATGCATTGCTTTCTTTCAGGTAAAATGAAAGTCACTGTAAACGTGAGCATACAACGTTATCTTCTTCTCAAGCAACAACTAAAAACAATTCGTATTCATGGCTCTCCATTTAAATCTAGTGAATGTACGTGTGTTTAATACAATAGGTCTAATTTGCATCAAATGAGATCAAGAACTGATTTGGTGACTTGCACGAAAAATGCTTTAATGTTACAATTGCTGACCTCTGTATTAGACTACAGCAACACAAAACGCATGTTCACGTTTGTTCGCTTTGTGAGACTGTTTTCTTCTGTTTTCAGTACATACTGATCAGAAATAAAGATCGAGTAGAGAAAGACTAACAACGTATTTTCTGTAAAAAAGAGAAGAGATCATTTTACTCTAGATTGCGAATTCGATCGTGTACTCAATCGAGGCAGGAAAGAGTGCTCTAAGCAGCACTTCCTTACATCCGGTTGCATTATCCAGAGCCGAATCTGACTCTTAGACCGGTAAGGGGTTGCATTAGGAAGATTTGTGGAGCGGAAAAGATATATGCGTATCTTTGCTCTCTTGCGGCTAAAAACAGAGAAACATGTTTCTACTCTGTTTCAGGATAACATCATCTCCCAAGTATTATCTCCTTTGTTTTCCCTTATATAACGGCGAGATTTTTCGTTATTTTATTCTTTTTTAATAGAAATTGCTCCATACGAGGCATGAAGTCACTTGATGCAAGCAGGTACAAAAATACTACTTTAAGTACAAAAACCAACCTACGATCAGTGTTACAGAGATTAATTCCGACACAAAAACAGCAAATGTTTCCCCTTTGTCAGAAACATCGCTCATGGAGTGTGAGAACTAAAGGACAACATAAGGGAAGCCCGATTTACGAAGTTTGCAAAAGTAAACCAAAAATCCACTTTCTACTCTCCTTTTTACATTATTTCTTATTCCTATCGAAATTATTTCGTTTTATTAATAGTTTTAGTATTTTTAATTTTATTATTGTAACAATAATAAAATTTAAAATACTATAAAACACACTATATATATATATTACTAATTACTATCGCTGATTTAAACTTATACTACTTGCCAGAGTCGGTCTGGGGTTAAAAATAAAAACCCTTGACGGTTTTTTGACACGTCCCATCGCATGTATCTTCTTTTCCTACTTCTGACTCGATCGTAAATGACCTCTTTTTATCTCTCTCTATCTATCTATCTATCTATCTATCTATTCTACTCTTTTATTATATCTCTCTCTTTTCACTTTATTTTATTTTATATCTTATATATCTTATATTATATTTTATTTTATATCTTATGCTTTCAGCTCTGCTGCTTATCGCCGTATTGCCGCTGTCGCGACTTTCAACAGGTGCTTCTTTGCAACTAGTTACGGGGATATGAGTATAGTGAATAGTTTACATAAGCAAAGAAAATTCAGTAACACCAACTGTCTAAAACGATTACGGCTCACACTAATACAATATTAAATAATGGTATTAATGAGAACATTTTTAAAAAACTACAATAGGAAGAAAAAATAACAAATATAATAATAATGATTAAGTATTTATATATAATATAATATAAGATATATAAGATATAAAATAAAATAAAGTGAAAAGAGAGAGATATAATAAAAGAGTAGAATAGATAGATAGATAGATAGATAGATAGAGAGAGATAAAAAGAGGTCATTTACGATCGAGTCAGAAGTAGGAAAAGAAGATACATGCGATGGGACGTGTCAAAAAACCGTCAAGGGTTTTTATTTTTAACCCCAGACCGACTCTGGCAAGTAGTATAAGTTTAAATCAGCGATAGTAATTAGTAATATATATATATATATATATATATATATATATATATATATATATATATATATATATGTGTGTGTGTGTGTGTGTGTGTGTGTGTGTGTAAAGTCAGTGGGAGAGAATCCCAGGAAAGTGCTTGATATTGAAAAAAATCAAAAATAAGAGTGAAATATTTATTAATATGTTACAGAATATCAGAACAACATCGCTACCAAAAAAAGGTATCTTATCGGAATCTCTTCAGCCTCTGAAGAAAGACAGGCATGAACAAACGACCAAGATGCGAATAGTAACTGCAATAATTCAAATAATCCAAAGTGTTAATCCTCGGACCAAATAGTTCGAGACATGTTAAATAGCATTTTAAAATTCAGCTAAAAATACTGCTGCGTTATCAAAATGGCTTAGCTTCTAAGAGTGCATTAATATTAATACCCTACCCGACATTAAACTTTTTATTCATGGTGTTGTACTTTTATATTAGCACCACCAAAATACGCACAGGTTGTAAACTGAAATATACATTGACATTTTAATGCATTAAGATTTAGCGACAACTTGTAAACATCATATTTAAATCACCTTTATCATCAACCCCTCCTACTATCACGTGGCAACTCGTACACGTCAGCTGAAAAAGGCGGTTCTTTTACATATGGTACTGTCAGGCCTTTTCCTGCTGTTCAGTAAATTGATTATTCGAGTGTGTTTTAGATAGCTACACTAAATAAACTTAAATTAACTGCTTTTTTAAGCTGACGTGATAGCAGTTAGCGTAAAGGTAAGTTGGTACTCTTATAGAGAACGAACCGCGTTTCCGTGACTTCGCGTCGTCAACGTCCGGGAAGGTCACGGCTAAATCTAGCAAACGATAAATTGAAGACTGGTAGACGATAAATTTAGACAAAGCAAATCATAGTAAAATACATATATAAAAGTAAAGAACGAACAAACCATAGCTAAACAATTTTTATTCATTAGATGTGTGTATATATATACATATATATATATATATAAAATTTCAATTTTTAAACTTGGAAAGTCACGTGGTTGGGACCGTTAAGAATCCAAATTTCAAAATCAAAATCAAAATACAAATAAAAAAATAAAAATATTAATATAAAAGATAAAATATATAAGTTATAAAATAAAATAAAGTGAAAAGAGAGAGATATAATAAAAGTGTAGAATAGATAGATAGATAGATAGATAGATAGATAGATAGATAGATAGATATAAAATGAGGTAATTTACGATCGAGGCAGAAGTAGGGAAAGGAGATACATGCGATGGGACGTGTCAAAAAATATTTTATTTCAAAACATTTCAAAATGGTTCCTTTGACAATATATATATATATATATATATATATATATATATATATATAAAGAGGTGTACTAAAAGCGAACTTTTAGGAAAGGTAAAACCCTATTGTGAAGAGTATACAGCTCAGGAAAATTTAACTTGAATAAATTGCCTTTTTGCGGAATATACCTTGCTTTGAACTTTTGAATTGAATTTTGATTTGGCTTTTGCTTTCTCTAATTCCTTTCCACTCTCCTTCATTATATATATATATATATATATATATATATATATATATATATATATATATATATATATATATATATATATATATATTGTCAAAGGAACCATTTTTAATCAAATGTTTTGAAATAAAATGTTTTTTGTGCGACGAAAAGTTTCAAAAGATTATGTTTTTATATAATAAACAACGGAACCACTGTTTTTAACCAATTTCCTGTTTGTTTTTTTTCGTTTTTTTTTTCAATTTGTGCTTTTTCCTTCTAATATTTTCTGGGTTAGGGTTAAGGTTGAGGTTTAGTCTTTCGCTAGAAGTGACCGTTGCTGATAGAACTTAATGAGTCCTTCGGGAAATTCAACACCCTGACACAGATCGTAGAAATTATTCTTTTTTAACGCACTGCAGATCGTAGAAATTAATTTCTTCCAAAAGTTATCGTCTGCTTGCAACCTGATTGGTTAATAGTTTCGTCCACTTTCAGGCGCTTCTGAGACCTGCCCGAACGTTGATTACGCAAAATCACGGAAACGCGGTGGGTTATCTCTATAAGAGTACCGGAAAGTTAATGCAAATATCCCCCCCCCCCCTCCGCAAGATGATAACAGTGAATAATGAGAAAACCTTAAGCCGGGGTGTTATTTTTTTAAATTAATAAATCATAACAAGAACAAATGACTATGTCTTAGGTGTTGCTACTGAGTAATCATAAAAGCCATTCGCTGAAATCCATTCGCTGAAAGCCATCAGCCATCTTTGACCTTATCAATGGCTAATCTGGCGACGTTTAAAAACTTTGCAGTCAGTCGTTCACTCAGGTTTGTTTCTCGCTGTCTGTAATTCAAATAAAAAGTTTTAACAATGAAATGAAACGACGCCTTGCTGGAATTTAAAAGATTTAATAATTTATTCTATATACAGAATTCGGGCGCCATTAAGAATATTTTATGGACTTGAAAAGTACACATCATTGTTTGATTTAAGTATCGTGCGTGTCTAACTGTCCTAGACGAAGTTTAAACTGTATAAAATATGGTTAATCAATAAGTTAATCTTGGTATGTAAAAGCCATTGATTTTGACGTCCAGACAGAAAATTATTTACTGTTTTATATTTAGTGGGAATTCTATTTTAAAAAATGTGTTTTGATTCACTGTGAAAAAGTGAATAAAAAGAGAAAAACAAATGTTCTTATGATGAATCAATGTAATCAGTTATATTCTAAACCAAAACGTGACAAACCAACGGAAATATCGTGTGAAAGTTAAGCATGACAGACCAATTGATAGGCATAACATTTATATTAAGATAATATACGTATCTAAACTAATGTATTTATTCGATCAGTGAGTTTAACGATCAAAATGATATTTCCAACTTGAGCGTGACAGACCAACAAAAATGCTATTTTTAACTTAAACGTGACACATCGACAAAAATATAGTTCAGACTTAAACAGGAGAGACCAATAAAAATGCGATTTCAAACCTAAGAATAATTAACCGATGATTTAATTCGGCATTATCTAATCAAGTCGTATTCGTAACTCGACGAAAAAAAACATTTTGGTTAGGAGCAAAGTGTAGTATCTGTTCTGATACTACATTTTCAGTCCGAAAGTGGCTCTGTTGCTTTCAGCTGAGCTATGGTTTTATTCCGTGCTAGAAGGTTCACCTTCCAGCCGTAACCTTCTCTCTGAGAAAGGGTTCGATTATTGTTCCCCGATTGATGCAACCACACCGGGGAATGCCGAAGATGCTGCCCAGGCATTTCTTTTAGACTAGAGTAAACTTTAGTTAGTGTGCTGGCTTTTTCAAATCCCACTTTACCTTGTATCTATCCTCCTGCATAGGAACTGTTTAGTCCTCAGTCGAAGTGCTAGTAACACATGGCCGTGAAAGTTGCAAGTGATGCGGAGGTGCTAAGTTCAATCCTGGGCGAAGGTAGTGAAAGTAACATTCATCGACAGCGGCAATACGGCGATAAGCAGCAGAACTGAAAGAACCGGAGACTTAACGAGTGTGTCCCATAGCCAAAAAATGTGATCCGAGCGTGATATCATCGTTCGAGTGTCCAGACAGACAGTTCCCGAGTTCGATACAGGACACCTGATGAAGGCCAGAGGGCAGAACGGCTGAAACGTTGTGAGCATGGCAGCCAAGATCAGGAAGTCAGTCCGAACACTAAAATTTATAATGAAAATACCTCATCTTAGAAATACAGACAATAGGTATATATATATATATATATAATGAATAATATGGGGAAAACTTTATATAAAGTTTTCCCCATATTATTCATTATTCATTTTGTAGTGTGGCACCATTTTGTCTCTTCATATATATATATATATATATATATATATATATATATATATATATATATATATATATATATATATATATATATATATATATGATTATTTTTATTTACATAGACATGTACAAAATCTGGGATACTGGTATGTCGATGTTATCGAGCAACAGCTATTATAAACTGAGATCTCATCAGGCAGGGTTAGAATCCGATCTTAAACTTAGATCATATTTGGAAAGAATGAAATGGAGAAAAAAGAAAAGAAATTTCAAATTTTAAAACTTGGAAAGTCACGTGGTTGGGAGCGTTAAGAATCAAAATCTCAAAATCAAAATACAAATAATAAAAATAAAAATAGTAATATTAAAAGATAAAATATATAAGATATAAAATAAAATATAATATAATATATATAAGATATAAAATAAAATAAAGTGAAAAGAGAGAGATATAATTAAAGGGTAGAATTAAAAAGATAGATAGATAGATAGATAGATAGATAGATAGATAGATAGATAGATAGAGATAAAATGAGGTCATTTACGATCTAGGCAGAAGTAGAGAAAGAAGATACATCCTATAGTACGCGTCAAAAAACCGACTAGGTTTTTTTTAACCCCAGACAGACTCTGGCAAGTAGTATGAGTTTAAATCAGCGATAGTAATTAGTAGCAGCATATATATATACATATATATATATATATATATATATATATATATATATATATATATATATATATATGTGTGTGTGTGTGTGTGTGTGTGTCTGTGTGTGTGTAAAGTCAGAGGGAGAGAATCCCAGCAAAGTGCTTGATTATAAAAAAATCAAAAATAAGATTGAAATATTTATTAATATGTTACAGAAGATCAGAACAACATCGGTACCAAAAAAAGGTATCTTATCGGAATCTCTTCAGATGCTGAAGAAAGACAGACATTAACCGAGACTTAAGAGAGTGCGATAAGGGGGCCTTTATAGGTCCCCTTTTAGTAGTATTTAAAACCTGCGGTCCGATGTAGTTCTTATCTTTTGTAATACAGACATTCATATATATATCTATATATATATAAAGAGGTGTACTAAAAGCGAACTTTTAGGAAAGGTAAAACCTATTGTGAAGAGTATACAGCTCAATATCCAGGATAGAGCAGGTAGATATGAAGAAGAATGGAAAGGAATTAGAGAAGCAAAAGCCAAATCAAAATTCAATTCAATTGCTCAGAGCAAGGTATATTCCGCAAAAAGGCAATTTATTCAAGTTAAATTTTCCTTAAGCCAGGCTTTTCAAAGATCAAAATTTTATCATCAGAGGAAGTCGCTGGGATAGATAAGTTGGCAATGGCCAAGATTTAAAATTTGAAAAAATGAAATAAAAGTTGTAGGGAAAGAAACGCAGGGCAAAATTCTGCCCGAATGCAAGCAAATGTCCGATTGCTAAAAAGTCCGGTGTCGAAAAGTCCAGCGGAGAGAATAAGATGTAGATAGGTAGGTCGTTAAAGGCACGAGATGTAATGAGAGAGGATTCAAAGTTAAATTCCAAGAAGCCACAACTTCAGGTGCGGCGAAAATAGAAAATCCAAAAGGGTAAAAAGTCCAATAAGAGGTACGTTCGTGGATGCAGGCAGGCTCAGAGAAAGTTGAGGTAGTAAAAATATTCGCCATTAAAAATACTTCCTGGGCAGAGATAACAAGCGAAAAGTGTTTTAAAGTGAGAAAAAAAGGCAGCGAAAATATTTTAAAGCTAGCCCGTTGAGAAAGCCGGCTTGAAATGAAGAAAAGCAAAAACTAATAGTCGACCAGTAGGCAGGGAAGGAACGGGTAAGGGATGTGGGGGAGGAGAAAAGGACGGGTACGAGGGAGGAGAAAGGGGGCGGATGCGGTGAAAGAGTGCGGTTAAAACTAAGAGTGTGAATGTGGGGAGTGAGTCGCATAAAGTTGAAATTGGATGTTAGCGCGAATTAGGGTTCAACTAGAAAAGGGGAAGAAAGGAGTGGGGGTGAGTTAACGAATGTTAGGAAAGGGAGTTAGAATATCAGAATATGTTTATGAACAGAGTTCGGGGTTTAGTTGTTTAATCAGATGACCTTAGATATAAACAATGAGGCAAAATATATTTGAAGGGTAAACTAGAAAATGAATTAAAAATTAAAAAAGTAAAGATAAAAATAGTATTAAAAGTAGAAACAAGAAAATAAAAAATGAAAAAAGAGATAATAAGATTAGTCTTAGGCTCGCAAGGAAAAGTTTATTTCCCTACAACTTTTATTTCATTTTTTCAAATTTTAAATCTTGGCCATTGCCAACTTATCTATCCCAGCGACTTCCTCTGATGATAAGATTTTGATCTTTGAAAAGCCTGGCTTAAGAAAAATTTAACTTGAATAAATTGCCCTTTTGCGGAATATACCTTGCTCTGAGCAATTGAATTGAATTTTGATTTGGCTTTTGCTTCTCTAATTCCTTTCCATTCTTCTTCATATATATATATATATATATATATATATATATATATATATATATATAAATATATATGTATGTATATGTATATATACATATAAATGCATGTATATGTATATATGTGTGTATATATATATGTGTGTATATATATGTATATACATGTATATATATATGTGTATATATGTATATATATAAATGTGTATATATATGTGTATGTATATGTAATATATATGTCTATATATGTGTGTGTATATATATATATGTTTATATATATGTATATATATGTATATATATGTGTGTATAAATGTATGTATATGCATATTTATATATATATATGTGTGTATATAGGTATATGTATATATATGTGTGTGTATATATATCTATATGTGTGTGTGCATATATATATATGTATATATATATGTGTGTGTATATGTATATGTACATATGTATATATATGTATATATACGTATGTATATGTATAAATATGCATATATATATGTATATGTATAAATATGCATATATATATGTATATATACGTATGTATATGTATGTATATGTATATTTGTATATATATGTATGTATATATATATATGTATATATATATGTATATATATGTGTGCATATGTATATATATATGTGTATATATATATATATATGTATATGGGAAGAGAAGGATGAAGGTAATCCGACGTGATGGGAAAATGAAAAAGGAAAACCAAAAAATGGATGTTTTTTATGTGTACATCAACGTTTCGTCTTTATTTATAAGACTTCATCAGGATGATACTATAGAGAAAGAAATGTCATGCAAGTACAGATACATGTAGGGTAGACATATTGGGAGGAAAAATAAAATGAAACTGGGTGGACGTCCGTACTTGTTGGAGAATAAAAATGAATGTATATATATGTATATGTGTGTACATATATGTATATGTATGTGTATATATATGTATGTATGTATGTATGTATGCATATATATATGTGTATGTATATATATATATGTGTACCTATATGTATGTATATATATGTATATATATACATGTATGTATATATATGTATATATATATATATATATATTTATATATATACATTTATATATATATATATATTTATATATATACATTTATATATATATACATATATATATATATATATATATGTATGTATATATATATATAATTATATATATATTAAAACCGCTAAGAAATTATACTCCCGGGTTGTCTCATGCAAACTTCGCGCGGTTAAAGCCAAAGACCCTCTCATAGACAGTGCAATTGTCTAAGAAATTAACATTTAAAGCGACTTGCCGGTAGAAACTACTGGCAAAACAAGAAATGTACTTAGCCAGGGAAATTTTCAAAGACCACTGCCATTCTAAGCTCATGTTATAAACAGAAATGTCTTTTGTGGCACAGTAAAATGTCAACGACAGTCCAAACCCCCAGGAGGAACTCTTTTTCAGAAACCATCGAAACATAAGTAACAAAATGTCATCCACCTGCACGAATCTCTTTCTCGTCTGTTCGCATGCGCCTATATTTTCCTTCCCTCTCGTTGTATTTCGCCTTTCAGAATTGGTCAATGTCTACGCATACAAATAACTTACACCTACAAAAATCTCAAACATTGAGCATGCGCTCTTGACCATAACCTGAAGAGCATCGTGGGCCTTTTCGTCCTAGTAGTGTGAATATTTTTCGTCAAATCTTCAGTTTATCTTAGACATAAATGTGGAAACTCTAATTTTGTAAAATTACATATAGTGTCGTTGTGAGTCGCTTCGGAGCTTGGACTTCTTTCGAATGAACCAAAGGTCAGGGTAAGGGGTTAAGCTTTTATGATCATGAAAAAACAAAAAGAAAAGATGAAGGCGGTACACCACTCATGACGTATCTCGAAGTCTTTTCAATATGTATTTTCCTAATCTAGAAATCTATTTTGGATCTCTTTCCTCTCCGCTCTTCCTGCTCCTTCGATACCAGAGTGCAGGAGAAATAACAACAACAAAAACTAAATCTAAAATGGGAATTGGTCAGACTATGGAAATGTAAAGAAGTAAAGGTGATTCCCGTTGTAATTGGAACGCATGGAACCATAAAAAAAGCCACCATAAATGGCTTAAACAAATTGACGAGACAATTATTTTCCAATTCTGCAAAAGGCTTGCCTGTTAGGAACGGCGAAACGTTAAAGTACAGCTTGAATGTCTAAGGTCAACGGAATTGACTTGATGTTCAAGAAAGAAAACTCCAACTAAATCATCGAAAAGTTGAGGCTACTATCAAATAATAATAATAATAAGAAGAAGAAGAATAATAATAATAATAATAATAATAATAATAATAATAATAATAATAATAATAATAATAATTATTATTATTATTATTATTATTATTATTATTATTATTATTATTATTATTATTCCTATTCGTATAAATAGTAGTAATAGTAGTAGTAGAATAATGAGCCGAATGAGAATAAGTAAGAACAACACGAGGAAGAATGAAACTAAGATGGGGGAAGAAAAAGAGGAAAAAAGAAGGAAGAAAAAGAAGAGAAATACAAGACGAATACTGCAAAGAAGGAGAAAGAGAGGGACAAGAAGATGGACAATAAAATTGAGCAGAGAACAACCGCATGTGGTCTAAAAATAAGAAGAGGACGAGAGAAGAAGAAGAAGAAGAAGAAGAAGAAGAAGAAGAAGAAGAAGAAGAAGAAGAAGAAGAAGAAGAAGAAGAAGAAGAAATGGAAAAAAAAAGGAAAACGAAGAAAAGAAGAAAATATGGTAAAAATGATTTAAAAAATGAAACAAGAATGTGAACTTATTTCCGTTCCTGTCCAAGTCTGTTTAGTCGCTTTTTAATTCTATGTAAGTTTGACGAGATTCGGGTCATTAAAACTCTGTGATTAATGTCGGTCAGCCGGTCGAAAAGGGTGTTGCTACTGCTGCTGCTGCTGTTGCTGCTGTGGATTTCAAGATCGGCATGAATACAGTGTTATTCGCAGAGAAAACCGACTGCTTGTCTACAGCGGAAATCTGGACGTCTGATAGGAGCTATCAGAACGAATGTCACAAGAAGCATCTCAAATGTCTATAAAATACTTACGCTATCTCAAATCACAGAAAGTATCGACTTTCTTTAACATATCCAACGGAATCCATTTTTTAACCAACGTGCGTAGATTGTTCTCGTTGCGTCAGCCAAGACTGGGTAAAACTGTTAGTTTTTTATGTTATTCCTAGTAATTGTCGCAGATAACGTAGCGATTAAAGGTGTTTGTTAACAATTGGTTCAAAGTTACATTAAATGTTCAGTCTTTACTTATATTAAATAAGTAGTTAATAACGATTAACGTTTCTACCCGATCATGGCTGACATAGAAGAACAATGTATTCCACGTGTATTAAATGAAAAAGTTCAATCCGAAATTCTGTTTAGCTTCATAACTTAGCATTCTCAATTCGAAACGATTCACCTCAAAAGGACTGGAGATCACATCATCCGAAACTTTGTGAAAGTAAAAACGAAGAATAAGAACACTTCGAATAATCTAAATAATATAATAAGTTGTTGCTTATTAGATTTGTTTATTCCAACCATTTTATCTAGTTTACGAGATCATAACCGCCTTGATTACTTATAAGTAACTATAATCGTTTCTTTTTATTGTAAAACTGCTACAGTCGTCCCTATTTACCTGCGTCGCGAGCAAAACTAACTTCGACACAAGCTCGTTTTTTTATGTGGTGGATACCAGCTACTCGGAAATGGGTACAAAAAATGAAAAAATGATCCAGTCAAGGATGAGCTCTCCTCTACTGAGGAAAATAGAGATACTACACTTTGATCTTAGCCAGATGGCCAGGAATCGTCGTGTTTAAAATAAGTATTGCATTGTTGTAGTGTTTAATTGTTGTAGTGTTTAATTGTTGTAGTGTTTAATTGTTGTAGTCGACTCATTTTTATAACTTACAAAATTTGCAAAATATTTCTGTGTTTCTAATTTGTATTATTTGATTAAATATGTTTCTATCTCATTTTATCATTTGTAGTAACTATTTTATTATTTGGTTAACTAGTTTTTCATTTGGATAACGTAGTAACTATTTTATCATTTGTAGTAAATATTTACAAAAAGTATTATTTCCTAGTATGCTCAGATAAAATCATTATGTAGAACTTATTATCTGTCTGGGATATTATTATTATTATTATTATTATTATTATTATTATTATTATTATTATTATTATTATTATTATTATTATTACTACTACTACTACTACTCACTGGGAGTTATCAGACAATTCATCGCCAGTGATTGCTCACCGACAACGATCGGTGGTGTTCCTTGGAGTCTCAATGACAACAAGCCTCCCAGGATTTAAAGTACTATCCATCTCTTTTCGATAACCACCGCAAATTACCTTGCGGTATCGCAACAGCCGCCTACCATTGATTTTATGCTGGTAAAGATCAATAGTCTTATCTGGATGTTGGGTGGTCATAAGCCTATCAAAGGTCCATGTACTCTCCGCACTCTTCCAGTGGAGGTCTGGTTAGTACTGTCCCTCTTCGGTCCTCTCATCTTCTTTGATCCTCTACAACTATTTCGTGCGGCGTCAGCTAAGACCGACGCCATCATTTGGGGTATCTTGGTATTCTTCCTGTGATTTTGTTATCTTCCTATTGTAACTTCTATGTGACTGGTTCTCATTCGTAGCTAATGCGGGTTGGCTTTTGCATTCGATTATTTTCCTTTGATCATTGCCGTCCTTTTTATGGTCTCAGTGATTCCTTTGGTTCCATGTTTGCCCCATTGTTTTTCTCTAGGTTTTTTGCGGCTGTTCCTAGTGCTCCTAAAAATATTGGTATTCTACTGACTTTCTTCATGCTCAATATTACTGTAAGATCTCTGGCAAGTTCCGTGATTTTATTATTACTCACTCACTAGGAGTTATCACACTGGTCATCGTCAGTGATCGCCCACTGCCAAAAACCTGTGGTATTCCCTGGAGTCTGAGTAGCAACAAGTCTCCTCAGACTTCCAGTATGCTCCACCTCTTTTCGTTCATCACCGCTGATGACCTTGTGGTAATCGCAACAGCCACCTACGAACGATTTCCCGCTGATAAGGGCCATTGGTCCCCTCTGGGGCCCGAGTGGCAATAAGCCTCCCCAAGGTCCCAGAGCTGTCCACGCTCTTCCAGTGGAGGTCTGGTTTGCGCTTTCCCTCCTCGACCCTCTGTCCATAATTTTCGTGGCGTCAGCCTATGCTTGCGCCTCTCTCGTGCGGTTGTATTTTCCCCGGCTCTGTTGTCTTGTGCTTCCATGTGTTTGTTCCCATTCGTTGCTTATGTGGGTTGGTTTCCGCATTCGAGGACATTTCTCAGGATTGTAGCTGTTTTGATCATTACTGTCCTTTGTATGGTCTCAGTTATCCCTTATTATTATTATTATTATTATTATTATTATTATTATTATTATTATTATTATTATTATTATAATAATAATAATAATAATAATAATAATAATAATAATAATAATAATAATAATAATAATAATAATAATAATAATAATAATAATTATTATTATTATTATGATTCAGATGCCTGTGATTTTTGTGAAACATAAATAATAGCTATTACTCATCACATCGTAAATATCCTGAAAATGTCAGTTTCTTTGTGGTATTTAAACGGTCATTATAGACCATAATATCGCCAAAAGCTCTCATTTACAAATTCACATAATTCAGATTTCCACTAAATTTGATGCATAGTAATAAGTACCTGATGTGTCGTCAGTTGTATTAGTGAGATATATGACGCATATATATATATATATATATATATATATATATATATATATATATATATATATATATATATATGTGTGTGTGTGTGTGTGTGTGGGTGTGTGTGAGTGTGTAAAATAATTGAATAACACTCCAGTACAATTCAACAATTAACATTTATTCTCCATTTACAAGTGAAAGAAAATGGTTACTTCTTAGTCCAAGACTTCTTACTTGGAGAGATGTATATAACCCGTGTAATCAAAGAGTGTCTCTATCTGAAATTCAGGATGCATAACTCTACCAACCAAATCTATTTGAGGCCATACAGATCACAGAATTAGTTCCCTTTTTAATATATTCTCTAGATGAAAATATGTTTCGTCTAACAAGCAAGATTTCATAAATCGCAATTTCTTTTTAAGACCCTTTAAGATTAAGCCTTAAATTTTAGAATTTTCTAGAATACAAATCATATAATGGATTATAATCAAAATTAGAATAACGATTCTAGAATTAAGATTAAGTATCATCATATACTGACATAATGGGACATCAAAAATGGTGCAAACTGTTCTGTTCGGAGAATTAATTTTTCCTCGTCATAGGACAGGTAATCCACTAAAATATATGCTTATCTAGCTCGGCCAGGAGAGATAGAGAGTTATTAATATATATATATATATATATATATATATATATATATATATATATATATATACAGAAAGAGAGAGAGAGAGAGACATAGAAATAAGGCGAGAGGATATAAACTATTAGCGCGTGTCTTGTAAACCCTGTATTACCATCCTAACTAGCATACGTATTTGAGGGTTCCGATATGTGATTTATCCTACCACAGATCGCGGTTGACTTGTTGGACTTCCCTGACAACTTTTTCTGTTAATGGTATTTTCGATTCTGCTTTACCCCTTACAATGATATAAAACAAACATGCGGTGAAACGGACGCCAAAAAAAAGAATGCCCTTTTTCTTTAAACAAAAAAGTCTTTATCTTTACACACACAATTTATTCCCATCAAAATATTTGTAAGAATTAATGAACCAGGTCTTTTATGATCTGTGTGCAATTTAATCCTCTTACACAAAGAATATAAATATCGATATTTATAAAGATAGTGCAATCTGTTCATGAGGTAGGGACAGTTAGGAATAAATATAATAATAATCTTCCATTGTTAACATTTTGAAATATTATATATATATATATATATATATATATATATATATATATATATATATATATATATATATATATTATATATATAGAGAGAGAGAGAGAGAGCGAGAGAGAGAGAGAGAAAGAGAGAGAGAGATAGAAGAAAAAAGAGTGATAAATATGCGACGATTGTCCAAATTTATTTCAAATTTCAATTGTTCAATGCCAGGTGTATTCAGTAATAAACTAGTGTTTATTATTCTTTCCTTAAGCCAAGGCTTTTCAAAGATCGAAATCTTATCATCAGAGGAGAAATACAGATGGATAAGTTGGCTTTCGAGAAAACCAAAGTTCAAATATTTGAAAAATCTGAAAATTATTATTAAAAGAATTTTTGTTAAAAAAACGCAGTGAATGAAAAGAAAAGTTCCGTGAAAAAGATATGCAAATTGTCCGGGTGGTAAATTTCCGTTGAAAAGAAGTCCGATGAATTGTAGAATGTGAAGATATATATATATATATATATATATATATATATATATATATATATATTAAAGTGAAATATTTTGAAAATCAACAATCGTGCAAATTTTAAATGAAAAATCTATTTATTTAATTTTTTTTCGCGAATTTTCGTTGTAAAATACAACCTTCTCAAGCGAGACTGTCTTATAGTGTTTTTTTCTTCTTTTATTCCTCCTCATATTGGTGGTATTAACCCTGAGGGGTCGAAAACACGTCACGATCTGACGACGTTATTTTTGTTTTTGAGTCCTGGCGATGTTGTATACGCTGATTTGGCGCTTTTTTAAGTAAGGAAAGGAAGTCAACATCTTAGAAGCACAGATTATATATATGTGGGTTTTTTTTTTTCATTTTACTTCAGTCGAAGATCTCAAAAATCAAAGGGCGTCTTCCTGAGAATAACACTTGATCTCAATATGAGCTACATAGACATTCGAATGTTCCATTAAAGTTCTCCTTTTTCTCTCAAAGGTTGAGTTTATAAAGAAGTTAAGAACATAACATTTCCTTTCGCCAATTAACCGTTTCAATATGTTATAATATATCTTTCTTGCGGTCTCTTGGTTTTACCGGATTCCAGGACAAGAATTCATCTGATCTTGTAGAGTATCCAGCTGAGTGCTGTTACTTGAGGTAACATCACTTAGAGAAGGAGCACTATTCCTCGTATAGGCGTGTACCAAAACAGCAAAGATCTTAATCTTAATTGTGCTTCGAATATTATGTTATTTTCAATATTTGGCCAGGGTTTATTAGTAGGCTGAAGTGTGCTCATGTCAGATTTTCTTGACAAACAATTTTACAGAGAGACCGAGAACACACGAAGTAGGTAATTCAAACTCTCCTGTATATATACATACATATGAATATATATATATATATATATATATATATATATATATATATATATATTTTAAAGAAAGAAAGATTAACATAAAAAATTGCACAAATTTACATAAAGTTACATAAATTAATACAAATTTAATTACATCGAAAGTTCAGATGCAAGGAGTTACATTAATCCTTAAACCATGGTTTTTCAAAGATAAAACTCTTCTCGGATTTGCCGAATTGGATATTTAAAATACCAATCCAGGATTTTTACTTGTAACTCCACAGAAATATACATATAACGGAGTACGAATCCATACGGACCAAGTGAGATATTTTGAACCTTCCACCTTTTACTTGTAAATTGTTAAAAAACTTTTTTCAATTCTACAAACTGTTACTTTTACTATTAACTATCTACACAATAACGCCTCTTTCGTCTTCAAAAATCACTTCGCAATACTGCTAATTTTTTACTTCCCGGCTTTTTATTTCTTTATCCCCAACCTTTTTTGTTTTTTTATTCTTCAATTTTTCAAAGTGAAATCGAACTAGGTAATATTTAATTATTATAAATACCATATTACCAGATTTTATCCTCTGACGAGAAGAGTTTTATCTTTGAAAAACCATGGTTTAAGGTTTAATGTAACTCCTTGCATCTGAACTTTCGATGTAATAAAATTTGTATTAATTTATGTAACTTTATGTAATTCTGTACAATTGTTTATCTTCATCTTTCTTTATTTAAAATTGATTGCTCTACTCAACGTATTGAGCTTTATTCTATCGAGATAGATCACTCTACGATATTTCACTTATCGTTAATTCTATTATCATTATTATATATATATATATATATATATATATATATATATATATATATATATATATACAGGGTGGGCAAAAATAAGGGTCCTATTTTTAAAAATTCATAACTTTTTTATTCATTGATTTTTTTATTTTTTTTTTTTAGAATAAGTAAAGGACCCCTTCCGAAGCAAGCATGAGCCGTATTAGCCCTAAGGAACGTACCCTCATTTAGAAAACATTATTTTTGCTTAAAAAACTCAAAACAGTGTAAAAAACAATACTTTAGTTTTTGTAAGTTTTAAGAAGTGTTTTTCGGCTAAAATTTGTTTTGTTTATTTCAAAATATCTCGGAAGGGTCAGTCTACACACACATAAAGTTTGGTGAGTTTAACTTTTATTTTGTGGAAGTTATTCAAATTCAAGTTATTCAAATTTAAAGATAGGACCCTTATTTTGGCCCACCCTGTATATATATTTTTATTAATTTTATACGTACATAAAAGTAATCCATGGACGCGTGTATTTGGCTCACAGCCGCCATCAGCATGGATAACTTAGACAAGGATCGAACCTTCGATATTGATGTCTATAGTCCAGCGTCTTTACCATCGAGTAATAATGCAATTTTCTGCATCTTAATCACTTAGGAAGTGAGACAATCGAAATAATAGTAAGCAAAAAAACAACGAACGTTGCAATCGCAAATAAAAATAATTACATAAAAATACATTGAATATTTAGGTGATAAAAATCGCACATATTTCTAGACTTGATCCAATTGGAAAGATGCTGGACTATCGACATCAATATCGAAGGTTCGATCCTTGTCTAAGTTAGCCATGCTGATGACGGCTGTGAGCCAGAAACACGTGTATATGGATTACTTTTATGTACGTATAAAAATAATAATATATATATATATATATATATATATATATATATATATATATATATATATATATATGACACGTTTATTAGTGTATTATTATACTGGGCTAGTATTAAGGAGAGGCGGAAAAATATAGGTTATTCGGGCCTTCCATAACAACAGGCGTCTGAATTTCTATCATAAATAAACGCTTGTAGATTGTGATGAAGTAGTATGGAAGCACAGATAGCTGTAAAATTTCATTCTTAAGATCAGACAGTTTTTATTCGATGTTTCCCTTGCACTTATTTTAAGTGGCCTCCTTTTCATATTGTATTACTTATTTTGTTCCGTTATTTTTGTAAACTTGTTCAATAGCTTCACTTCCTCGTTTTATTTAGGATAACTAAAATTGTGAGTTTGCTTTTTAAATGAAACGCGAAAAGAGAAAAGAAGAAACCGCATCGTCTACTTAAACCAATCGCGAAAATAAACAAAACAAATAAAGTCAAATTTAATTAGTGGGAATCTAGATCACCTGATTACGTTTCCGGATTGGATGCGAACTTCCGATATGTAATCAAAATTTTTTCAAAACCCGAGTGTGCGTGTACGCATTCAGTTCGGGCATGCGCATCAGCAGTCTCAACGACTTCCGGTATGTTCAGAAAAACGTCATGTGCAATCCCCAAATGAAAAACCATAGACAATAATGATCGCAACGTTTTTATCTTGAAGCGGCACTAAATTCAGAATATCGCAAATATATTTATACTGTTTCGATCGTCAGTTTTTATTTCATGGAGTTTATGAATCGTCTTATTTGGGTTTAGCACACGTATTTATTTCCTTTTATTAGGTTGCGGTTAAACAATTTAATTTCAAGGAAATTCCTTGTTTTTCTCATGTATTTTTTCAAATCGTCACTTTCATTTCCGTTTATCTGTCCGCTTTCAATCTTTCACGACTATTTTCTATGCTATCAACTGAAATTGATCTCATAATTTTGTTGTTGTTGTCGTTGTTCGTAGTAGTAGTATTAGTCTAATTGCTGTTTTTATAATTATTATTATTATTATTATTATAAAAAATTCTTAATCACTATTGAATAAATACTAGAATAATCTTTCCAGATATGTAAATACACACACACACACACACACACACACACACATTATAAATATATATATTTCGAAAGCCAACTTATCCATCTGTATTTCTCCTCTGATGATAAGATTTCGATCTTTGAAAAGCCTTGGCTTAAGGAAAGAAAAATAAACACTAGTTTATTACTGATTACACCTTGCATTGAACAATTGAAATTTGAAATAAATTTAGACAATCGTCGCATATTTATCACTCTTTTTTCTTCTATATCTCTCTCTCTCTCTCTCTCTCTCTCTCTCTATATATATATATATATATATATATATATATATATATATATATATATATATGAATATAAATGATAATTTATTTCATTTTGACTACTAAATTGATTTTGTTTCACGAGAGCGGTTTGTGTGGCTCCCGTTCTTCAGGTCTTAAAATAAAATTTTATTTTAAGACCTGTAGAACGGGAGCCACACAAACCGCTCTCGTGAAACAAAATCAATTTTGTAGTCAAAATGAAATAAATTATCATTTATATTTATATTTCTGCTCTATATTTTTATTGAGCACTCTCATAAACCCGGTTCAACTCCCCTGGATTTATACCCTGTGGATCTATACCATACTCGGATTATATATATATATATATATATATATATATATATATATATATATATATATATATATATATATATATATATATATATATACTTCTCTGGCTTCTTTGGTCTGAAGAGGTTGACTCTCTGTGAAGAGTACAACCGAAACATATATGCACATATGTAACCAATAATGGTTGTATAAATAATAATTTATACTATATATATATTTATATATATATATATATATATATATTAGTAAGTTTTTGAAAGGCTGTGGGCAATGCAATTCCGGGTAAGATGCAAGTTGAAAGGAAAGGAACAAAAACAATAACAATAAATCGAATACGATATAAGACTTACTATTTATTTTTCCTTTTTTTTCCTTTTTTTTTCTTACATAACAGCAAGAGTAAAACACTCTTGCTGTTCGTGTGATGTCCGAAATATCAAATAGTGATTTTTAATCACCCGGACATCACACGAACAGCTAAAACACTCTTGCTGTTATGTAAGAAAAAAAAAAAAAAGGAAAAAAAAGGAAAAATAAATAGTAAGTCTTATATCGTATTCGATTTATTGTTATTGTTTTTGTTCCTTTCCTTTCAACTTGCATCTTACCCGGAATTGCATTGCCCACAGCCTTTCAAAAACTTACTACTACTATACCCAGCAATGCTTCAAGCAAACTACCATTCTCTACTATATATATTTATATATATATATCTTTATATATATAAATATATTATATATATATATTTATATATATATATTTATATATATATATATATATATATATATATATATATATATATATAAGTAACTTATGAAAATATATTCATGGCAATTAAGCTACACAGAGGCTCCCGCATTTCATCCCCGGGGGATCTTCAGACTAAAATGCATGGTGTTTGTTTTGGCGGGTGTTTTTATATACACGGCTTGCTAGTTAACCAATCAGATTCTTTGTTGGTCTTTTAGCCAATCGTTAGGCTTCTGATGAACAACGGTCCCGTTAGTTTTACTTCTCTATTTCCAGTTCTATTGTTCTGTTTTCTATAGAGTGGCCTATATCCGGTTTCTTTGTTGTGTCAATATAATTGGGGAATTATGTTAACACGTGGCTCCTTGTATTTCTATTTTAAGTTTTAGTTTTCATGTTGTTAGCTTTTAGTTTTTTTTTTTTTTTACTTATTTGTTTGTTTATTTATTAATGTATTGTTAGCCTAAGGAACATTTTATTCTGTGCAGGCAGCTGTTAGCTATCTCACTTCTACAGATTAATAGATGTTGGGGGTATTTGAAGTTTAGGATTTCAGGTTTCTCATTCAGACATAATCTACACGGGTCGTCTAAGTTTCTACATGTACTAGCCTGTCGTATTATTTCCCATTCCATTATTGGTGAGCGTCCATTTTCTCTGAGCTCCCAATAGTGGTTTGCTAGTGCCGTTTTAATTCGACGTTCTCAGTTTGTAAATGTGCTTTTGTGGTCATAATATCAAGTTTTTAAATCTAGGGAGGTCATACCAACGTAGTACTTCTTGTTATTAGGTCTTTCCTTGGCAAATATTTTGGCTTGGTAAACAATACTTTTGGTTAGACATTTATTTTGTAGTGGACAAAGTGTACGATTTATGCAGTTACATATTTTCTCTTCATTGCAAACTGTTTCGTTTCTATTCGGGTGATTACTATAAGGCTTTTGTTTATTTCTACCTGTAGTTTTTATATTTTTGTTCTTCTGTGTAAATATATGCGTGCGAAAGCGTAACCGAAAAGAACAAATAATGAAACGTAAGTTATTATTTTTAATTATAAACTTAATTCATTAACTTATTTAACATAATATTACTACTGGTAATCATTAAGAAATTATTATAAAGAAAAGTATTTCGTATATATAATAAAATAGCAGAATCAAATTATAAGTGAATAGTATTAGAATATGAATTTATTAGACAATGTTTAAAAAATAAATATGCAAATAATTTATAGCCTTGAGATTAAGTGTTCAGTAAAATTCTCTGTGACTATATATATGGTATGTGAAAATATTTTAACGTGATTGACTTAGAAAGAAGTAAGGTGTTTTTATATGAATATAGTTCGGATAAACAAAAAAAACTTTCGCATTTATTTATTTAGATTTTTACTTTCTGTATGCTATTTAACGTATGCGCACCGGTGACCTCATAGACGTCCCGTATATTTTGGAGAAAAAAACAACGTAACCTCAATTCACAGAACGAAATGGAATCAGTATCTCATTGTTGTATTGTGTGGCTACATTAGAACCAGAAGCGGTAATTTCCCAATAGAGAAAAAAATGAAGTTTCAAAACTTCTGCGTTATCTATAGGCGACTAATACAATTTATTTGTATAATTGACTCGTTAGTAAGAGCCCGCCACAAGAGAGGCTTTAAATGATGAAATACACTTGGAACGTGTAATAAGTTCAATAGTTCAAACCCAAAAATACCCCAAAGTAATCACATATATCGCTATTATAAAAGGTGTTTGAAAACAGAGACTGCACAACTGAATTTATTTATTTATACCTTCATTGAGATCATGGTATAATACTATGCAAAAAGAAACATTCACAGTTCTATTTCAAGATTACAAACATGAACAGGTTGTATAACAGGTAACGACGTTGGTTTAAATTAATTCTAAGTGACTGTCTTCTAGAGGTTGAAGGTTCAATCCCTATTATAAGCGACGATAACAAAGAATAACTTAAAATAAACAGTTCCCTCGGTCATGGCTGACGGAATGAGAACAAGCAACACCAGTCAATTAAATAAAGGACACAGTTCAAAATCCAGTACAGGTTACCGAATTCGATATGAGATCAACTATATGGTTTGGTTTGGTAGTTTTGTTTTACGGCATATCAACCCTTTTTGGGTTATTTAATGCCGAATCTGGTCATTATAGTAAAAGTTTTTATGCTTCAAGTTCTTTATATCTTCAAATGTTTAATCATCGTTTTTGGTTTGGTAGTTTTGTTTTACGGCATATCAACCCTTTTTGGGTCATTTAATGCCGAATCTGGTCATTATAGTAAAAGATTTATGCTTCAAGTTCTAAAAATAAAATAAAAAAGGGGAGGGAGAAAGGGAGAGGGGCTGTTGTTTTTGTTTTTGGTTTTGTAGAACATAATTAAGTTTTACAAAAAAAAAAAAAAAAAAAAAAAACATCAATGTAGGTGAATTTCGTCTCAGGGAGCCACAGGGCAGCCTGATCTGGTATCACCAGTCAACTATATGGTTTCCAAGTTTGAAAATATGCACCTGAAAAAGATCGCAGGTTACATCGGCCGGAATCTATGGAATATAACAACCAAACTGGGAATAGTAGTCCGAATAATCCAAATAATATAAATTTAAAATAAAATTACGAACTGAAAGATTTAAATTTTCAGGAGTTAAGCTTTTATTAGAGGGTCCCTAGTTTATTACCGTCCCCCATGAGTGCAAAGATAGTAACAAAGTATGTAAGTTTCATGGGGAAAATTCAGCTCTATAAAAAGAGTCACTATGAAATAAGGCAACAATTTACATTGTTTCAATGTACAATGATCGTTAGTTTATCGATCGAGGACAACATATACTACATTTGATCCCAAGTTTTCTACTGAAATCTTATTCGAATCACAGGTAAAAAAATCAATGTGGGGTTCTTGCTGCTCAAAGGACCATTTTTAAGAAGTCAAACCTAAAAATAATTCGATGTATAGAGGGACCGCCAAATCAATGTAATCCACGGAATTGTTAATATAATTGACAATCTTTACTGTAATCCAACCATATTTTGTAAAAAAAATAATCTTACTATTTTCCTGACTTATCCCCCAAGTCTCAGTCATGAATGTCCAACAGTCTTGTCTTCATCGTGGATTATCAAAAACGCAGAATCGTCTAAGTAGTAGAATTATTCTCAATGGGCTTCACACTCAACGGATCTTAACCTCAGATTGTTATTTCAAAGATAATGGTAGACAAAAACAAACTGGGACACTCGACCATCATGGGGTTTGGTAAACTTGGTTTACATGACACGCGTTATTTCGTGCGGATTGTAGACTAGCCACTTGTTGTTTTAGCATTGTACAACTGGTCCTGTCGAAGATTCAGAGCATTCCAACCCTGATGAAGTGTTTAACTTGGTTGAGTAATTTCTTCACTTTTCTTAAGACGGTTCTCTTGGTCCTTGATGGTGACTAGTTGACCCTCCCTACTCTTGTATGAGAAGTATCGACGGTCTCCGTCTAACAGTTTCTTCATACGCCCATCTTTCTCGGCTATGTAGGCAATGCCTTATATTAATTTTGTTGCACCTGTTTTGCAGCTTCTGGACGAATTTTCTTGAGTCAGAGCAATGATCTTTCCTGCTAGCCACGGCTTCCACAACTCCGTCGTCATTCTCCAGCTCACACATCACGGCCTCGCACATTTCCGAACTATCTTTCAATCCGGCGCGAATAATCATAACGCATGTCACTCTGTTACACCATTCAGTTGTTTTACCGTCGTCCATTTTCTCCAGATGTCAAACTGACCCATAGTACACAAACGGTTATCTGTTTCACTTTACGGTTGTTAAATATTAAAATAGTCATGAAATTAAACATTATCAAATGAGTATCGAATTTGTCTTGAAAACCAGGTACGTATTATTTACAAAAGGGCTTTCTCTTTTTATAATGTATAATCTTCAACGTATAGTAATGTCTTGTTAATGCTTGGTATGTCTATATAGTTACATTGCCTCTGTGGTACCAGTCTACAAGAGTTCTGGAAATAGACCCGATCCTCAGAACTATCGCCCAATCAGTCTGCTGCCGATCTTTGCTAAAATCTTTGAATCCTTAATCAATCTAGCGATAGTACGGCACTTAGTTAATGCTAAACTTCTTTCTGACCGCCAGTATGGATTTAGACAAGCACGTATCATACACTCGACAAGGTAGGAGAAGCTAGGGCAGTAACGCTTGATATATCCAAGGTATGACATAAAGGGCTTCTCCTGAAAATACGCGGATACGGTATTACTGGGCAATTACTTAATATAATTAGATCCTAGACAAAAGAAAAATCCAAATTGTTCTCGATGGCCGTTCATCTAAGCAACATGACATAAATGCAGGTGTACCCCAGGGATCTATCCTTGGACCTTTGTTGTTACTGATCTATATAAATGATTTCCCTGATGACATAGTGTCTGAGATTGGTTTATTTGCTGATGACACCACGCTTTACTCTCGCCATGTTGGCAAAACCGCCACGATCATATCCGAGGCATTGACTGAATCTTTAGAAAATGACCTCCAGGCTGTAGTGGATTGGGGTCAAAAATGGTTGGTAACTTTTAATGCCACTAAGACAAAGCTTCTTTCCTTCAATAACTACAAGGAACCTCTCAAACCACCGATTGTCACGGTAAATAACACCTTACCTGAGAGTTCATCATTCAAACTCTTCGGCCTAACCTTCACAGGTAACATGAATTGGAACAAATACATTGAAGACATTGCCAAGGCTGCAGCAAACAAGGTTGGCTCCCTCTACTGTGCTAGTAAACTCCTCAAACCTGACATTATCCTGTATCTCTACAAAGCCACCATCCGCCCATGCATGGAGTATTGTTGTCACATCTGGGCTGGTGCATCATCTACTAGTCTCTCCCTCCTTGACAAGGTCCAAAAAAGAATCGCCAACCTAATAGGTCCCTCACTGTCAACCAAGCTCCAGTCCCTGTCTGATCGCCGCGATGTAGCATCATTGTGGTTGTTTTACAAATACTTCAATGGATTATGCTCCGATGAATTGGCTACTCTGGTGCCCCCTCGACGTAAATTCACTAGACTAACTCGGCAATCAACTAAATCTCATTCGTTCACCGTGGAGGTCCCCAGATGTCGGAGAGCCTTCTACTCAAATAGCTTCTTTCCTCGTACTGCTGGTCTCTGGAACTCCTTCCCTGCCCCCTGTTTCCCCGACAGTACAGACATGCATAAATTTAAAACTAATGTAAACAGACATCTCGCTGTGCAGATCCCAATTTAGGTTGACACCCCCCCCCCTCAACTTTCTCCCCTTTTATTTTTTCTCAGTAGCCCGCCCCTTACGTCTATAGTGGTGGCCTGCCTTATTTGGTGTGAACTATGTTAAAAAAAAAGAAAAAAGCTAGATAATTCTCAGTTTGAAAAAAAAACTGTATGTGTCTTAAGCAGAATGTGTTTATGTTAAAGCTACCAGTGTCTTAGTTATAAAGACAACTTGATTTTGATTGCTCACCTCAAATGCGATGAAAATAATTACTATTGAGATAGATAATTGAGGTATCAGAAGATCCAATCTCACTGTTTAATTGTTTATAAATTCAAGATGATCAGCAAGACTATTGCGATGGAGATACCTTTTAATAATTAGCTTTTTTGTTAGTTTGCATTCTGTTTTGTTTCCTCAAATGGGTCACTGTAATTCAACAGAATATGAATTGTTTATGTAGAACACGGAGACAAATGATTAGGTCTCTCAATTGCCGAGACGTTGAATTAGATGAGAAATACAATAGAAATAAAACGAATCCATGGAAGGTATTCTTTGCAACTGAAACAATAAGCGGTGTATCGATTTCGTTACCAGTTTTTGTCCTGCCTTTTTCTAATCAAACAATGAAACCGTTTAAAAGCGTCTTCTTACATACGTCAAACACACACACACACACACACACACACACACACACATATATATATATATATATATATATATATATATATATGTGTGTGTGGGTGAGGGTGATTGTGTGTTTTTGTAAGTACAAAATTTTAAAATGCATTTCAATAATAATGGCGAGGTAGCCATAATTATCGAGAACGATGAGGCCTATATAACAAAAGCAATATATATATATATTTTATAAATAAATATTGATTATTTAAATACCTAGAGACATCGATGTTTCATGCTAACGCAATCTTCAGTCTAGGAACTAATTCTCAACGGTCGGTAGGCGCGAACCCCGATCACAAATCGCCACTGATTCGTAGTCGAGGATCTTATCCATCGGCCATAGCCAATTAGTTAATAAATATAGAGGAACTTTAACTGTGACTAGCGAAATCGCTACATATATATATATATATATATATATATATATATATATATATATTAGTTTGAAAAAAAACTGTATGTGTCTTAAGCAGAATGTTTTTTATGTTAAAGCTACCGGAGTCTTAGTTATATACACGTGTCAGCGATAAAGACAACTTGGTTTTGATTGCTCACCTCAAATGCGATGAAAATAATTACTATATATATATATATATATATATATATATATATATTCTTCCTTTATCCAGTAACACGGTTAAAATATTTTGAAAAAATGAACGAAGGAGTAAAAAGATGGTGGTGATATCGAAACGTGTTTCGGGCGACTCATTGTCAAAATAATACGTCGACTAAATATGGGGTATTAAAAGCGTATTAAAATCGTAGTAAATTAGAACCATAGATAGATTATCGAATGAGTGTAAAAAAAATGTATATATATATATATATATATATATATATATATATATATATATATATGAAGGCGGTATTTCAACGTACACCCATCAGTTCTAAACTGTGGATGTACTCCTTCTGCTTGCACAGAGAAGGTTTTTGCAAATTAATAGTGACCGCTTCAAGAATCTTCAGATGATTTCCCGAACGAGCCCTGTGAAAAACAGTAAAGATCTCATCCGAATACTCTGCAGTGCATAATTGGCACTCCAATAAATGGTCACTGATGGCCGACTCATGAGCTTGTAAACGCCCGGATGTCGGCCACTGTCTGTTCCTAGGTATCGAAAGGGAAGAGATTCATAATAAACCTAACTTTACAAACACTGTTAAGACGGCTGACTATATTGTTTACCTGAAGTGACATAAATAGCATGTAGATCTCTATTTGCGCATAATGGTTTGAATTGGCCTTATCAGTTAGAGAGCTCAGATTTGAGTTGAAGGTGGCGCGTGTTCCAATAATGCGACAAGTTTTCAATAGTTTTATCTACACTATAAATTCTGTTAGAATTAAACGTATACGTATGTGAATAATAATTAAATATTTATTATTAAATAATTATATATGTATATACTGGAGAGGGTATGGGCACTACCAGGTTCTATCATGTCCACAGAAAAGTTAGAGTATGTATTTACCTTCTCTCCAGGAGGATGGGCACAAGGTCAGTTTTATCTTACTCCCACAAGTGAGATGTGACCCAAGGTCGGGTCGGCAAAGTAGGGTTTGAAAAGCCAGCGCCCGAGAAAGTGAGCACTCTGGCCATTAAAAATTGCCTGGGCAGCCCCGTCGGCATTCCCCGGTAGGGGCGCCTCAGGCAGTAAGCAATAAACTTACTCCTCCCCAAAGAGGGGAGCCAAAGCCTGGGAGGGTGGACCTCCTAGCACTGCACATGACCGACCCATATACCGGCGTAAATCAAGCCCAGAAGGCCAAGACAATACCAGTTTATGGGGTGTAGTATCCATCGGAACAGATACTACACTTTGATTTTAGCCAAAAGGCCAAGATAGACAGATAGAGTATATGCCTGACTCCATGGGGACCCCCCCGGACGTTATGGGAAAACAACAACAACAATAAACACACACACACACATACACACACACACACACATATATATATATATATATATATATATATATATATATGTGTGTGTGTGTGTATGTATGTACTCGGTATTCTTTTGTTGACGCTACCAGTCGACGCCAGCTTCCTGTTATCAGTGTGTCTCCGGCTGTTTGGGATTAAAACAATTTGAGTAGCGTCAATGTAATCCAGCTTGATCATTTGTCCTCCGATGACACAGTTTTAAAACTGTGGTAAACGCAAACACGCAAAATAAAACAATATAGGACAGTCAATGACATCTCGGCGTCTAGGTGTGGCGAGTGGGTGATTCCCTCTTTACAGCATACAACACGTGATTTGACGACATATCAATGCTCGCTGAAAAATACAAGTTATACCTGCAGCTTATTCATTTAAAGAAACGAAGAGAAGATTTAAATAGTTAAATCAGAGATATCGTTAAGCCTGTGAAAGTGGTGCTTGCACACGTGGTAGATGTAAATGATAATACGTTTGATGGAATTAATGATATAAATAGATGTAAATACGTGTGCCATTCTTCAGAATATTTACATCAGATAGATGTGAATATATTAATGTAGATGTATATATATACATATATATATATAGGTAGAAGGATGAAAAGGAATTAGAAAAGCAAAAGGCAGATCTTTTTTCAATTCAGTTGCTCAAAGCAAGGTATATTCCGCAAAAAGGCAATTTATTCAATTATTTTTTCCATAAGCCAGGCTTTTCAAAGATCAAAATCTTATCATCAGAGAAAATCGCTGAAATAGATAAGTTGGCAAAGGCCAAGATTTAAAATTTGAAAAAGTAAAATAAAGATTGTGGGGAAAAAAAACAAGGCAAAACGCTGCCCGAATGCAAGCAAATGTCCGATTGCAAAACATCCGGTGTCAAAGGTCCAGCGGAGAAAGTGATTTGTAGGTAGGTAGGTCGTTAGAAGGCACGAGAAATAAAATGAGAGGTTTCAAAGTAAAACTCCAAAAAACACATCTTCAGGTGCGGCGAAAATAGATAAAATCCAGAGGGTAAAAAGTCCAATAGAAAGTTTGTTCGTGGATGCAACAAGGCTCAGTAAAACGAGAGGTGGGAAATATCAGCCAATTTAAAAAAGTCTTCCTGGGCTGAAAATCACAAAACAAGTCCAAATTGATGAAGAGACAGCGCATTAATATTTAAAGGCTAGACCAAAATTCCAGATTGCCCGTTGAAAAACAAGACCGTCTGAAGAATGGAAAAAACTCATATTGAGCTGCATACTTTTCACAATAAGTTTTACCTTTCCTAAAAGTTCGCTTTTAGTTCTCCACTTTATATATATATATATATATATAAAATATATATATTAAAAACTGTTTTCTGCGGCTACGGTAGTCAAATAACATCCCGTAACTGCAATCAGTCTTCTATGCTAGTCCAAGGCCATCTGGCCTTGTCATGCGCAAGTTGTCGTAGTCAATGAAGTTGTTTGGCTGTATGTAGTGGTCCTAGTCCCGCCTGCTTGTATGTATATTTAAAGAAAATATAAATACGGACATAGTCCTTTTTTCTGCTAACCATTAGTATTATGATTTGTTAATCTAAGATCGATCAATTTAACTACGAAACTTCAAAACGTTTTGTATGTAGTAAAAGTTAATTCATATGTGTTGCATTTGAAATGTTACTGACATGTAAGTTTTGCATAGAATACTTTACATACATTCTCCAACACTTTGGTCATAAAGTTTGTTTTCAGAGTAGAAAATCTTGTTCAAGGTCTGAGTTCAATGTCAAAAAGATACTTATTACATAGTCCGTTGTCAGAGTGGCAAATCAGGTCCAAGGGTTGAGTTTAATGTCAACAGATACTTAGCATAGAGTCCGTTTTCAGAGTGGCAAATCAGGTTCAAGGGTTGAGTTTAATGTCAACAGATATTTATCATAGAGTCCGTTTTCAGAGTGGCAAATCAGGTTCAAGGTCTGAGTTTATTGTCAACAGATACTTATCATAGAGTCCGTTTTCAGAGTGGCAAATCAGGTCCAAGGTTTGAGTTTAATGTCAACAGATACTTATCATAGAGTCCGTGTTCAGAGTGGCAAATCAGGTTCAAGGTCTGAGTTTATTGTCAACAGATACTTATCATAGAGTCCGTTTTCAGAGTGGCAAATCAGGTCCAAGGTTTGAGTTTAATGTCAACAGATACTTATCATAGAGTCCGTTTTCAGAGTGGCAAATCAGGTTCAAGGTCTGAGTTTATTGTCAACAGATTCTTATTATTGAGTCCGTTTTCGGATTGGCAAATCTCGTTCACGGTCTGAGTTTAATGTCAACAGATACTTATCATAGAGTCCGTTTTCAGAGTGGCAAATCAGGTTCAAGGTCTGAGTTTATTGTCAACAGATACTTATCATAGAGTCCGTTTTCAGAGTGGCAAATCTGGTTCACGGTTTGAGTTTAATGTCAACAGATACTTATCATAGTGTCCGTTTTCAGAGTAGAAAATCAGGTCGACGGTTTTAGTTTAATGTCAATATATACTTATCATAGTGTCCGTTTTAAGAGTGGCAAATCTGGTTCGTGATCTGAGTTTAATGTCAACAGATATTTATCATAGAGTCCGTTTTCAGAGTAGAAAATCAGGTCCATGGTTTGAGTTTAATGTCAATATATACTAATCATAGTGTCCGTTTTCAGAGTGGCAAATCAGGTCCAAGGTTTGAGTTTAATGTCAACAGATACTTATCATAGAGTCCGTTTTCAGAGTGGCAAATCAGGTTCAAGGTCTGAGTTTATTGTCAACAGATACTTATCATAGAGTCCGTTTTCAGAGTGGCAAATCAGGTCCAAGTTTTGAGTTTAATGTCAACAGATACTTATCATAGAGTCCGTTTTCAGAGTGGCAAATCAGGTTCAAGGTCTGAGTTTATTGTCAACAGATTCTTATTATTGAGTCCGTTTTCGGATTGGCAAATCTGGTTCACGGTCTGAGTTTAATGTCAACAGATACTTATCATAGAGTCCGTTTTCAGAGTGGCAAATCAGGTTCAAGGTCTGAGTTTATTGTCAACAGATACTTATCATAGAGTCCGTTTTCAGAGTGGCAAATCAGGTTCAAGGTCTGAGTTTATTGTCAACAGATACTTATCATAGAGTCCGTTTTCAGAGTGGCAAATCTGGTTCACGGTTTGAGTTTAATGTCAACAGATACTTATCATAGTGTCCGTTTTCAGAGTAGAAAATCAGGTCCACGGTTTGAGTTTAATGTCAATATATACTAATCATAGTGTCCGTGTTCAGAGTGGCAAATCAGGTCCAAGGTTTGAGTTTAATGTCAACAGATACTTATTATTGAGTCCGTTTTCGGATTGGCAAATCTGGTTCACGGTCTGAGTTTAATGTCAACAGATATTTATCATAGAGTCCCTTTTCAGAGTTGCAAATCTGATCTAAGGTCTGAGTTTAATGTCAATAGATACTTATCATATAGTTCGATCCCAACCAACTTCTAAGATTATTTTTCTACATTGAAGGGGGTGGATGTAGGGAAGGGGACGACCGGAAAGACACATATTAATACGATAGCGTGTGTTCATTCTTTTTAAATAAATATACCAGTCACATCTTATATTTTATTGAAACATGTATAAGTTAGGAACAAGTTAATTAGTATTGAAAACATCATTTCGTGTAATTTACACGGGTCTCGCTTGTTAATATTGATACGATAGCGTGTGTGTTCGTGTGTCATGCTTATATAAAAAGCTCTGCGCATGCGTGCCGCACCTAGATTTAGAAAAAGCATTCAAGTGGCCTAATTTTCGTAATATTTTCAAGTATTTCCCTTTGGCGCAACAGTTAGCGACGTATGATTTTGACATCGGTTTTTGACGTCGGCCCGACTGGTTTACAGTTCGATCCCAACCAACCTCTAAGATTTTTTTCTACATCGAAGTGGGGGGGGGAAGGTAGGGAGGCGGCGACCGGGAAGACACATATTAATACGATAGCGCGTGTGTTATTTTGTGTGTCACGCTCACATCAAAAGCAACGACCTTCCGAATCTTTGTATGCTACTCATGACTTGGAGCCAAATTTAATTTCATCTAAAGCATTTACAAAGTAAGGTTTAGTCGTCAAAATATTACTTTCACTAGAAATATTGTATATAAAGAAGTTTGAAAAATTGTTTCATGTATTGCTCATTTTTTAAAATAAATATACAAGTCCAAATCTTATCATATTTTATTCAAACATGTATAGGTTAGGAACAAGATAATTAGCATTGAAAACATCATTTCGTGTAATTTACACGGGCCCCGCTAGTAATTATTATTATTTATCGTTTATCTATCTTCATGTTATTTGCTCGGGTTATACTGTAAGCTACACAAAGTGTAATATGGTAAAACCCTATTCGTTGTTGTATAACATGATTAAATTGAAAGACTAATTGAAATGGAGCATAAAACGCCGTTTCTACACGATTTTATTTCAGTTTACCGACTATTTAATGAATATTTCTGATTTCAACTTAATTACGTTTTCATCAACTCACACAATGTGTTATGTATTTTTGGCTAGGTATCCAATTGATATAACCTAGTGTTTTGAGTTTCATATTGAGATTATAAAAAAAACCTATATCTGAAATTATTGCAACCCATTTGGAGTGCAAGATTACGTTCATTTCATGTTATTTATGCACTTAGTTATAAAGTTGCTTCTATATTAGGAATTGTTATTTTAGTTAATTTCAAGTATGAGCGTTTGTTGTTTATGTTAGTAAATAAATGGCGAGTTTTACAAATACAGAACTGAGTATGCGTCGTCCTATTCAGTAGACATATGTATGTTGAGGTGTTGTCTGTTGGTCCGCTATCAGCCGATTTTTTATCAGTAGTCTGTCTTGGCATTTGTTGAACAATTATCACGATTCGTACGCATTCCGCACTATATTGTGCTCTTTAAACTATCGGATTGCTTCGAGTCGATTATCTGTCACAAATAAGGTCTTCAAAAGAAAGTGTATCATTAAGATCGATCAATTTAACTACGAAACTTAAAACTGTATTTTTATGTACTAAACGTTTATTCGTATGTTTTGCATTGAAAATTTTACTGACATGTAAGTGTTGCATTATTATAGACGATTTGCATCATAGCTTCCCAGTTTCTACTCTGATATTTTCATCAGTTTTAGAGACGCATAGAAATAGTATATATCCTTTACTCGATGATTACTGTCTTCATTCTGTCCAATGATATATTTCATGCATTAACTATTATTTTGTACCATTTTCTAGACTGATACGTTAAAATAATGAGAATCATTTGATGATTTAGGATCTATCTGTAAACCATGAATTAAACTATAGGATTCAACTAAAACACGCCATGAATATCCTATTAGAAAAACTGAATAAGTTAGGATTCATCCGAAACAATTTATATAATAAAATGGGTGTGCCGGGTGTGTGGGATCACACACATATATATATATATATATATATATATATATATATATATATATATATATATATATATATATACATATATATATATATATATATATATATATATATATATATATATATGTATATGTATATATATATATATATGTATATAAATATATATATATATATATATATATATTTATAACACCATGGGTGTGCGGTATGTGTGGAGTAACATATATAATAACATGGGTGTGCGGGATGTGTGGGATAACATATATATATATATATATATATATATATATATATATATATATATATATATATATATATATATATATATATATATATATAAATATTGGTGTGCAGGATGTGTGGGAAAACATATATATATAATTACACGGGGGTGCGGGGGGGGGTGGAATAACATATATAAATATAATAACATGGGTGTGCGGGATGTGTGGGATAACATATATATATTTATATGATAAAATGGGTGTGTGGGATGTGTGGGATAACATATATATATTTATATAATAACACGGGTGTGCGGGATGTGTGAGATAACATATATATATATATATATATATATATATATATATATATATAATAACATGGGTGTGCGGGATGTGTGGGATAACATATATATATATATATATATATATATATATATATATATATATATATATATATAGATAAACATTGGTGTGCAGAATGTGTGGGATAACATATATACACAATAAAACGGGGGTGCGGGATGTGTGGAATAACATATATAAATATCATAACATGGGTGTGCGGGATGTGTTGGATAACATATATATATATAATAACATGGGTGTGCGGGATGTGCGGTATAACATATATACATCATAACATTGGTGTGCAGGATGTGTGGGATAACATATATACATATATATATTATAACATGGGTGTGCGGGATGTGTGGGATAACATATATATATATATATATATATATATATATATATATATATATATATATATATATATATAATAACACGGGTGTGCGGAATGTGTGGGATAACATATATATATATATATATATATATATATATATATATATATATATATATATATATATAATAACATGGGTGTGCTAAATGTGTGGGATAACATATATATATATATATATGCAATAACATGAGTGTGCGAGATTTCCTGGATAACATATATATATATATATATATATATATATATATATATATATATATATATATATATATAATACCATGGGTGTTCGGGATGTGTGGTATAACATATATATAATAACAGGGGTGTGCGGGATGTGTGGGATTACATATATATATAACATTGGTGTGCAGGATACGTGGGATAACATATATATAAGTACATGAGTGTGCCGGATGTGTGGGATAACAGATATATATATAATGACACGGTAGTGCGGGATGTGTGGGATAACATATATATATGTAATTACATGGGTGTGCGGGATGTGTGTTTTATATATATATATATATATATATATATATATATATGTAAAATAACATAGGTGTGCAAGATGTGTGGGATAACATATATATATATATATATATATATATATATATATATATATATATATATATATATATATATATATAACACGGGTGTGCGGGATGTGTGGTATAACGTATGTAAATATAATAACATGGGTGTGCGGGATGTGTGGGATAACATATACATAATGACATAGGTTTGCAGGATGTCTGGGATAACATATATATATATAATAACATTGGTGTGCAGGATGTGTGGCATAACATATATATATATATATATATATATATATATATATATATATATATATATATATATATATATATAATAATATAGGTGTGCGGGATGTGTGGGATAACATATATATATATATATATATATATATATATATATATATATATATATATATATATATATATATATATATTATAATATTGGTGTGCGGGATGTGTTGGATGACATATATATATAATTACACGGGTGTGCGGGATGTGTGGGATAACATATATATATATATATATATATATATATATATATATATATATACATATATATATATATAAGGACATGGGGGTGCGGGATGTATGGGATAACATATATATATATATATATATATATATATATATATATATAATGACATGGGTGGGCGAGATGTGTGGGATAACATATATATATATATATATATATAATAACATGGATCTGCGGGGTGTGTGGTATAACATATATGTGTATATATAATAACATGGTGTGTTCGGGATGTGGTGCATAACATATATATATATATATATATATATATATATATATATATATATATATAATAACATGGTTTTGCGGGATGTGTGGGATAACATTTTATTTTAACTGAACTGCACTAAACGATTTTTCTTAATAAGCCGTCAGTCTCTAATATAGAACAATGTGTACTTATTAGTATATTTCTGTGTATATTATATAATATACTCGCCCCGCCACACAATGGTTAGCGAGTAAAAACCGTGCCATTTTTCCAGCCTACGGACGAACCTATTTCAATGGCGAGAGGAACGAAAACAAATAGTAAGTCAGCAAGACCCTGTGTTTGAAATGAATTCGGAAATAAATCATTAACTCTAAATACAAAGTCAACGGAATGTGTGTTTTTTAGGTCATCAGAAATGATAATAATAATTTATAAATGTAAAATAACGTAATTCTATGATTTTATATGAATAGTAGTGCGAACATTGGCGAAGCATAATTTTCCACGTCCTTTTGACGGAGAGTGTATTATAATAATAATATCATTATATAATCCTTATTTCTAATTCAAATGTATTTCTCTTTGTTTATTCTCAATTGAGAACAAACAAAGAGAAATATTTAATTTTAACTTAATTAGCGGAAATGGTGACACATGAAAATCCAATGTTAATTCAATTTCTGTTCGATAAAATCAGCTCGCAGGATTAAATCTATGAATTCAAACATCACCGCGAGTGAATAATAAAAGACACGGGTAATCTAACAATTATCGATACTTTAGTTTGACAGCAATCTCAATTGGAAAAGAAAATAATCAATCAATAATGTTGTTTACGAGTTTCTTGATTGATTAATTTTATTGGTAAAAGCTCCTTTATTTTATGTCGGTTCTTTCTTATAAATTGAATAACCTAAATAATCCCGCATCCTTATAAATCGATTTGATAAATAATGAGAGATTATCGATTTTATTTTAAACCAATAAGATTACTCAGCGTTGCTCGAGTAATAAGTGCAATCATTTTGTGTTCTAGTTTTACGGCATATCAACCCTTTTTCAGGCTATTAAATGCTGAAATATAATTCTTACTGTAAGCCCGTCTTTTTCGATTAATTTTATTTTGGGTCAGTAGTTATGTTATTATTTCTCTCTCCCTCTCTCTCTCTCTCTTCTCTCTCTCTCCCTCTCTCTATCTCTCTATCTCTCTATCGTTTTCTCTCTCTCAGATATATATATATATATATATATATATATATATATATATATATATAAATATATAGTAATAAGTAGTAAGTTAGGAAAATATATATATGTCAATCAACCTACACAGAGGCTCCCGCGTTTCATCCCCCGGGGGGAATCTTCAGGCTAATATATATATATATATATATATATATATATATATATATATATATATAATTTATTTAGATACTGTATATTACACATTGCTGAAATATATAATATACAGTATCTAAATAAATTATATTAGCTCTCTTATATAATCGAGCACTTTATTTGATTTCTTTTCATATACAACCTGACACTCTCTCTCTCCCTCTCTCTCTTCCTCTCTCTCTCTCTCTCTCTCTCTCTCTATATATATATATATATATATATATATATATATATATATATATATATACAGATAACTAGATTTATTATTAATAAATTTTTTTTTTTACATTCTTAGACATACACATATTTCGCGTTTTTATTTTACGCTTAGCAGTATGGAATTCCGTAACCGTATCGCCGCTTGAAAAATTCGAGCTCCGTATCCACATATTGTGAACTTAGGTCTCCTAACCATTCGGCTAACGCTGCGATAACGCTTTTCCCGCAAAGAATTACGCCGTGTATACTTTTTAATATCAACACAAGTATCGCAAGGGCTGAATCATGTAATGTCGCTAATTTATGAATCATCAATTTATTATTTCTCGAACGGGCTCAACTTCACAAGAGCCTAATAATAATGATTAATAATAAATGATTAATATATATATATATATATATATATATATATATATAGAGAGAGAGAGAGAGAGAGAGAGAGAGAGACAGACAGACAGACAGACAGACAGACAGAGACAGAGAGAGAGAGAGTGGGGTAAAGAGGGGAAGAGAGAACGATTGATATAGATACACACGTACCCTTATATATATTTTTGTAATATATGTAATTGGAAGACGTAATTTTATTATTTTTCATTCCTTTAATTTTTGTTCAAGCAACGTTCAAAATATTTCTCAGACTTTTAAAAAAAAATTGTTTAACATGGTTCACCCCAAACAAGGCAGGCCGCCACTGTAGACGTAAGGGGCTACTGAGAAGAAGAAAAGGGGAGAATGTTGGGGGGTCAGCCTAAATTGGGATCTGCGCAGCGAGATGTTTGTTCACATTAGTTTTAAATTTCTGCATGTCAGTACTGTCGGGGAAACAGGGGGAAGGGAGGGAGTTCCAGAGGCCAGCAGCACGAGGAAAGAAGCTATTTGAGTAGAAGGCTCTCCGGCATCTGGGGACCTCCACAGTGAATGAATGAGATGTCGGTGCTTTTGTCGCGTTATCGCCGGTACTTACTTTGGCGCTCGCCGCGAGATGATCACCGGGATAATGGCGCCGGCAAGATCAACTGTAATCGGGCCTACACCCGGCGAGGCCCGATTTAAACTGCGACTCTACTACGTTGACGTTGCTCTGAGCGCTGTATCCTTAGTGGCCGTTTTTGGCTAAGATCAAAGTGTAGTATCTGTTCCGATGGATACTGCACCCCATAGACTGGTATTGTCTTGGCCTTCGGGGCTTGATTTATGCCGGTCTATGGGTCTGTCCTGTGCAGTTCTAGGAGGTCCATCCTCCCAGGCTTCGCCTCCCCTCTTTGGGGAAGTGTAAGTTTATTGCTTACTGCCTGAGGCGCCCCTACCGGGGAATGCCGACGGGGCTGCCCAGGCAATTTTTAAACCCCACTTTCCCGACCCGACCTTGGGTCACATCTTACTTGTGGGAGTAAGATAAAAACTGGCATTGTGCCTAACTCCTGGAGAGGAGTAAATCAATACAAGATGAGTTCTCGTAATTCACTGTGTATTTCTCATCAGCTGGTCGTTAATATTACTCTTCCCGATAACGTGTTCCCTCAGCTCGTTGCTGAAGATGTCTAATTCTGTATCTTTTTCTAATGCCTTGTTTATGACAACTTCTTCCATCATATTTTTCAACCGACTCTGCATGACGTTTTTTGCAGCGGCACCATTTACGAGTAAATTGTGCATGTCGTTAGGTTAATATCATATCGGTTCCATTGTGGTTACCTTGTTTTCTATGATATTCGCCAACGCTTCCAGTTCTATTTTCTGTTGATCTTTCTGCTTATTCAGTAACTATTCAGTAAGCGATTCATATATAGTTATACACGCACTCAGTTATCCGTAAGAATAATTTAATTTTAACCATCTTTTTATGGTGAAATGTATGTTATCAAGAGTAGTTGTGACTGAGAGAGTGTTTTCTCCTCCCACTACCTTTATGATATTAGTAATCAAAATAAAAATTGCTGCCTAAATTAAATATTATAAGCCAATACATCGATCGAAAGTACATTATTGTAACAAAGCGAACGAAAATATTATGTGACCTTTGTTAAAGAAGCTATCGGCTATACATGTAGAACGGAATCAACTTTACTTTATATTCATGTATATATATATATATATATATATATATATATATATATATATATATATATATATATATATATATAAGTATATACGTATATAAGTATGAACAAAGACATAAGATAGCTTGATGAATATTTGATTATACTATGTACGATTTTTTTAACTTTATATTTTATCATTAGCCATCCATTTCAATTAAGTACGACCTACCGTTTCCGAATTTTTTAGGAATGTTTTCCGAAAAAGTAATCAAAATATAAACGAAATTCTATAAAATTAAGTAACGAGAAAAGGACAAAAACCAAGCAAGAGGCAATAAAATCGACAAAAAAAAGAAGTAATATAAAAAACAGAAATCGATATATTCACGTTTGTTGAGAATCTAGACGCGCGGCTTGGGGACTGTTGAGCAGTGTGACTATTTTTCCCCAGAACGATAAACGGGTCAGGTTAATTACCTGTGAGAAAATTCGCATAAGAATATTCATTGATGTCATTTGATTAATATCGCTTTTTTCAATCGTCTTTTTGTTTGAACCTTAACCCTAACTCTCACCCAAACCCCAACCCAACCCCAACCCTAACTCCAACCTTAACCCAAACACTGACCCTAACTCTAACCCTAACCCTTAGCATAACCCTTACCTTAAACGTCGTCTTTTTGTTTTAATCCTAACCCTAACCCTACCCTTACCCTAAAAGCAACACTAAACCTGACCCTAACCCTAACATAACCCCAACCCAACCCTAATTCTAACCCTAACCATCGTCTTTTAGTTTTAACCGTAACCCTCACAATAACCCTAACCCTAACCCTAACCCTAACCCTAAACCCTAACCCTAACCCTAACCCTAACCATCGTCTTTTTGTATTTACCCTAACCCTAACGCTAACCCCAACAATAACCCTAACCCTAACTCCAACGCTAAACCTAACTGTTGTGAAGTTGTCCAACAGTAAATAATAAATAAAGGAAGTCAAGTCGAGGGTTGGTTTAACAAGTGTATTAACAAAGTAAGAAAGTGACTAGCACTTGGCTAGACAGTTACAAGACTGTGCTTTGTCTTCTCTGTGTCTCTGGTGACTCGCACTATTTATAGTGACAACCGGTGTTGTTTCTCCTGTGTAAGAACGGCCGGTGTAACACTAACCCTAACCCTAACCCTAACCCTAACCCTAACCATCGTCTATTTTTAAGAAAAAACATTTTAGTTTGTTCTTTCTTTACATTCTGATTAACAGAATGTCGGATTGCTCGTGTTTCATTCATTCTGTGCTTAATCGTTATCGTTCTCTGAAAAGGTGTGAATATTGTTATGATTTAAACAGTAGAGTAAACTAGACTCTCAAGCCTTAGTTGTGCAATTAGTCTACGAAGGCGAAAGCTCCGAAACAACTCGAGTTTTTATCTGCTTATCTTGACACTGTTTGCAGTTGTTCTGAACCTCTTTCTACTGGATGAAAAGTCTGTTCAGGAGAGGTGCGGTTGCTGATGGTACGACATTTGATTTCTTATATACTCCCCACCCAGGTTCTCTTAAAAGTATTATCGATTGTTTCTAGAGACTGAACAGGGGCCGTTTATGTCCGCTTTGTTTCAAGAAAGCATTACATCAATCTATGGGTTGGCTTTATTATGTTGTGTCCAACTTATTAGCAATTTTATTAAATGTTATACTTTATTATGACGTAACAATTTGAGCTAGGCTTAGGACCTCGCCTTCTACATCCTTCTTTGTTCAATTCCATTCTGCTGCTGGTTTCCCAGCTCAGAAATATATATCATAAATAACACGCCTGCGTCACATGCTTGATCAAACAACCCACAGGTGTTCTGACACTCACACTTAATCTTCAAAAGTTAATGATTAAAAACGACCTTACAACATTGTTTTGTTTTCATAACTCAACCCGGATTGTCCAGAATTTTCCCTCGCCACGCACACGAGAAATAAGACCTCCAAAAAATTGTAAACAAAGCGAAAGCCGCGAGTCACGTTTGACATCAATCATGATTTTATGCTATCAGTTTAAAAGAAGAATATTTTTTTACTAAAATACTTTTTATAATTATGTCCCATTCACTCCTACCGACAACTGAAAAACGAAATCTTAGACCTTATTCAAAAATATATGTACATTTAGCGATTAAAATGCGATTTCAAATTTAAGATTCGCACTTTCGGCAGATGGACAGATCTTTCTTATGTACAATTGTACAGACTAAAAACCGCACTTAGTGATATGTAGACACATCGAAAAATATTATGTAAAACTTAAGTTTGTCAGACCATCGAAAATGCTTTTTTAAATTTTAGTATGATAGATGTTTAAAGAGCTTTTTTCAAACTTAAGCGTGACAGACCATCGAGAATGTTATTTCAAATAAAATTATGGAAAACGGTCGAATAAGTTTATTAAACATAAGTGTAACCGTCGAAAATGCTATTTCATACTTGATTATGACGGAAAGTAAAATGTGCAATATCTCACTTTAGCGTTACTGACGATCGAAAATGTTACGTTAAACTTAAGTGTGACACACCGTCGAAAATGCTATTTCAAACTTAATTATGGAAGACGGTCGTATAAGTTTTTCAAACGTAAGTTTGACAGACAGTCGAAAAGTCTATTCCATACTTAAGTGCGACAGAAGGTCAAAATTGCTGTTTTTAACTGAAGCGTGACTGACAGACGAAACTTCTATGTTAAACTTATGTGTAACAGACTGCCAAAAATGCTATTTCAACCCTAAGTATAATAGACCGTCAAAAATGTAATGTTAAACTAAAGCGTGAGATATTGTAGGAAATGCTATTTTATAATTACGTGTGACTAAAAAGTGATTGACCGTCTGAAATGCTATTTAAAACGTAAGTGTGACAGACTGTGGATCATTATATTTCAAGGGTTACTGACTGTCGAAAATTATATTTTAAACGAACTCGTGACAGACTGTCGAAAATTATATTTTAAACGAACTCGTGACAGACTGTCGAAAATTATATTTAAACGAACTCGTGACAGACTATTGAAAATTATATTTTAAACGAACTCGTGACACACTGTTGAAAATTATATTTAAACGAACTCGTGACAGACTGTTGAAAATTATATTTTAAACGAACTCGTGACAGGCTGTTGAAAATTATATTTTAAACGAACTCGTGACAGACTGTCGAAAATTATATTTTAAACGAAATCGTGACAGACTGTTGAAAAGTATATTTAAACGAACTCGTGACAGACTGTTGTAAAATTATATTTTAAACGAACTCGTGACAGACTGTCGAAAATTATATTTTAAACGAACTCGTGACAGACTGTTGAAAATTATATTTTAAACGAACTCGTGACAGACTGTGGAAACTGCTGTTCCAAACGTAACCGCGTCAGATTGTAGAAATTATAGTTTAAGCATAAGCGTGACAGACTGTCGTAAATTCTACTTAAAGTGTAAGATGACAGGCTGTCGACAATGATATTCAAACATAACTGTGACAGACTGTCAAAAATGATATTTCAAACATAAGCGTGACAGAACGTTTAAAATGATATTTCAAAGTTTCAAATCTGATATGAAAAATTTACTTTTTTTTAAATGTATATAAGAAAATTTGTGTAATTAAAGATGTATTTCTTTTTCCTAAAACCTAATCCTTATACTATTCATTCGTGCACCTCAAAAGTTTAATTTATTTGCACACGTTGTTTCTGTGAGGTAACCATTTTTTTTGTAGAATACAGTATTTTAGGATTGCCAGTGAGTAATAACACTAAACTTCTGTTTCAGAGTTTAGGGTTAGGGTTAGGGTTTAGGGTTAGGGTTAGGGTAAGGGTTTATATGGATGCTTTTATGCATTAAAATATACATACCATTTTTTTATATTTCAGAATTAAATGAAACTCAAGACTCGACGAACCTTGGATTTCGTACTCATCCATCATCTGGATATATTTACATCCGAATTCAGAACTTAAAGACAGGATTGTTTTTTTTTATGGGGGAAAAACATCATCCACAAAGAGAAAACGGATCACAACTTGGAATGTAAAAAAAAGAGCCTGGAGAGAACACTTTCTTAAGCGTTTCTCAAAACGTCTCGGAAACCGTCTACGATCGATTTTTTCTTTACTTTAAAAAATACGAAACGAGCACACACGCCCTCCAACATACACACACACAAACACACATACTGCCAATCAACAATACAAAAGAAAAAAAGAAAGTAGAAGGGAAATGAAAGAATAAAAGAAAGAAATACACGAATAGATTGAAAGAAATGTTTCACCTGCTTTGTATCCCACAATCCCCAGCGGCAAGGAAATAAAAACAACCATTTTAAAAGAAATCCCAACCTCCCAAGAATGAGTTTAAAGCAAGGCACGTAATTACGTTGAGTTTAATGACTTTCCACAGACAACCAACCATTATAAACAACCCTTATCACTAAAGAACGTAACTGCTTGATCTTTCACAGTGATTATATATATTTTATTAAATCCCACTCATTGAATAAAGCTAGGATCTTTATGTTGGCGTATTTTCTTTTGGCCTATTATAATATTTTCCTTGTAATTTCAAGTTATTATTTCAAACCAATTTATATCTAAGACACTCAAACATACAAATAAAGTAAAATAAAGTAATAAACAACAAACGTATAATGAATATATAGTGGGTTGGAAGCAAAATATTTCGACAGAAATAGATAATAGTTTAATATAAAAGATAAACAATTACTAATCTGTAAATTATATATATATATATATATATATACATATATATATATATTAATTTTATTATTTTGCTAATTAAAATAAAGGTTTTATAATTTATTCTAATTAAAATAAAGGTAAAATATATATTTATAAGAATGAATGCTATTCAACAATGAAAAATAAAGAAATAGACAATTGAAACCAGTAATATAATCTATCTGTAAGAGTTTAGGAAATGGTATAATACGCTTTAGAGTAGCAATTCAAAAATTGTACATAGACATTTATATAGTCTGCAAATAATCTAAATATATATATATATATATATATATATATATATATATATATATATGTACACATACATTACAGTCATTACTGTGTTATTATGTAAATATTAACGTATGTTTTCTTGTAATATATCACATTCAGAAAATTATCAGTAAAATATAGGAACGTACGGTCGTAATTGAGTTTTTTAAATAGGCAAATCATCAAAAGGGGCAAATAAAGCTCTTGCACTGAACCAAATATTGTAAAAAGATAATGATCGTCATATATCGTTCAATTTAAACATTAGAACACTATAGAGATCATTATACAATTATCATACCAAACACATTTAAATCCTAAACACTTTAATAATTAAATTAACTAAATAAACTAAATAAAACTCACTTAAATAAAAGATAATTATATAAGGTAAAACACAACGCTTTCGTAGAACTAAAAACATTTATTTATTCATGTGATAAATATTATAAGTAAACTTACATTTTAGACAATTATATGAAACATTAGATGATTAAAATTGATTAAAGATATAACTACTTATAATATAACGACGAGGTTCTCTGTCACGATATCCGTCTGTCCGTCTACACACTGTCCGTCGCAGATAATTTTTTTGTAAACGTAACAAACACATCTGTAAACGTAACAAATACATTCTTTATCACATTTGACACATTCAAATCCTCGGCGTTTCAATGACTAAATCTATAATACAGATTAATGAATTAATATACCAAATGAAAATAAAATTGATATGAATTAAAATTATATTTATTAGAATAAAAATTGTATAGAATTAGAAATATATGAGAAATAAGTATTATATCAACACACATATATATAGTATTTAATTAAATAAATGATTCAATATACAGAGAGACCATTGATAGTGCTTAAAAGTGTATAGCATAATTGCTATATAAAAACTTTTTTTAGTCTTGAAATTAATGAAAAACTTAAAAATACAATTAAAAGTAAATTGTCTGTACGTAAAACAAAGATGTTCCTAATGTATTCATCTCTTAACTAAAAAGGAGTTATTTAAAATGATTTAATGTATTTTGTGTTTAGAAATCCTTGATATATTAAGCGGTGTAATTGTTTAGATAGTTGCCGAACGTAAATCAGAAACTATGATAAGATCCCTCATAACTGCAAGAAACGAAACTCAACTTTGTATACAAAATTCATTCACATATCCTAATCTAGTATCGTTTCCCTAATAGATTCATGAAATTTAATATGATACTAAACATTTGTTTCTGCGTATTTCGGCAAACTTAATATACAAAATAGCTAGTACGATTATATAAAATAATATAAAATTATATTAAAATTAGTTTATATGGATAGTGCGTTTATTACTTTGATTTCAGATAATTAATTATCAATCTGATAAATTCATTTTGTTTATTCCATTTTACCGTTCATGCTATTAAGCAAAGCGCTTATGAGAAATATATAATTATAAAGTTTTGTTAGTTTATGTGTTATTGTAAAAGCCGCTTACGATAACGAAATTTATAACTTCGGTCAATCAATTTAGCATATCATATTGTTTAGATCAGACAGCCCAGCTAATTTGAAATTTGCGCATTGGAAACGTGGACGATTTGTTATTTTATATTTAATATTAAAAGGTTGTTCAGAATAACTTTGACAAATTAGAAACAAAACTAATACACATATACGTACAGTAGATGTAGCATTCTTTACAATAGATGAATGTATTCGAACTACTGTACACAAAATAATTAACTCTTCAGCCTAGTTAGTTTGAGACGACTTCCTTCCATAGTCATAGAGCCCTTAGGATGTGGTTCGGTTCTCCTGCAAATCAATCGAACCTTAATGTAAGTTTGTATGCATAAAAGAGAGAAAGTTCCGGTGTGTTTAAAATTTAGGAGGCAAGAACGGACGCAAAACAAAACGAACGAAGCAGTGTTCTTAAACCAGCAACTGCGCCATGTTGTGTCTAAAAGGTGAACCTCGTTCTCCGCCTCGCACACATAAGAAATCGATGAAAATCAAACACGATCTTTCGCTCGCCCACATCAACCGTGTAGACGTCGACCTCTCGCTTAGCTGGAAAAAGAACGAGCCCGAGCCGCGTCTGCAAGTATCTTACGCCCTCACCAGAAAAAACAACACGTCTAGACAAACTAAGAAATCGCTTAGCAAACCAAATAACGACCTAGTCAGTGGTCCGTTGAGTACATTGCCAACTCAGGCCACCAACCAACCCCACCGCGTTAACAACTGTGCCCCGTTTGCTCCTACCCACAGACTAAATATTGAATATCAAGTGGAATTCCAAAACAAACATTTATGACCGTCGAAATTTTTAATCTCATTTAAAGGAATACTTATCTAACTCTAAAACACTATTTTTGTGTCCATAGCGCCGAATGTGGCGTTTTAAAAACTCCAAGCAGACGATGATAATAATCGATTTCTCGCTAGAAAGATCAAACGAATGAGTGTTAAAAATCAAAATAGAATTATTTACTATAATAATTAAATCAATCATTATATCCAATGATAACCTCATCACACACACACATATATATAAATATGTATACATAAATAATACTTTAAAAATAAACCAATATAAATTTATATATATATATATATATATATATATATATATATATATATATATATATATATATATATATATATATATATATAAAGGTGTATAGTTGGTAAAACCAAATCTTCTATTAAACAATTATCAAATGTTATAGTGAAGATAGGATGAAGAATATAAAGTTTCTATAAAATATGGAGAACGAAAATTTGACGAGGAAAGCATTGATACATTTATATTTTTCTATATTTTTGAATGAATACGAACTTGTTAAACGGGATTTTAAAATACGTTGATTTTACCTTTATAGCAAAGAAATATATGTAATGAATCTTGATGTAAGTTTCTTTCGTTGTTTAATCTGCAGTAATTTCTGCCGCAAAATAATAATGGGTAATAATTAATTAATCTATTCTTAGTAGAGTTGTTATGTCAGCGTAAGAGCGTTCTCAATAAGAACCAATTCTCAGAAGAAGAAAAACAATCATGAATAATAGCTGTGTATAAACCATTTCTATACAAGACGTTATGCATTCAGACGCCATTTTTACTTTAATAGTGTGTACCACGTGATCTAAAACAAGACAACAATTGCATGTGATGATTTTTCACACGTTCCCTAGGTTCAAACGCTCCGCATAATTAAAAAAAAATCTTTGTTTAATTAAACAAAAAAAACAAACATGGCGACGGACATGTACCATGGAGGAAGTGTGTTTTTAGAAAAACTTTTTTCGCCGTCCGAACCAAGAGAACGGGACAGTCAACCGTCCTCAGATTTCTTTGAGGGTCTGCTGGGGGCAGACCCTGTCGATGTCCTGTCCGGCGTGGGTGGCGATGTGGCTGGGACGCACGCGCAGCACGGTCGCGGCTTTCGGGACGATTTGATACATGCCGCCGAGAGTGGCATGGCTTTCGCCAACGGTGCCAACTACTCGTCGGCCATGCAAGGCAACGCGACGATCGCCGCCTCCGCGGCTGCCGCCGCCGCCCGGAACTTAACACCGATTCTTGGAGACCCCCTGTTCGCCTACAACGACACTTTTTGGCTGTGCGACTGGAACGACAGCCTCTGCTGGAACAGTACAGACGCTAGCGAGCCGGCGACCCCGGAAGCGGTCTTTAAATACTGGAAGCTTATTTTAACGTTATTCCCTTTGTTAACGGTTTTCGGGAATGTACTAGTCGTCCTTAGCGTCTACCGGGAACGCAGTCTAAAATGCGCCACCAATTTCTTTATATGCTCACTGGCTGTAGCAGATATTTTGGTCGCTGTCATGGTCATGCCAGCGGCCGTATTCTATGAGGTAAGTCACACTATCTTTCTTCTACGGCACTTTTTTTTAATTTACATTGACTCTATTGTCATGATATCTCGATATATCTACATGATGTTTATGGATATAAACTATTATTGATTTTATAAGGAAAATATTTTGAAAGAAATATTTAGAAAAACCTGGACAACGCATTTCTTTATGTTTTTCAAAATAAATTATGCTTATACTTTTGACAAGTGTGTATTTCACCGAAAGTGCTCAGGTTTTTAAAATAAATAAATACTTTATTCTGAAAAGAATGCGTTGTCCAGGGTTTTTTTAAATATTTTTCTTTCAAAATATTGTCATTATTGCCATTTCATCAACGCTTCCAGGTGTAACTTTTCATTCTATTATAGATTTGTTTTTTATTGTTTTATTTGTTTCCATAGATTAAGTTTCATCCACAGAGATATGCTTGTTCTTGACAAATCTTTTTCCTTTTGTTAACTCTTTTCTTATGAGGGCTAAGGAAAATCGTCCACGTGTAGAGAAAAGATATCTTCCAAATAACAATGGTCCACCCTGTCGAATGTTGTTTCTAGATCCGAATTGATCAACGCAGTTTTTGATTCAACTTTTCTAATGATCAGACGTATCGTATGCAGATCATGATGGATAGCCTTGTCCTTTACGGCACACGTTCGTGCGCGCTGATGCTCACTTTGTTGCAAATGCAGGGGGGATAACTATGCTTGACTATGAAAATAAGCATAAAATAGAAAACAGAATTTACGACGCTAAAATAATCAATTGAACAATGAAACAATTTTATGTAAGAACTTGACTTTACTTGACTTGACTTGGTCCCTTAACCCCCTCCTGGGTCGTAGGGGCGCTGCACCAATGAACTCCACACCATCTGTCTCCACTTCTGACGGTCATGGGCAATGGACTGGGTTGTAGCGAAGTTGTAGCCCGTCCACTCTTCGATGTTGTCCGTCCATCTTTTGTGTTGTCTACCTCTCCTCTTGCCTTGCACTGCTCCCTGAAGGATGGTTTTGGAGAGACCACTGCCCCTTGTCACGTGACCATATCATCCAAGCTTTCTTTTTCTTACAGTTGTCAGTAAATCTTCGCAGTTGTTCAGATTTGCGTTGATGAGCGCGCGAATTTCTTCGTTTGTGACACGGTCTGAGTAAAAGATGCCAAGCACTCTTCTGTAGCATCTCATTTCTACCGTTTGGATCTTTCGTTGGAGCTCAGAAATGTAAGAACTGTAAAATTATTATTACTTTTTAGGATGTGATTCTAATTTTTCAGAAACCTGGAACCACTACATATTTTTAATCATATCTTTATCTTTAATCAATAAACTGTAACAATAGAACAATGTTAATTAGTCAAATAAAAAATTAAATAAACTTGTTTATTAATGAACGTTCTTATTTAACAGAAAAATGAAAATATATCAAAATCCAAACCGGAAAACTAAAGATTCGGAACTTTATCGGCTATCAGAATCGGAATTTATGGAAAAATTTGAACATAATTACTGATTCCAAAAGACGCTTTATTTAATATTTGTTTGTTGAAAACTTAATTTTCTGTAGTCGGTATTAATGATAAAATGATAAATATTTATTGCTTTTAAACTACCAGTAAAACTAAAATCTATAGATTATAATTACGAATTTCGGTAAAAATGGCACGAGTGGATGAAAAGAAAAAATGGCACAAGCGAAAATTACAGATATGAATCTCACACTAAGTATATAAAAATCTTGGATACAGTACATTAAAGGGAAAACATTAGAAAGTTTGTCAAATTAAAAAGAAAATGATATTTAAATTCCATGAAAAATGCCAGTATACTGAAATCCTATGCCCTTAATAGGGTTAAGATGAAAATTCATATACACTAAATGTACAAAAGCAAGGAAATTCCTAAATGTTTACACTTTTATTGTCATTAAGGGTATGCGAGCACAACACGGCTATGTATTTTACTGGTAGGTATTTTTCTTCAGCGCACCTCACACACTTCATCCACTCATGCATAGAGATTTATACTGTAGTGATGTGATAATGAAAGGGTTTGGTTGATATGTAGTCATACCCTTAATGACAATAAAAGTGTAAAAATAAATAGCCCCACCCCCCACCTCTCTACAAAATTAAATTATACTTTTTTAGGCGATTTTAGAATAGACAAAATATTGGAATCGTGACGTCACTTATAAGTAATAATTGAAAAGCCAAATCCTACGGATGAGGAAATTTTGAAACTATGTCGGATTATATTTCAGGAAACATTAAATGTTTGTAATAAAAATTCTACTTTTGCAAGATTTTTGAGTTACAATGTTTACAGTACGACTTAATTTTAAGGTTTGCGTTCGCTGAAGACGTCATGATCGATTTTCTCAATTGTGTTGAGCAGTAATCATTTTTGACCGCCTGACTTTAAATGAAGAGATTAGATATCATTTCGTATTTTACTCATTTTTTTTAATCTAAAAAAAACAACAGAATTAATTAAAATTGTTAATTACGTTTTAAAAAGTGCGTGAACAATGCTAAAAAATTCGGAGTCCAGTATTTAGAGTAAAAATGAAACAATGCCACAATTTCCCTTACCCACGTTTTTTTTTGTTGATGTTGCTATGAATTTTTTTTAACATATTTCACACCAAACAGGGCAGGACATCACTGTAGACGTAAGGGGTTACTGAGAATTAAGGTGTAAGGTTTGGGAGTCATCCTAATTTGGGAACTGTGTTGCGAGATGTCTGTTTTAAACCTCTGCATGTTAGTACTATCGGGGAAACAGGAAGCAGAGATGGAGTTCCAGATCCCAGATGCCAGATGTTACACAGCCTTCTACTTCAATAGCTTATTTCCTCGTGCTGCCGGCTTCTAATAAGAGTGAATGGTAAGTGATTATGTCTAAGGGTAAGAGTTAGGAGTTAGGACAAGGGTGAATGGTAATTGATTATGGGTGTAAGGGTTAGGGTACGGGTCAAGTGTTAGGGTTAAGGGTTAGAGTGAATGGTAATTGATTATTGGTGTTAGGGTTAGGGTAAGGGTTAGGGTGAATGGTAATTGATTATTGGTGTTAGGGTTAGGGCAAGGGTTAGGGTGAATGGTAATTGATTATTGATGTTAGGGTTAGGGTTAGGGTGAATGGTAATTCATTATGGGTGTTAGGGTTAGGGTAAGGGTTAGGGTGAATGGTAATTGATTATGGGTGTAAGGGTTAGGGTAAGGGTCAAGGGTTAGTGTTAAGGGTTAGAGTGAATGGTAATTCATTATGGGTGTAAGGGTTAGTGTTAGGTTTAGGGTGAATGGTAATTGATTATCGGTGTTAGGGTTAGGGTAAGGGTTAGGCTGAATGGTAATTGATTATTGGTGTTAGGGTTAGGTTAAGGGTTAGGGTGAATGGTAATTGATTATGGGGGTTAGGGTAAGGGTTAGGGTGAATGGTAATTAATCATAGGTGTTAGGGTTAGGGTAAGGGTTAGAGGTTAGGGTTAGGGTTAGGGTGAATGGTAATTGATGATGGGTTGAAGATCCTCATTGATTGTGAAAAAGTGCGGATAGCCAGACGGAGAGAAAATAAATTATGTTATTCTTTTTTTACTCACATATCTCTATTACTGTTTAATTGTTCTTTCTGTTAAGTAAGTTTTACCCATGGAGTGAATGTGGTATTTTGGTAATTGTCGAGAACAGACTTAGATGACGACAGCCGACCAATTTGGGCCCTGTCCACATCTTATTTTACAAAGAAAATTTACAATACTGTGAACTGTTTTGTAAATTTTCTTAAAGAAATATAATCAAATGTTCTCATTCTTTAGGAGCACCGGGTCATGTATAATAGCAATAAAGATTATTTGAATTCAAATATTGTAAGACCGAATCGAAATCCAATATCATAAACAAAGGATAGATAAATAAAGTACATTTCCATGGATGTAATTATAAAAAAATAAAGAAATAAACTAATATTATTCTCTAGAACGAACGATAAATCGAAAAGAAATAACAAAATTCAAGCATTTGTCTGTTATTGCAGAACAATAACGGAAAAAATAATTATTTCGTTTTCAGACAAGAGAAAAGTTACACGCATGCGCAGGTGAGTGATTAAAGCAGGAAGCAGAAGATGTCAGAAGATGTCGGAAAAGAAATTCAATTTCTTATATAGAAAACATATATTCAAAAATATACTTAATAGGGTCAGCCAAAGTTAATATATGTAAACAGTTGAAACCTCTGTCATATCTTGTCTGTACTTAATTCACTTTCGACAGTTATTTAAGGCAAATGTATCACAGTTTTCTTACATGTATTTCATCAATTCCATCAATTAAATATTTTTATTTTTATTAATGATATTTTGGACGAGGGAAGAGTGTTGTCCTCTCAAAGTCGAAGGTCTTCATACTGCTCTCATTAACAATCGGGTTTTATTTAATTCTTTCTTCGGTTTTTCTATGTCATACGCGTTAGGATTGGCTAATCGATATTATTGTAACCAATCATTGAGTTTCTTCGAAGCATAAAACTGAACATTCATATAAATTTCTGTAGAGAATTCACAAAAAAGTATATTCTTTAAATTAAGGAATTTCTTAAAAGTATACTTAAACTTATTTGCTTATTTATACAAATGGTTCATAGCAAATATAAGCAAACAATATTCGATTTTTCTATAAAAAATTTAACTAAATTTACTATCGGCTACGAGTGAAAAGTAAGTTGATCATTTTATACGAAATAAGTTATAGGTTAATTCTCATATCATTCACCTAAACTTAGCGAACTTCATATGCTTAACACATTACTTAGAGTTAAATGGGGTTCATTCATTTGAATTGTATGGGGTGACAGAATTAATAAGCATTCATAAAAGTTAGACTAAATGTCGAAATCGAAGTATATATATTTATTCACACACACACACACACACACACACACATATATATATATATATATATATATATATATATATATATATATAGTAGAGAATGGTAGTTTGCTTGAAGCATTGCTGGGTATAGTAGTAGTAAGTTTTTGAAAGGCTGTGGGCAATGCAAATTCCGGGTAAGATGCAAGTTGTAAGGAACAAAAACAATAAATCGAATACGAAATATGACTTACTATTTATTTTTCCTAAAATCTTACATAACAGCAAGAGTGTTTTATCTGTTTGTGTGATGTCCGGTGATTAAAAATCACTATTAAATATTTCGGGAAAAGAGACTTCCCTTTGTCAAAATAATTAAACCAGAAGTTCTGGCAGCCATTTTGAGCTAGTCAAACAACTTCCATAACATATCTAGCAAAGCATTTCGGACAGGGCTGTTTATCAGATGAGGTTGAAACACCAACAAAACCCGCAGATAGCCCCAAAAAGTTCGTAAAAAATACACGGAAACATTAAAAAAAATAGGAGCCTTAAAGAGTGGGCAGAACAAAAACGCGCCACCCACTTTCTTGATGAGATATCTAAAGAGTATATCGACACAGAAGGTTCTTTGGACTGGCTTAAAAGAGGCGCCCTCCATTATGATCAGGAAAAGCTTATAATGGCGACCCAAGACCAAGGCCTTATGACTAATGCATTTAAAAAGATGACAGGACTTAGTAATGATAGCAAGTGCAGATTTTGCCACACAGAAGTGGAGAGTGTGAATCACTTGATATCAAGCTGCAAAATTATGTTAGCAGATTGCAGCTACACAACACGCAACGATGGTGTGTGCAAATACATACACTGGAACATCTGTAAAAATCTAAACATCCAATGTAGCACTAAGTCCTGGGAACATCTACCGGAGAGAACTATAAGAAAGGATAAGTATACTATACATTATGATTATGTGGTTCCTACATCTACCGACCTGAAAAATGCAGCAGTAAAACCGGACATAGTCATATTAAATCCGGTAAAAGAGAGGCAACACTGATTGAGGTGAGTGTTCCAAATGACAGTGGCTTAAACAGAGCAGAGAGGGAGAAGGTGACAAAATACCAAGACCTAATGTATTATATGAAGAGAAACTGGAACCTCAAAAACATCAACATTATCCCAGTTATAATAGAAGCTAAAGGCCTCATGAAGAAAAATTTCAAAAAGTATCTGGAAAGTATTCCCGGAAAACCAAGTGCAAAAGACATCGAAATAATTGCACTTAAGGGAACGGCCAAAATCCTTAAAAGAGCACTCGGTTGGAGGCTCTAAATGGCAGGTGATAGTCTGGCATTTGGAAGAATGCCCCGTCGCTATGCTAACGAAAACAGAAATAAGAAAATTTAAAAAAGGGATATATATATATATATATATATATATATATATATATATATATATATATATATATATATATTAGAAGGAAGGATGAGAGTAATCCGACGTAATGGGAAATGAAAAAGAAAAAACCAAGAGATATTTTTTTTATATATTCATCAACGTTTCGTCTTTATTGTAAGAGCTCCTCATGATGATAATTTCAAGAAAAATGTCATGCAAGTACATCGAAATATTGGGTTGATATGATGGTAGACTGATAAGGAAAAGTAGTGGCCGTGGCTCGCCGCCTGGACCCTCGTCCAGCGCTCTTAGTAGCCACGCTCTTAGTAGCCACGGCCACTACTTATATAAATATATATATATATATATACTTATATAAATATATATATATATATATAAATATATATATACTTATATAAATATATATATATAAATATATATATATATATAAATATATATATATGTATATATATATATATATGTATATATATATATATATATATATATAAAATATTCATTTGGATGCTTCAAAAAAATTTATGAACTTTTGAAATCTATATAAATATATATTTATAAATATATGTATATATATATATATATAAATATATATATACTTATATAACTATATATATATATATATATATATATATATATATATATATATATATAAATATAGAATCAAATATAAACCAAAAGTAAACTTTTAGTAGATAGAACCTATAGTAAAAAAGTTAAGCTCAATATACGAGATAGAGCAATTATAAAGGTAGAAGAAATAAGAGTGATAAACATGTACAAAAGATCGAAATCTTATCATCAGAGGAGAAATACAGATAGAAACATTTGAAAAATATTATTAAAATTATAATATTTTTTAAATGTTTGAACTTTGGCTTTTCCACAGCCAACTTATCTATCTGTATTTCTCCTCTGATGATAAGATTTCGATCTTTGAAACGCTTTGGCTTAAGGAAAGAATAATAAACACTGGTTTATTACAGAATACACCTTGCATTGAACAATGTGTGTATGTATGTATGTATGTACGTATGTATGTATGTATGTATGTATGTACGTATGTATGCATGCATGTATGTATGTATGTATTTATGTATGCATGTATGTATGTATGTATGTATGTATGTATGTATGTATGTATGTATGTATGTATGTATGTATGTACGTATGTACGTATATATGTATGTATGTACGTATGTACGTATGTATGTATGTATGTACGTATGTATGTCTGTCAGAGTTAAACGGTTGATCTAAGAGCTAAACTAACCGCAGATCTTGAATTAGCACATTATTATTAAAGTTTCAAGTACGTAAAACATATATATATATATATATATATATATATATATATATATATAGAGAGAGAGAGAGAGAGAGAGAAAGAGAGAGAGATAGAAAGAGAGATGTTATGGACATAGACATTACAAACTGTCACGTGGTTCGTATTATATTATTCTCTTTTTTTCCTGACTTTTTTTACAAATGTAAATGTGATGCTAATATAGAAAAAAAGAAAAAAAATGTTTGACGATTTTTCCCGCTCACCGTGCGAAATCGTTTTTAAGAAACGCGCGCGTAATTACAGCTTGTCACGAGTTCTTTGGCCTTATATTTTGTGTTCATATTTATTTATTCGTTCCGTTTTCTTTTTAAATCGTAAAAAGTAAATTATCTATTCACACAAATTCGTATTTATTTATTATCTTACGATGAACGGAAACTAGGCAGAAACTTCGAAACATTTTTTCTAACCGAAAGTGAAAATATTTAGCGAAATTGTATCCGTCTGCACGATATTCTTAAGTTGCACAACTCACGAGCTGTAAGTCGATCTTGACTTACTTTCTTGTTTGTTGGGGTCACCTAGTAGTAGTAATTTAACCAATTTGATCATTTAATTTTTATTTAGATTATGTTTCCATGAATCAAAAGAACGGTTTTATTCGTATTATATAATTCTCATTTTTTAATGAATATTTTTACAAAAACAAACACTTCCGGTCGGCCATTTTGTCAGTCAAAATCACACTGAAAGTCGTTTTCTTTCGTAGATCTTATTTTATTTTATTTCATACTGTGTCACTCTACATCTTTTGTTAAATTTTTCTTTTCAACGTTAACCCTAACGCTAACCTTTAACTCCAAAGAACTACACCACATGCGTGATAACAACATCTTAGTCTAGTCTTTCAGCTCTCATTCGCGGCAACCAAGTCACAACCCTTTTAGAGTTAACACATCTCTTGGTGGTCCGTTTCTTGATCCTTCTTCAATTAAATCTATTATATATAATTTCGTTACATAGATGGAGTCTAGTAGTCGGGAAACATGTCCATGCCTCGTTAATCTCTTCTCTTTTTATTGTTGATGGATCTGTAACCATTAAGCTTTGTTTCTGATATCTGTATTACATTCGCAAGTTACTCGTCATGTCAAAGACATCGAACTCTCTTTCATGCTAAGACATTGTAGTATATCTTAGCTTACTTGGAGGTTTTAACGGAGCGTAACTCACTTCTATTGTAACAATGTTTCAGACACTAAAACGTAAGTTAATAAAAAGACTGGATTTCACAACTTTTATAGATAACTTGAATTATTTGTATTATTAGAACTTATATTCAGAACGCCTCGGTCGATGAAACCTCCGACCTTCTTCCAAATTGGAAACTTCTAATTGAACCTGAGAAACTGAACTCTTTATTTAATCCACGAGCGTAAGTTGTTCTCATTGCGTCATCCAAGCCTGCGTAGAAGGGTTAATCCACGTTAATCTTAGTTTTAACGTATATAGTAACGATTAAACTTTCTATATCCAGAAGACAGTCACTTAAAACGTGTTGTTAAACAACGCTGTTCACCATTACGCCATATGTCCATGTTTGAACTAAAGATGGATTTGAAATAAAGATTACTAATCTGGGTAGAAGGTTCCCGAGTTCGAACAGAAGAACCTGAAGAATATCGGAGTTTACATCGGCCGAGACTTTTTGAATTTAAAAATCATGATGAGAATAATAGTCCCCATAATAAAAATAATACATGGATTATTTGACGGCGAAGTCTATAATTGTCCGCCTGCTTGGCATGAATAGGATTTAATACTTCACTTCGTCGAGTAACGTTTGGAATTAACCTCATTGGTTAGAGCGTTCGAAATTGACTTAAAGGTGACCCTTGTTACCAGGTTCGAATCGTGCGACCGGTTTCAACAGTTATCTCTACACTGATGATTCCGCAAAGATGAAACGTATACGTATGTAAGTAATAATTAAATATTAATTATTAGATTATAATAATATATATAGAGATAGAGAGAGAGAGAGAGAGAGAGATGTATGTATATCCAGATATGCTTATGTACACATACAGATATATGTATGTTTATTTATTCAAATATTCTATATATTTACGCATGTATGTACTCAACATTTCAAAATAAAATAAAACGGCGGTTTTTTAATGCGAAAAAGCTATATGTAATAAAAGGTTAAATTGGAAAAAAATGAAAATAACGTCTAATATTTGAACGAAAAAAGGTTTGAATAAGAAAAGTTGTCTCAACCTTACGACAAGCAATTGTACAAGCACCTGCACTATTTTTACCAAATAAAAAGAAAACCTAAGAAGAACTTGAAAAACATAAATGAAATAAAGAAGACAGTAATAACGATAAAACCGTCAGTAGAAGATCAGAAAACTGAGAATAGTAATGTTGCATCCTTGTGCTTGTTTTACAAGTACTTTAATGGAATGTGCTCCGATGAACTTGCTGCTCTGGTGCCCCCCTCGACGTAAATACACTCAGCCAACCCGACAACCAGCAAAATCCCATCCATTCACTGTGGAGGTCCCCAGATGCCGGAGAGCTTTCTATTCCAATAACTTCTTTCCTCGTGCTGCCAGGCTTTTGGAACTCCCTCCCTGCTCTATGTTTCCCCATCTGTACCAACATGCAGAAAATTAAAACTAATGTGAATAAGCATCTCGCTGCAAAGCTCCCAATTAAGGATGACCCCTAAAACTTTGGAGACTTACCTTGTTTGGGGTGAACTAAGTTTTAAAAAATTAATCCTTTCAGATAATATTGAAATCATTATACTAAAGCTGAGTTCATCAAGGATTTATTTTCTAAAACATATACCTTAGTTCTGGGATTGAGTTATGTTTTAAAAGATATTCCGTTTTAATTGTTTCTTTGTTTTCTCTCTCTGTCGAAGAATAGAATTGGAAAAAACCTATACTTAAATTAAACACACGTTTTTATGAGTAAAAGTATACGAGAAATTGAATAGTGATATTAATTCTTTTTCATCGGTTTTAGCGTCTGTGTTCGAACCAGACATATACACAAACCACAAACAAGGTTTCGCGTCATAACATAACAGTTAAAAAGTATACAAATTTTAAAATGGTATTAGGATTTTCAGGGCTGAGAATAAAAGTAGTGCATCGTCTGATCGTTTACTTCTTATAAATCACTACGCCTGTCAGCTATTATACAGTAAATAATAATCTTTACATAGTGACCTTTTCAGATTACAGATAATACACAAACACCCAAAATCTTCTTTTCAATGACATTCTTATAATATACATAAGAAAACGTCCCTTAGATCTGTTTGTTTTAAACTTTAACTTAATAAACAGTATTAACTATTTTTAACGTTCGTTTACAACATATGCGGTTTATAGTATAATTACTGCCATGTTTGCATATGAGGAAAACAACTTATTAGCAACTTATATTTACTAGTAAAATACTTCGATACAGGAGGAAGAATGCCGATTAATTAGTTGTGTTTCGCGCATGTGTTCTCCAGTCGCCACTTCGCCCGAGAATTTAGCAGTTCTTACAGGTATGTTGGCATATAAACTTGGTGGAGCTTAGAGAAAGTAGATAGGAAAAATTAGCTGTCACAGTAATTTGGTCTGCCGGGTTTATGCAGACACTATTTTGGCTTAACCTTGATCTGTTTAATAATCATATTCTTCTTCTTTGCATGTCTTTGAAGCATGTAATCATGTGACAGTTTTCCACATTTTGTGCAGTTCTTTGTGTTGTAATCTGCACGGTCTTTCAAGCTACACCGTTGAACAGTAGGGTCAGACCAGACAGTGTTGCATCGTATGGTCCACCTCTCCACATTCACAGATGGTTGGGTCAGTTTTGTAGCCCCATCTACTCATAGCAACTTTTGATTGCCCCATTCTCGTTCTCAGGCGGTCAAGTGTTTCCCAGTAGAGCCACGGTGCATTTGAACCACCGGGAGTTCCTCAGACACAGACATTCCCATGTCATTATGAGGGGGGGGGGCAACTTCTAGCCGTCTGGCCCACAGCTGTAGTCTGGTCTCTTCCTGAGATGTTGTTAGGGATTCAACATGGCTGAGGAAACTTCTCTTTGACATAAAATACATAGAATTCTTCTACTGCCAAATTAAAAACAAAAATAGCCATCGCACCTGCGTAGATACATTGATGCGATCGTTAAATCTTTATTGTGCATGATTTATAAAAACCACCTCCCTGATGACATTGTGTCTGAGATGGATATATTTGCTGACGACACTGTAAATGAATATAATAATTCATATAATTCTCTGTTGGCTTCTTTACGTGTTTATTTGATAGTCCTTTGTTATCCAGAAAAACATATATTTCACATCTTTTAATTTAGTTTTATATCTTTCTGTGATTCATATTTTGTCTTTTGCGGAGGTGTATGAACTCGCATGGCTCGTGTTCGTAACAATATATATAGAGAGAGAGAGAGAAAGAAAGTCAGATGCAGGAAAAGTGTATTGAACATCATCTAGACTATATCAGGTCTTTGTCGATCTGAAGAAAGCGTTCGATACAGTTAATCGGGATGAGCTGTGGAAGGCATTGGGTTAGTTGGGATGCACTCCTAACTTTTTTACACTCCTTCGTGAGCTGCACGACAACATGGAAGCACGTGTCAACTGCAATGGTTGTCTCTCGGAACCTGTTGCAGTTGACACTGGCGTTAACAGGGTGATATACCTGCACCTAATTTGGTTTCCATCTATTTTTTTGTAACAATGTCATTGGCTTTCACTAATTTTGAGAAAGGTGTGTATCTTCGATTTTGCACATAAGGTCGCCTTTATAAATTACAGCTTTTAAGACGTTATCAAGGACGTTCTCCACTGTTGTTCAAGAGTAACATATGACGCGAATCTCGTGGCTCAGTCGCAGAATGATATGCAGGATATCATGGATCGCTTTGCTTGGGCGTGTAAATGTATTGGTCTCACAACAAGGCATGGCAAGACAAAGGATATGTTGGCCCCGGCTCCTGACAACCCGTATCAGGAACCGGATATATTTGTTGAAGGCCACAGACTGTCTGTAGTAGATCGTCTTATGTGTCTGGGTATTGTTATTTCGATGCCGGAGAGCTTTCTATTCCAATAGCTTCTTTCCTCGTGCTGCCAGGCTTTTGGAACTCACTCCCTGCTCTCTGTTTCCCCATCTGTACCGACATGCAGAAAATTAAAACTAATTTGAATAAACATCTCGCTGCAAAGCTCCCAATTAAGGATGACCCCTAAAACTTTCACCCTAATTCTCAGTAGCCTGTTACATCTACAGTGGAGACTTACCTTGTTTGGGGTGAACTAAGTTTTAAAAAATTAATCCTTTCAGATAATATTGAAATCATTATACTAAAGCTGAGTTCATCAAGGATTTATTTTCTAAAACATATACCTTAGTTCTGGGATTGAGTTATGTTTTAAAAGATATTCCGTTTTAATTGTTTCTTTGTTTTCTCTCTCTGTCCAAGAATAGAATTGGAAAAAAAGCTATACTTAAATTAAACACACGTTTTCATGAGTAAAAGTATACGAGAAATAGAATAGTGATATTAATTCTTTTTCATCGGTTTTAGCGTCTGTGTTCGAACCAGACATATACACAAACCACAAACAAGGTTTCGCGTTATAACATAACAGTTAAAACAGGTCGTTGGATGCTGAGATAAGTAAACATATTGAACAGGCTGGTATGTCTTTTGGTCATTTGGAAAAGCGGGTATGGGAACCACTTGATATCATGCTGGAAACTATGATCTCTATGGATGAGGCCTGTGTGGTATCAACTTTGTTATATACTTGTTATACATGGGCCACTTACAAAGCTCATATTCGCCTGCTAGAGTGTTCCTAGCAGAATTGCTTTAAGCACTTGCCTAACATCCGTTGGGGTAACTTTACCCCTGACACTAAAGAGTTGGAACGAGTTGCTGTTCTTAGAATAGAGTCTCGTATAAGTAAACGCAGACCTCGTTGAGCTGATCATCCTGTTCGTCTTACTGATACCAGACTGCCAAAGAAGGTCATTACCGGGGAACTAACTGGGAATACTGGCCCACAGCACAAACCGCGTAAGCGATTCAAAGATTGTCTCAAGGACAGTTTAGAAGTGCTTTGGAATTGATGTCGGAGGGGGCGGTTGTAGATATGTAAAGGTAGTTGAAAGCGATTTTTGAAGGCAGCAAGCTTTTTGAAAAGAATAGGATGAAACACCAGCAGCAGTAGAGAGCAGGGGGGGGGGAAGATGGGACGTGACACCTCTAGAACATAGAGGAAATATGGAACACTTAAGATGCCAAGCTTGCACCTTAGTAACTATGTCACGTGCAGGTTTGTTTAACCACCAAAGAGTGCATGTAGAGCCCATTTATGGCATACCCTCAGATTGCTGAAGAGATATATACACCAATACGCCAAAAGTGGTCTCATTCAAAATCGAATAGACAGCTGATATATATATATATATATATATATATATATATATATATATATATATATATATATATATATATATATATATATATATAAAAGGATGAAAAGGAATTAGAAAAGCTAAAGTCAAATCTTTTTTCAATTCAGTTGCTCAGAGCAAGGTATATTCCGCAAACAGGCAATTTATTCAAGTTAAATTTCTCCTTAAGCCAGGCTTTTCAAAGATCAAAAACTTATCATCAGAGGAAATCGCTGGGATAGATAAGTTGGCAAAGGCCAAGATTTTAAATTTGAAAAAGTAAAATAAAGATTGTAGGGAAAAAAACACAAGGAAAAACTCTGCCCGAATGCAAGCAAATGTCCGATTGCAAAAAAAGTCCGGTGTCAAAAAGTCCAGCGGAGAAAGTGAAATGTAGATAGGTAGGTCGTTAAAAGGCACGAAAACGACCTACCTATCTACATTTCACTTTCTCCGCTGGACTTTTTGAGCAACTGAATTGAAAAAAGATTTAACCTTTTCTTTTCTTATTCCTTTTCATCATTCTACATATCTATCTGCTCGATCCTGGATATTGAGCTGTATACTTTTCACAATAGGTTTTACCTTTTCTTAAAAGTTCGCTTTTAGTTCACCACTCAATATGTATATATATATATATATATATATATATATATATATATATATATATATATATATATACAGGGTGGGCCAAAATAAGGGTCCTATCTTTAAATTTGAATAACTTGAATTTGAATAACTTCCACAAAATAAAAGTTAAACTCACCAAACTTTATGTGTGTGTAGTCTGACCCTTCCAAGATTTTTTGAAATAAACAAAACAAATTTTAGCCGAAAAACACTTCTTAAAACTTACAAAAACTAAAGTATTGTTTTTTACACTGTTTTGAGTTTTTTAAGCAAAAATAATGTTTTCTAAATGAGGGTACGTTCCTTAGGGTTAATACGGCTCATGCTTGCTTCGGAAGGGGTCCTTTACTTATTCTAAAAATAAAAAAAAATCAATAAATAAAAAAGTTATGAATTTTTAAAAATAGGACCCTTATTTTTGCCCACCCTGTATATATATATATATATATATATATATATATATATATATATATATATATATATATATATATATATATATATATAAAGCGAGTTGAGATCAGCAGGATTTGAAAATTGTTCCAAGAATTAAAAACCGACGAATTATATGGCGTACGAGCGTTACTAAGGCAATTTGGAAATATTTTATACGGTATTATTGTTCTCAATATTCTAAATTGTGGCCTTCGTCAGCGCTTTTAACATCATCGCATACGTAAGTCTCTCAATGAAAACATCACATTCCACTAATGTCTTAAAAATACATATGTTCAGATAATACTGAAGACAAAACCTTTAATCAAGTAACCACATATTTTTCCATCAGTTAAAAAATATATAGAAGTAAAGCAAATTCACAGCAAATTAAATAAGAAATTAAATATTAAAAATATTCACAATCTAAGATGGATAAAGAAGAAAAAGATAAATAGAAAATAATGAAATTTTTTTTTAATTTAGAAACAAATTAAGAAAAATAGAAAAGAAAAAACTATATATATAAAACACAAATATGTATATATATATATAACTTATTGTTTGTATTCATTACAATATGAAACTTCTTAAATGTATAGAAACAGCAGCAATTTTATACAAACAAACAAATTGTAGATAATAAAAGGCAAGATATTAATATATAAAAAAGACAATATCAAAGTTTAAACTGAAAATAAAGGCATTAATACTTTTCAAGGAAGTTGTGTCAAGAATATGCCAGCCAATTCTGGAAACACCTGCTCTGTCTTCCTTCCAGTGAAAACAGAGCCGTCACTTAAGAATTACCCGAGGAAATAACTTCTTCAGTTAAAGATATAAAAAAGAAAAAGAAAACTCAGCAGAATATATATATATGTATATATATATATATATATATATATATATATATATATATATATATGTATATGTATATATATATATGTATATATATGTATATATATGTATACGTGTATATATATATGTATATATATATATGTATATATATGTATATATATGTATACGTATATATATATATATATATATATATAGAGAGAGAGAGAGAGAGACATTACAAATTGATATCACTTCTTCGTCTTCTTTGGTCTGAAGATGTTGACTCTCTGTGAAGAGTACAACCGAAACATGTATGCACATATGTAACCAATAATGTTTGTATAAATTAAAGATTATACTTAAGAACAGCTCTGCTTGTTATTGAGCACTTTTTATAAACACTGGAATTTCAACGGATTTACATCTACAAAACTAATACAATACGTGGACTATATATATATATATATATATATATATATATATATATATATATGTATATGTATATATATATATATATGTATATATATATCTATATGTATATATATATCTATATATATATATATATGTATATATATATGTATATGTATATATATATATGTATGTATGGGCAGCCTTTTCAAAAGTAGAAAACATCATGAAGGGTGGGCAGTCCACGATGAACATTACGCAAACAGTGTTCAATGAATACACCATATCTGTTAGTACATATGGTAGCGAAAGATGATCACTTAATTATGCAGCGATAGAAAAGCTAAGAGTGGCACAATACAAAATGGAACGTCATCAGTTTACATGATATAAATGAAACACCTGGATCAGACAGCAAACTAGAGTAAATGACATCATCACTACTATACAAATAGCAAAACATAATAGATAGTTATAGAGAGAGAGTGAGAATTGGGAAGACGAAGAAATGTCAAGAGACGACAACGGAAAAAGAAAAAAATGTCAAGAGGATGAAAATATAGAATTGTTGGCTTTGCTCGTCCGTTTAACGCCACACCATTTCTCCCATGATTACTTAATATCGAAACTAAATAGCTATTACAAAGAATTAACTATGTATGAACGTAACTACTTCGTACATTTTCTATTGCCATGACAGTATCATCGAATACAACATATCTGAGTTGATTTGAACACGGTTTGGCCAATTCTATAGCCTTCGTCGATACTCATTATACAACTGAGGTTTCTGTTATAAACCATGTAATTTAGGTTATAATAATTAATAACTCGTAAAACAAAATGGATGACTTTTCAACAGAAAGGTTTAACAGATTTATTAAAAGTGAAATTAGAATGAAATGAGTTATTTAGCCGCTGTAACGCGAGATGTAATTGCCAGTCTGATTCCGTGTCAATGTTTACTTTCCACTCGGTAAGCCACTCGATAAAGGACGATCACTCGTTAATGATCCAAGGGACATAAATCCGTTTTTCTTTAGTTATTCCTAACATCTCCCCGTTTTAGTCTTTAACTGTATCGAGCGCACCTGGGGTCAACTTGGAGGTGCTTGACTCTAGTGCGACTGCAAAAAAATAGTGAAAGACTAATATGCGTACGTCAATGTAGACCTATTCAATTATTTAATGATAAAATGTACAGATACATATTTTACTTTCTTTTAACAGTCAACTAAAACTTATTTAGTTTACCGTCGCAGCCAAGAACTCACAACGAGTCAACGAAGAGTCTTCGTACTTCAAATAATGGACTTATTATTCGGCCTTCAAGACTGACTTTTAAAAGTGAATAAGCAGCGGACGTTCCTTTAGTGAACCCTTTCTTTTTATTTATTAATTTATTTATTTATTTGTTTGTTTGTTTATTTCATTTCATTTCATTTCGTTTTCATTCCTATTATTGTTTTTGGTGTCCACTTTCAAATGCACAGCGAAAATCTCAACGCCTGAATTAATAAGGCTTTCTTGTCGATCGTCACGGTTAGGCTTTGTTTTGAAAAGTCCACGGCGATCAATGACAACGGGGAAATTGCAAAGGAAAAATGCGCCATTTTATTTCCTCCAACCGGAAAGGATATTTCTTTAGTTTGAATTGCATGTCTTCACCTATCCCGCTTTTATTGTCTTTCTTAGTTTTACGTGTTTGCTTTGTTTTCTTAGTTTTACGTGTTTTTCTTTATTTTCTTAGGTTTACGTGTTTTCCTTTGTTTTCCTAGTTTTGTCTGGCGCTTTCCCACTTTTCTATCCATTTCCCCGGTTTCATTCATCCGCCCCCTTCCGCTCTGCTACGTGTCGGGTTTTGTTCGTTTTCCGTAGGATTTGTTATTCCTAGTTCATTACATCTTTTACATGCGATAAGTCTCCGAGCAAAGATACTTATCGTATTTTCAAGCGTTTCGGCTAAAAGTAAAGTATCGTTTTGCCAGGTATCAGGAAGCTATCCTCCGAGGCATTGCCCTCTCCTTCGAACTATGTTTATTCTATGCAGCTTGAGACGACCGTACCAAGGAATGGCGACAGTTCCAATTTAAGCTGTATTTGTAATGGTTCGAATGCAGAAGATGGTGAAAGGCATATTTTTTTAATAGTTTACTTATAATATATATATATATATATATATATATATATATATATATATATATATATATATATATATATATATATATATATATATATATATGAAGCAATCCAACAAAAGATATAAGCGTCAACTAATATCTTATAATTAGTGAAACATCCGGATAAAAAACTAAAGCTCAATATACTGGATAGAGCATTAATATTATAATATAAAATGAAGTAATAAAATAAGGTGTCAATCAAATTTTATTAGAATTGAAAGTTCAAGCAAAGTATCCTTAAGTCCTTAGCTCATGAGTTTTCAAAGATAATTCTTCTCTTCAGAGGACCATTACCGCAGTTATACTACTACAGGTAATAAAATTACGCTTTGAAAATATATAAAATTATATACACAAATACATAAAAAATGTTATGTATTTGTGTATATAATTTTATATATTTTCAAAGCGTAATTTTATTACCTGTAGTAGTATAACTGCGGTAATGGTCCTCTGAAGAGAAGAATTATCTTTGAAAACTCATGAGCTAAGGACTTAAGGATACTTTGCTTGAACTTTGAATTCTAATAAAATTTGATTGACACCTTATTTTATTACTTCATTTTATATTATAATATATATATATATATATATATATATATATATATATATATATATATATATATATATATATATATATATATATATATATATCTTTATGTGTGGGTGTGGGTGTGTATATATATATATGTGTGTGTGTGTGTATATAACACATATATATATATATATATATATATATACATATATATATATATATACATATATATATATATATATATGTGTGTGTGTGTGTGTGTATATTTCGGCAGCAAGTCATTTATTATACATGTGTCATTAAAGACCACGGAGTTTTCTTTTTTTGCTATCTTTCTGGTTAATTTCTCGACACGTCGAGCGATTCGTCGGTTTTGCGGTGTCAATTGGTGAATTATGGCGCCTAACGTTGTATCTTGGGCCGAAAGCGCTCGTGAAATGGCCTAAGATACAACGTTAGGCGTCATAATTCACCAATTGACACCGGAAAACCGACGAATCGCTCGCCGTGTCGAGAAATTAACCAGAAAGATAGCAAAGAAAGAAAACTCCGTGGTCTTCAACGACGCATGTATAATATATATATATATATATATATATATATATATATATATATATATATATATATATATATATATATATATATATATATGTATATATACATATATATTTGGAGAGTTTACCAAAACATTTAATTCAAGAAAGGACTCATCAAAACAAAAACGTTTGTCTTGGTAAACTAAACTCTCCAAATATACATATATACAAGTCGTGCATGCGTGGTCCCCCTCTGTATGTGACTCGATGTGGCGAGTGTAAAATGCAATAAATTTGGACAATTTGGGGCATTGTTGACCCCTCTTTGACCCCATGGGGGCGCGAACCAGAATTTTTCTGAGGTCAAGGATGGTGATTTTATAACTAGAACAATTGCCTCTACATTCTGGCCAAGTTTTTTAAAAATTGAATGTATGGATCAAACGTTATGGGAGAAAAAGGTCATTTTTTTCCATTTTGGGGGCTTTTGACTCCCTGGGGGCGTGAACCAGATTTGTTTTCAAGGTCAGCGATACTTATTGTCTATTAGGAACAATTGCCTCTATATTTTGACCGAGTGTCAGAGAAATTGAATGGATGGATGAAAGGTTATGGGGCAAAAAATGTCATTTTTACTATTACTGGATTACTGGATTACTATATATATATATATATATATATATATATATATATATATATATATATATATATATATATTATAATATAAAATGAAGTAATAAAATAAGGTGTCAATCAAATTTTATTAGAATTCAAAGTTCATGCAAAGCATCCTTAAGTCCTTAGCTCATGAGTTTTCAAAGATAATTCTTCTCTTCAGAGGACCATTACCTCAGTTATACTACTACAGGCAATAAAATTACGCTTTGAAAATATATAAAATTATATACAAAAATACATAAAAATACATAACATCAAACATATCAATCCAAAAACATACTTTTGTTGAATCCATACAGTCCATCCAGGTCATACAAGTTGAGAAGCATAATCAGGAAGGACATTACTCCAATATACAAACAGCAGTCCAAATACGTGAAATTGAAGGGGCCGGCAAAGTTATCCAGTCGCGAAATGTGTCCATATTCAATGTTAATGATAAATAAATCAATCAAAATAATACAAAAAGTCCAATCAAAGTTCCGAAATCCCGACTTAAGGATGCTTTGCATGAACTTTGAATTCTAATAAAATTTGATTGACACCTTATTTTATTACTTCATTTTATATTATAATATTAATTCTCTATCCAGTATATTGAGCTTCAGTTTTTTATCCGGATGTTTCACTAATTATAAGATATTAGTTGACGCTTATATCTTTTGTTGGATTGCTTCATATATTCATATATATATATATATATATATATATATATATATATATATATATATATATATATATATATATATATATATATATATATATATATATATAGTAAGTTATGAACATTTATTTATGTCAATTAAGCTACACAGAGGCTTCCACGTTTCATCCCCGTAGTGAGTCGTAGTGAATCGTCAGACGAAAAGCGGAAGCCTCTGTGTAGCTTAATTGCCATACATATTGGTATAACTTACTACCTAGCTCTACTCACGTATTGAGCATTGTTGAAGTAAATACTGACAATTGATTCATAAAAGATCACATCTCCTTATAACATGTTATGTGGATACATGAAATAATATATATATATATATATATATAGAGAGAGAGAGAGAGAGAGAGAGAGAGAGAGAGAGAGAGAGAGAGGGGGGAAGATCAATTTTACCTACACAGATCCCGTGGTATCAGTCGGTAAAGATGCCTCAGGCGATTAGAAATAAACTTACCCCGTCTTAAAGGGTGAACATGAAAAGCCTGCACAGGACAATACCTCACACTGGCGGAATTAATTCGCGAGGGCCAAGACGGTATCGGTCTATAAGGGTGTAGCATCCATCGGAACAGATGCTACACTCTGATCATAGCTAAAAGTTCAACAACAAATAAATTAAAAAATTGAATAATGGGAATGAATTCACGTGAGTTACTCTCGTATCTGTGAATTCGAATGTATTAATAGTCAGACTGGCAGATCCGCTGTCACGTCCGTTGTCACGCTTTACCATCAAGAGTAAACAATGTCAAAATACATTTGTTTTTATTACTGCTGTTGAGTAGCCACCCGGTTACATTAGTCTAAACAGATTAAATTACGCTGTAAAGGATTTGTCTAGACTCTAATTAATGTTGTCATCAAAAGGCAGCTAAACGCATTGGCCATTACCCTTTCAATTTTCAAGTGAATTGATTTTAGTTGGACCGTCTGAGGAGAATTTAGCACGGATTATTCAGTTATTCTTAATGTTTCTTTTTACTGAGTTATCTTTATATGATGATGTCACAATCAATTTATTGGAATTCCAATCCAAAAATAAGCAGACGGTAACTTATTCGAAGTGATACCCCCATACATAGTGTTGCTCTATGAATGTTCTATGTCCTGCTGAACGAATTTCTCTCCGAAGTTCTCTGGCAACATCGTATTGGCGCTCTTGATGATCTCTACACCTTCAAGCCCTGTTCCCTGTATGATCATTCTTAGCTTTAAGAAAGTCACACGAAGTAACGTCATATTGATTTGTATAGTATATAAATATAGTGATGTCTTCTCCACTATGATGTCCCGCATTTTCATAGTGTTCTGAACAGGTGCTTTGTCGTTGATAAGAGAAAGAGAAGTTGTAAATACGCAAGTACAAACACTGCGATCGTTGAAGAAACCTAAAATTATAATTATATATAATTATATATCTATATATATATATATATATATATATATATATATATATATATATATATATATATATATATGAGTGTTTGTGTGTGTGGGGGGGTGTACATCAAGAAAATGATCAGGAAATGGCTGATAACGGATGGGTGATTAAGCATATTTAACCCTAATGTTTTACAAACAGTTGACATCAAGTGTTCGAAACTTCTCTGAAATTCCTAATTACACACACACACACACACACACACACATATATATATATATATATATATATATATATATATATATATATATATATATATATATATATATTCCCAATATGACCTAAGGTAAGGATCAGATTATTACTCTCCCTGATGAGATCTCAGCTTTTAACTTCTGTTGATCGATAACATCGACATGCCAGTGTCGCAGATAATGTACGTGTAAGTATAAATAAAAATAATTATATATATAAATATATATATATACACGTAAACATATATATATATATATATATATATATATATATATATATATATATATACACAATAATATTTATAAATAAATATTTATTAATTATTTTAATTACCTACAGACATCGATGTTTCATGCTAACGCAATCCTCAGTGTAGAGACTAATTCTCAACAGTCGGTGGGCGCGAACTCCGATCACAAATCGCCACTGATTCGTAGTCGAAGATCTTATCCATCGGCCATAGCCAATTAGTTAGTTAATATAGAGGAATTTTAAATGTAAATAGCGAATCGGAGGCTAGATACCAAGCAGTAAAGAGTGATCGTACGAACGGCGTTCGGATCGTGCATATAGCTATTTGCACTGCTTGTTATAAAAGTTACTCGAGAGTGCCCAGCCTTTGTGTGAGGGGGCTGATAAA
>OY744535.1:13022706-13062706 GCA_963556195.1 Sepiola atlantica
TTGTCACTTTTTTAACCTTGTATATCTCTTACCTCTTCCGGCCTTCACTAACCTATTTAACAATTTTCTTAATTAACCTCCATATAACTTCTTTTTTTTTTTTTTTTTTTCTTTTTTTTTTTTTAAATAAAATTTCAAAGTTTATATTTTCCCATATCTATTTGAACTAGCATCCCGTAACTGCTTATTTACTTCAACCCATAATTTTTTCCACCTTGGAGACTCCCATCCCGGATATCCTCTCTAGGTCTTGTTTTCCTTTTTCTTTTTTCTTTTTCCTTATTCTAATTTTCATTCTTGAGCTCCAATCTTATCGACTTTTCCCTCATTCTATTATTAGTATCTTATTTTTAATTTTTTTATTTTTTTATTTTTTTATTTTTTATTTTTTATTTTTTATTCTTTCGGTCAATCCTCAATTTTCCCTGCGAGCTTAAGACTAATCTTATTATCTATTTTTCATTCTTTATTCTTTTATTTTCTTATTTCTACTTTTTATACTATTTTTATCTTTATTTTTTATCTTTACTCTTTTAATTTTTAACTCATTTTCCTAGTCCTACCCTTCATATATATTTTGCCTCATTGTTCATATCTAAGGTCATTTGTTTAAACTTCTAAACCCCCGAACTCTGTTCTTATACATATTCTGATATTTTAACCCCTTATCCTAACATTCGTTAACTTACCCCCACTCCTTTCTTCCCCTTTTCTATTTGAATCCTAACTTCCAATTTCAACTTTATGTTTCACCCCCCGACTTTCACACTCTTAGTTTTATCCGCATTCCTTCACCGCATCGCTCCCTTTCTCCTCCCCCCTCTCTTTCCTCGTACCCGTCCCTTTCTCCTCCCACACACCACTTACCCGTTTCCTCCCTTGCCCATTGGTCGCATATTATATTCCTGTTTTCACTGTCTTTGCTTTTCTTCATTTATAGCCGGCTTTCTTAACTGGGCAGACTTTAAATATTCTCACTGCCCCTTTTTTCCACTTTAAAACACTTTCTTTTGTCATCTCTGCCCGGGAAGTTTCTTTAATGGCGAATATTTTACATCTTAATCTCCTCTGACACCTGCCTGCATCATCGAATGTACCTCTTATTGGACTCTTTACCCTTCTTGGATCTTCTATTTTCGCCGTACCTGAAGTTGTGGCTTCTTGGATTTTAACTTTGAAACTTCTCTCATTACTTCTCGTGCCTCTAACGACCTACCTATCTACATCGTATCCTCTCCGCTGGACTCTTCGACACCGGACTTTTTGGCAATCGGACATTTGCTTGCACCCTGGCACAGTTTTGCCCTACGTTTCTTTCCCTACAACTTTTATTTTATTTCATTTTTTCAAATTTTAAATCTTGGCCATTGCCAACTTATCTATCCCAGCGACTTCCTCTGATGATAAGATTTTGATCTTTGAAAAGCCTGGCTTAAGGAAAATTTAACTTGAATAAATTGCCTTTTTGCGGAATATACCTTGCTTTGAACTTTTGAATTGAATTTTGATTTGGCTTTTGCTTTCTCTAATTCCTTTCCATTCTCCTTCATTTCTACCTGCTCTATCCTGGATATTGAGCTGTATACTCTTCACAATAGGGTTTTACCTTTCCTAAAAGTTCGCTTTTAGTACACCTCTTTATATATATATATATATATATATATATATATATATATATATATATATATAAGTAAATTTCGTGTACAACAGAATCGTAGGATGAATTTTAGAGGAAGCATTATTATAATCAATGAAACAGACAAGTGGGAAAAAAAGGAAGGAAAATTGTTAAAATTACCTTAAGGCCTTATCGTCTGACCGTCTGAGAGGAAACGTCAGAATGGTAAATTAAAAACTAAAAGTCGAATGAGATATGAAGGGAAAAAACTTATTTCAGTTGGAGGAAACGATTGAGAGGGAAAAAAGGGTAAATCTCTCAACGTTATGGTGGCTTTGAATCATTAAAGATCTCCAACTGATGCTTCAACATTTTTTGTCTACACAGGCTAGGTCGAGAGTTGTTAATGACTAACGCCTCAATAATATTGAGATGGTAGTTCGACCTGGCACTGTGTAAAACAGAAAACCACCCATCGGAATAGTTGTCAGAACAACTATTTGTACTACCGAGGTGATTACCGATGGCTGATTCCTGTGCCTGGAGGTTCCCTGATGATCTCGAAACTTTGTGTTGACGAATATATATATATATATATATATATATATATATATATATATATATATATATATATATATATATATATATATATATAAACAGGTCAGCTTAACTTTATTCGAATTGGCCTTAGCGGCGCTTGCATCTAAACAGGAAGTTATGGTTTGCCCAACTCCTATCAGCTCATAAGAACCCTTAATTGGACATTATAATATTCATCACCAAGTGAGTTTTCTGAGCTTTTCATATAATTTGGTATTTTCTATCGTTTTATTAATTTGCATACACCTTAAATACACTTTTCACTGTCATCTACTGCATCGATAGCAAACAAATTTCCCGCCTGGATAACTTTTTCGTTTTTGGACTACCATTCACAATTTGGATTGTTTTTTAATCAACATCTTTGACATCTTTCTTGAAGCTGTTTTAAACTTTATGACTTGGATGAACTGTATAAGTTTAACAAAAAAGTATGTTTTGGGCCGATATATTTTATGTTTTATATACTTTTATGTATTTTATATATATATATTTTTTTATATTTTCAATGTTTAATTTTATAACCTGCAGTAATGCAATTGCGGTAATGGTCCTCTGAGGAGAAGATTTTCTTTGAAAACTCGTGAGTTAAGGACTTTAAAGTACTTTGCTTGAACTTTGAATTATAATAAAATTTGATTCGCACCTTATTTTATTATTTCACTCTGTCTAGTGCTATATATATATATATATATATATATATATATATATATATATATATATATATATATATATATGTATGGCTGGGCATTCTAAGTGAATTTAATAACAAGCAGTACTACTAGCTTCATTGCGAGATCCAACACGATTTTTTGTTGGTGATCACTCTTCGCTGCTTGCTGTAAATACTTGCCGACTTGGTATTTACAAAGTTAATTTCGTACTAAAAAATTCCAAGCAAATTACTGGTGTCCAACTGCTAACACTCTTGACTGCGAATCAGTGGCAATTAATGATCAGAGTTCGCGTCCGTCGACCGTTGGGAATTAGCTTCCTGCACTGAAGATTGCGTACGCATGAAACATCAATGTATGTAGGTTATAAATAATTAATGTTTATCTATAAATATTATATTAATATATATATATATATATATTTAATCTCAAGTCAGTCTTTCTTGAATATATATATATATATATATATATATATATATATATATATATATATATATATATATATATGTATGTGTGTGTGTGTGTGTTCGTTCATCCGATTGAAACCGGTAAATTTCACGTTTCGTTTGTCTTTAATTTCCTGTTTAATTGTTTTTTTTATTGTGTCTTTTATATATATATATATATATATATATACATATAAAGAGAGAGAGAGAGAGAGAGAGAGAGTATATATATATATATATAGTACTTATAGTTATATATATATATATAATTTATATATATATATGTGTATAGTTAGTATATATATATATATATATATATATATATAGTGTGTGTATAGTTATATATATATATATATATATATATATATATATATATATATATATATATATATATATATATATATATATATATCCCTGCATGTATTTTATTGTGTTTATGTGTGCGTTTTCATATAAATAATGTACATTTAATGTATATGGGAGCTGCTTCAAATAACCTGTCATAAGAGTCAATGTTTTCTAAAATCACGTAAAGATTCGCTTAGAGTTGACGTAATACGAAAACAACTACATAATTGGAAAAAGTTCCGGATCGAAATTGGACAAGGCAATTCGTTCCGGGCGGAAGCCCCGACGCCATGTCAATTCGCACATCTTGTTTCTGATGAGCTCATTTTCTTGTCATTACCAGCGAAAATGCAACCACGCAACGCATGCGTGTGAAAAGAAATATAGGCGTGAAACCAAAAAAATCGATGCATCAGGTTGAAACGAAAGTTCTGTCTGTATTCGAAGTCTCAATGAAACATTTTCAAACAGAGTTCTTATTATTTAAGCGTAAATGAATTCCCCGCTCTTTCCCTTGTCCATCTTTCTGTGAGCCGATAAGACTTTTAATTTCATGTTCAAAGAATTCATTTATTTTTCAATTAAAAATGAAACACGCTTTTAATTTCGACGTAAATGTTAATCTGCTCAGATTTTAATTTAAAAGTTTAAAGAAATGGTTTCGTCCACTGCAATGTTCAGATACTATAGTGGATGAGGCATAGATATTATTTATAAAATGATTTGTCCTTTCTGCAATGTCATCCTTGCGTTGACATGATGAAATGTGAGAGAAATCACACGATATTTATTTTCAACCATAAACCAATTCACCGCGCATTTTTAAGTGACAAATAACATAAGTATTCTCTTATTTATGTATGTGTTTTATTCCCGAATTGTACTGACCGACTTTGAATAAAGAGTGGATTTTAATACCTTAGAATTCAACCCTTATGTGTGGGTTTCTCTTGGTTAGGCCGGAAAGTTGTTGTCTTGGAAAATGTAATAAAGGATACTACCATATCTGCTACCAAAGAGTTATACTTCTTCTACCGGGATGGAAACCTCACACTGGCATTTTTCTATATCTCTATATAGCCACATTTGCCGTTACATGGAGTATTGTTTCCACTCCTATACTCTTGGGTAGCGTGCAAAAAAAGAATTTCCAACTTAGTAGGTCCCATAGTCTCTGACAAAGTCCAGTTTACTACATATGAATTTCTTCAACGTTACGCAACCCTAAACCTAACCCTAACCCTAACCCTAACCCTAACCCTAACACTATACCTAACCCTAAACCTACACCTAAACCTAAACCTAACCCTAACCCTAACCCTTACCCTAATCCTAAACCTAACCCTAAACCTAACCCTAACCTTAACCCTAACCCATACCCTAAACCTAATCCTAACCCTAACACTAAACCTAACCCTAACCCTAAACCTAAACCTAACCCTAACCCTAACCCTAACTCTAAACCTAAACCTAACCCTAACCATAACCCTAAACCTAATCCTAAACCTAATCCTAACCCTAACCCTTACCCTAACCCTAAACCTAACCCTAAACCTAACCCTAACCTTAACCCTAACCCATACCCTAAACCTAATCCTAACCCTAACACTAAACATAACCCTAACCCTAACCCTAACCCTAAACCTAAACCTAACCCTAACCCTTCCCCTAACCCTAAACCTAACCCTAACCCTAAACCTAATCCTAAACCTAATCCTAACCCTAACACTAAACCTAATCCTAACCCTAACACTAAACCTAACCCTAACCCTAACCCTAAACCTAACCCTTAACCTAAACCTAACCCTAATTCCCGACCTACCCGGCTAGCAGCATCTCCTACCCATTAACCGTAGATGTCACTTAGTGCTGGAAATCTTTTAAATCTGGTAGTTTTTTATTCTGACCGGTTGCCTTTGGAATTGCGTTTCTGCTACTTACTTCCCGAGCGTACCCACATGCAGATATTTAAATGTAATGTTAACAAACATATTGCTGCCCAACTCTTCGTACCCAGGTTGTCCCCCTATATATCTGGCCTCTATCAAGCTAGCCTCTTATGCTTCAGTGGCCACATGTCCTCTATGAAGTGAACAAAAATAAAAAGAAAAAAGAAAGATTCGTTAAGAACGTCGTCTGCATTACATTTGGGTCATTACGTCATCACCGTGTTTTTGCGTCGTTTTCCTGCTGCAGTTGCGCTTTTTCGTATTGTTGCACGGATAAAGAATACCATCAAAAATGGGATATTTGCTTTAACAGGTTTTACGTGAAGTAGAAAATCATCTCGACCTCGTTACATGGCTCGTAATTTTCTCGTTGATAGAAAACAGCAAATTGTCTCGTTGACATCTAAAAAATAGTTGCTCAAGATTGCTTTGATAGAGAATCAGCAGTAGTCGTGCATTGTCGTTCCTAGTCGTGCCTAGTCTTACCTGAATCTGCCGTGCATAAATAGTAAAATCTTTTAGGCGGAGTAGTTGAGAATGACAACAACCGTGCCGCTTGCAATACTAATGACGAACTGATTTTTAGGATCAAACTAGTTCAGACGTATCCCGCAGGACACCGTCAAGGACGCGTGATGCAGTTTCAGGCTCCTCCTGCAGACCCTACTTGAAGCTAAAGAAGACTTATACGATGGAACTATATTCGGTAAAAGAGTATCTAATAGATGCACTTTGAATTTTAAGAATAAGCCAATTACTTTCTAAGATAGAACATTTTTTCGAAAAGTATAAAAGTTGTCGAACATCATGTATATATATATATATATATATATATATATATAGTCTAAGGAAGCTTTGAGTTATTTTAAACAAAGAATGAAAATGCAGTTTAAATTCCCAGGGATACTAACTAAATCCAAGATATCGCAGACTGAACACTTGCAGAAGCTGACTTACTGCAAGATAATTCACAAATAAAAAAGGGATTACAAATATCTAACAGTGAATCAAAAACAGGGGACCTTAACTTGAGCGTGAAATATTAAACGGGGATCATCAGCTGTTTACCATGTAACTGTTTCGGAGATTTAAAAACAAGACAGCTATAAGATTCATGGCGAGCCAGTGGTACTGATCAAATGACCATTTCCCCAATAATCAAATGTCGAAATAATTCAGCTTTAATTTCACTAATATATACATAAAAAAATAATAATATATTACCCTTAAGACTACAGTGTGATATGGTATGGTATATAAAATAATATTTATTATACCAATAATAATAATAATAATACTATTCAAACACAACACCCAACAACCACTCTGCGATATGGTAGCTACCAATAAAAGTATATAGGAACAAAAGTTGTATTACAAAAAAAAAGCTTAAGTACATTTGGTACCAGATAGGCACGTAGATAAGAGAAAGGAAACCTGAAATTGTCCGGGTGATATATATATATATATATATATATATATATATATATATATATATATATATATATATATATATATATATATATATATATATATATCACCCGGACAATTTGCATATATTTTTCACGGAACTTTTCTTTTCATTCACTACGTTTTTTTAACAAAAATTCTTTTAATAATAATTTTCATATTTTTCAAATATTTGAACTTTGGTTTTTTCGAAAGCCAACTTATCCATCTGTATTTCTCCTCTGATGATAAGATTTCGATCTTTGAAAAGCCTTGGCTTAAGGAAAGAATAATAAACACTAATTTATTACTGAATACACCTTGCATTAAACAATTGAAATAAATTTGGACAATCGTCGCATATTTATCACTCTTATTTCTTCTATCTCTCTCTCTCTCTCTCTCTCTCTCTATATATATATATATATATATATATATATATATATATATATATATATATATATATAACAATCTGCACATTATCATTGCGTAATAATTAAATCGTTTCAGCATTAAATGTCCCCCAAATGTGTTAACATGCAGTTAAAAAGTGCAGAACTAAACACATTTTCTAAGCAAGAATTATCCGTTCGGTAGTATGGGAAAGCGCACAAGCCCTGTCTCCTATAATTAACGGACTTCGATGTTTCTAAAATGAACTACGACAGATAAACAAAGCTTTGCCGGCGGCAACTCAGTCAATAACCCTTAATCCCACGAGGCGTTCATGCTGAATTGTGCCCAATAAATTACATTAAGATCAATCGTAAAGATATCCGTCGACACAAACGGTTTTGCCTTGGAAGACCCGAGGGTGTCCGGATAGTGAGGAGTGATATCTATACAAACGCTTTGAACGGTATAGAGGTCGTATGACAGCCACGGAAAACGGATTAGTTGACTAAAGAAACGGTGAACATACGGGATCGTGTGGAGGTGAGACGCGGTGTGTAAACTTAGTCATGTTGTCTTTCGTTTGAACATAGTTTCGCTCAGCCAATTATCTTAACCAGTCATAAGAAAACTGTTCCTTGCGAATCACATCCGGCCCGCGATGCTTTATGAATGGCCCGCCTAATTTCACAAAACGTTTTGTTTAATTATGTACTTTTCTTTTTCTTATATATTATTTTCAGTAATGCTTAAAAAATTAAAAAACAATTCTACTACTTGTACTTTATATTAAGTTTATCTTCAATTTACATAAAAAATTATACGATTATTTTCTATCTGAACAGTTTTAAAATTCCGACTACGTTTAAACTAACCTAACTCTTACTGCCACCTGGCTATCCACAAACTACCCTTCCACCCTAACCCTACGATGTTATAACGATCCCCATGCTATTTTCCATATATGCCTACTCCCCACATTGTAACGGAGGTTTTTAACTAACAATTGCATGTTTAAACATCCACCACATTCTTACTACGTGTACATTATTCTCCCAACCAACACTCGCTCCTACCCTGCTATTTCGCATATTTGATTTATAAATTGCATGTATACATATTTACTCTGTTTAGTCGTCACGTTTATTCTTGATAAAGTCTTTGCTAAAAGCCAAATCATGACCCTGTGTTAATCTCTCATTTTTTTGCAGATTACTCTGTCTTTTGTCTCCTTTCCCCTATTTCCATGTTGTTTATACACATGTCATTATAAAATCTATCTTTATCCGGCTTTTTATTTACGAATCATGAAAATATTCATTTTTAATATTTGATAGACGAATCCTATTTCATACGTTATATATTATTTCAAGCATTCATTTTTCTTTGCATAATTCTGCAATGAACCGTTGCAGAAACATGAGGTAAAAACATATATGATGAGTTCGATATTTTTTTATAAAGAACCAAGAGAATATTATTCAAGGACGGGTAAAACTACTTTGTGAAACACAACAGTGTTACATTATTACTATGTCCCCTTACGAAGATTAAAATCAACATACAATGCTACTAAGACTTATGTCTAGAATCCTTATTAATATTTTGATCAAAATGTATTAAATTATTTTTATTCTAAAAAATGTATAAATTTAAAGGGGTCAATTTAAGAGGGCATCAGCAAAAATTGAAAAACAGGGAATTTTGCTTTATTGGTATCTGATGAACAGGGATCAAATTTAATACAAATCTGAAATATTTGAATTTTCAAATGAGACGTTGTGTGTATATTATACGTCATAAAAGTGTGTATATTATACGTCATAAAAGTATGTATATTATACGTCATAAAAGTGTGTATATTATACGTCATAAAAGTGTGTATATTATACGTCATAAAAGTGTGTATATTATACGTCATAAAATCCTTTTACCCAAAAGAAACTGAAATTTGGGGAATATTTTCTTAACTGATATATAATTCCTATTGTTAAAATTTCACAAAACTTGGAGGTTTCTGAATTTTAACAAAGGGCTTCCACTTCCGGTTGCATACTTTTGCATAAAAGTAAATTAAGCTAAATATAGCCCACATCATATACTCTTACGCCTAGTAACTGTGTTCAACAATTTGTACTATCATACGTTCAAAAACGCTTTTTTACCGAGTCATGGACCGTTGAAACGAATACTGTTCTATGGTAAACATCTAAACCTTGAATGTGTACGATAGTGCACTATTATATCTACAGATGGGAAAGATAAACATTACTATTTTTACAGGAGAACAGGTTAAAATAAGTCTGAACCTGGTGTTGGCACATACATTAATTGTTATGGTGCCGTACCTATATGACGAACAGCGGACTCGTCCATTACTTGTAAAAGACTGGAAGCATTTAAGCTTCTCGTGGTGATTGGATTGCACGCCAGTCTACCCTGGAAGTCAGGACTGATATACCACTTCTCTTGTTCTCTGTACATATCTTTTCTTCAATATATACTGTTCATCTAGCCCCCTTGTTCGGTCTCTTCATTTCGGCCCCTAAACAGGATCGCAACTCTAATAAACCGTAAAAATGACACTAAACAAATACAAAAGTCGTGCGGCTCAGAAGAAATACCTAAGTATCATTATCGACAGGGGATCATTTGATAGCTAACATTTGAGACCCACGCAGCATCCTGCAAATAGTTGACTTTCTTATTTAAGATAACAGAATACAACAGATTGAATAAAGTTAAATAAATCTGTTTAAAACAAACAGCAGGAGAAATGAACCAAAATAGAGATTAAACAAGTAGTGAAGTGCTATTATAAAAGTGTTATGATCCTGTTTAGGGGCCGAAATGAATACACGGAACACGGGGTTAGGTGAACAATATATATTGAAGAAACGAAATGAAAAGATGTTTTGTGGAATAAGCTGAATTCAGACTTGGCACATCTAGGTTTTCAATCTCTATCGTTAAGTACTTAACCGCCGTCACCTCTCTAACCCTAACCTTTCCCCTCACTCTAACCTTCCAGGGCGTAAATAAACTCATGTATTATAATTCCTAGAACAGGTTAATAAGCAAAAACTTTATAGAAAACTTTAATTTCGTCATTTGTTATCGACAGATATTGATTAGTGTCCTGAAAAAGAAAATTGTTTATATATGATTCACCGTTGTTGTGTAATTTTTTTTTTCATTATAATTTTGTTAATTATTTCTTCGCTAAAAACGCATGAGCAAACTCGAAAACATATTTGTATACAAATGAAAGCTTACGTAATAAGTTTTCATAAAAATTGGAATAGACATTCTCAATATTCTCAACATGAGGTTTAGTAGCGTTATATCTTGATTTTAATCTTCTTAAGGATACATAAAAGTGGTGCAAAACCGTTCTGTTCGGAGAATTGATTTTACTCGCCCTGGGACGGGTATTCTTCTAGTATTAATATGGATAAGTATTTTTCATCGCGTTGTATTATTATTTCCGTAATTATGATCATACATATATATAGTTCATCCACAGAGCTGTTTCGCCTTATCACAACTCTTTAATGTGGTTGTTTAGCTTGTCCCATAATTCTGACACGCACACGCGCTGCCTTAAGAATGTTAAAGTTCGAATAGCGAAGAGCGGCCATGTTATTTCTATCTTTCGTCCATTTCTACTCAGAGTTTTCCCTACTTATTTCACAAACGTTTCGGTTCAAACTGAAACAATCTCACAATTTACGCGAGAAGTCATCAAATAAACTGTCTTCATAATTTAGAAACCGCGAAGGTTGATGTGGCGAAGTTGATGCTAACGTGGACGCACCACCTAGGGGCGGCATTTTCAAAGCCAGACTGTTCAATTGCACCACTTTTACTTCTGCATGATTGCAACTTTCACGTGGCCCCTCATGTTTGAACATCAACCCATACTCGGAACCGAAAACTAAAACATGAAAACCGATCGAGGGGAAGACACCATATGAACACATACACGTCTCTGTCGTTAAGTACCTAACCGCCGTGACATCCCTAACCATAACCCTACCCCTAACACTAACCTACCCCTACCCTTAACCCTACACCTAACCCTAACCCTAACCCTAACCTTAACCTTAACCTTAACTTTAACCCTAACCCTACACCTAACCCTAACCCTAACCCTAATCCTAACCCGAACCCTAACCCTACCAAACCTCTACCCCTTCCCCTACCCCTAACCCTAACCCTACCCCTAACCCTAACCCTAACCCTAACCCTAACCCTAACCCTAACCCTACCCCTACCCCTACCCCTACCCCTTCCCCTTCCCCTACCCCTAACCCTAACCCTAACCTTAACCCCTACCGCTAACCCTAACCCTACCCTAACCCTAACCCCACCCCTAACCCTACCCATACCTCTACCCCTTCCCCTAACCCTAACCCCAACCCCTAAGCCTACCCATACCTCTACCCCTTCCCTATCCCCTACCCGCACCCCTACCCCTACCCTACCCTACCCCTAACCCTAACCCTAACCTTAACCCCTATCCCTAACCCTAACCCTAACCCTAACCCACCCCTAACCCTACCCATACCTCTACTTCTTCCCCTACCCCTAACCCTAACCCTAACCCTAACCCCACCCCTAACCCTACCCATCCATCTACCCCTTCCCTATCCCCTACCCGCACCCCTACCCCTACCCTACCCTACCCCTAACCCTAACTCTTACCCTTACCCTTACCCTTACCCTAACCCTACACCTAACCCTAAAACGGCTACACAAGACTGATCCCCATACAGCGGAGGAGAATCTGAGCATCGGCGTCGCCATTGAAATGAAGGACGAACAATAAAACGTATATTAATCAACTGTGAAACATATACGCCGCAAATATTACGAACTCATACATATATAAATATTATTTAAGAATCAATCTTTTTTCTCAAATAGAGTTTCTTAAAGAAACTGGTTCGTACAAACAGTTTTTTTAATCCAGCTTTATAATAACATCTGACAAGAAGAAAATACGAATTAACTTGCATAGAAATATTAATTATCTTGTCATCAAGCAAATAATTGTAAAAACTGTCTTGAAAGGATGACCCAACTAATATCTCAAACAAAAGGAAAGCATACAAAAATCTAAAAATCCAATAAAAACACTCACAGATTATGAATAAACGAATACTGAACGCTAAAAACGACTTCACAAAGAAGAAACTTTGTAAAAACTATTTGAATCAAAAAAGAAATGTTTGACCCGTGATAACCTTATAATTGTTGATACGACCTCCCTGATAACATTGTGTCTGAAATGGGTGTATTTGCTGACGACACTACGTTCTACTCTCGTCATGTGGGTAAAATAGACACGCGCATTTCCGAGGCAATAGCTGAATCCTTAGAAAATTACCTCTAATCTGTAGTGGAATGGGTCATAAATGGATGGCAACATTTAATGGGGCGAAGACAAAGCTTCTATCCTTCAACAAACCCCTCCAACCATCGATTGCCATGGCAAATACCATCTACCTGAAAGTCCAACGTTCAAACTCCCGGGCATAACAGTCACAAGTAACATGAATTGTAACAAATACAAAGACATTGCCAAGGCTGCTGCAAAGAAGATAGGCTCAATTTACCGTGCTTGAAAACTTCTCACACCTGACAGCATCCTATTCCTATATCTCTACAAAGCCACCATTCGCCCATGCAGGGAGTATTGTTTTCACATCTGGGCTGGTGCACCATCTACCAGTTTCTACCTCTTAGACAAAGGTCAAAAAGAGTCTCGAATCTGATATGCCCTTCACTATCCACCAAACCCCAGATCATGTCCCATCGTCGCAATGTTGCATCCTTGTCCATTTTTTTATAAGTACTTCAATTGAATGTGCTCCGATGAACACGCTGCTTTAGTGCCCCCCTCCCGACATAAATACACTCGATCTACCCGACAATCAGCTAAATCACTGTGGAGGTCCCCAGATGCCGGAGAGCTTTCTACTCTAATAGCTTCTTTCTTAGAGCTGCCGACCTTTGTGAACTCCCTCCTTGCCCCCCTGTTTCCCCGACTGCACGGACATGCAGAAATTTAAATGTAATGTGAACAAACACCTAGCTGCACAGATCCCAATATACGATGCCTACCTTAACTTTCACCGTTATTCGCAGTAGCCCTTTACGTCTGCAGTGGCAACGTGCCTTGTTTGGGGTGAACTCAGTTAAAAAAGAATTTAAACGCCAACAACCAAATGAGTAAATGATTCTACAGCAAATTTGGGAAACGAATGTCGACACCATAATCGAGCCGGTCAAATGTCGTAGCATGCTGATGATGCCTACGAAGGCATTATTTAGACGCCTCATGGCAGTCACGGAATATATTCAATCTCTCCGTTTACAATCTGCATCTGATTATGCCTAAACAAACTCGCCTCGGTTATAACCTGTGGTTTCTGGCAAAGCTAAGATAACCACCCTCTTAGTTATCACAGAAGAGTCACTACGGAAACATTGCGTAATTAATAACATAATCGAAGAAATCTCGAGCACTTGTAGCTGTAAAAAATAAACATCCGAGATTTTATTTCTCTATGTTTCAACCCATATAAAATCTTTCTCGGGGCGATCCATTCATTTTCTGCTGAAAGTAATGTTCGCGCTTCGAGATGTAAAATTGATAGCTATGATGAAAATTCGCCACAAGCGAAATTGTACGAGTATTAAGAAGAACGAGCAAATAGGATGTCTCTTCCTGAAGTGATGTTTTACAAGCCCATGTCGAGGAATTGCCTAGAAATTGCTGCCGACATCGACGAGAAACACTTGAGTGGTGTAGTCTATTTTACTAGAGAAAACTACGTCTACTTTCAGAAAGATCACCATAGTTGTAGAGAAATCAAAGGCACTTCCTACTAATCAAATCATAGTAATTTATTAATAAACACCAGAAGATATTAAGGACTAAAAGTATGAAGAGTACAACGTGTGTGTATTTTTCTCCCACGAGTTGTTTTAGTAGTGTTGTTTTACGTAAGATGTTGAATACTGGACTACCGAAAGGTTGTGTTTATCTCTTACTAGCTGGTCATGTGTTTCTCAGCCTGACCCAGGAAATTAAAGAAACAAGGAAGGTCATCCTCTTGAAATAAATTAAAAATGAAGACTTTTTCACCGAAAATTCTAAGCCTTTATCACAATATAACAAATATTCGCAAATAGAACCGTTATAGTAAAATTAACAAAATTTAAAAAAAAATTAAAACATAAATAAACCAAATAAATACAAACGCCGTAACAACAAAAACAAATTTAAAATAAAAGCAGGTACCAAAATATGGAACTGATAAATTGGTTCAGTTTCCACGTGTTAGAGTAAGGTCACCTTTGTTAATTTGACCTACTTAAAAATGAAGAGCGCTAAAGCCTATCAAATAAAGGGCCTGATACCCATTGGCCGGTGAAAATCATAGACCGAGTGGAAGTAATGGAATCTGATTACTTAGTTAGCTAGAGTAAATACTACTTAGATATAATCATCGCAAACCATTATCCACGACTTTAGCCTGAAGATTTCTTCGCGAATGAGACATAGACGTTTCTGTGTTCCTGTACTTGTTATAAATAAATTTTCATTATATGCATATATATAGGATAAGTTGTCACAATATATTTATGGTAATTGAGCTACACAGCGGTTACCGTGTTTCATCCCCGCAAGGAATCTCAGACTATATATATAGCTGGTCTAGCCGCACTGAAGAGCTGTGATACAGAGAAACGGTATGTATGTGTATGGCATTATATATATATATATATATATATATATATATATATAGCAATAGATAAAGTGAAAGAATAAAATAAGGTGCGAATCAAATTTTGGAATATATCGCATGTTTATAGATGTCACGTATTTGTTTATTTTGTTTGCGATACTTTTAAACGAATCTAGTTATTTATATGGAAGAGCATTTTTACCTTAATGCTAGTTGGGGATAATTTCTTTTTCGCCAATGTGATCATCCTTCATTAAGTACGACATATATATTGTTTAAATTCAATTATCCACAGACACGGGGTTGTAATTCATCTTTCGTGTGTATCTGGTGTAAGCATTAGTTTCCCCGATGTTAGAAATCTTTCTGGAAAGACATCGGGTACATACGGGATGGACCACAAGAAGGTTGCCAACATTCCTTAGTTAAAGTGGTACTGTGGAACTGACTGGATTCGAACTTGGAGCACCGTGGTTAATCGTTGACAACTCATCAGCGAGAACCTACCGAGATTCGAACACCGAACCCCAGAGTCTGAAGCCCCATCACATTTATGAAAGGAAGATAATTCTCAACTAGCATCAAGGAATAAACTGGTTTTCTCGGATAAATAATTAAATTCGTTCAAAAGTAGCGCAAATAAAATAAGCAAATAAATGCCATCTATAAATGGCAATGGCGAGGATTGGCTTCGTTGTTTCAAATTTTAGACTATGAGACTCTACTTTCGACATTCGCTAGTTTAAGACACGTTCATGGGGTGTTTTCGCCGATACACATGTATTTAGATAATTCAATATTAAAATATATATGTCACTCAACATTAGAGGGAATGGAATTGGTGAAGCGAAAATTATTCTAGACTAGCATGAATTATTTAATTCGTTCAAAATTATCGCAAACAAAATAAATTAAAAACATAAATAAATTTTTTAAATATATATATATATATGTATAATACATATATATATATATATATATATATATATATATATATATATGTATATATATATATATATATGTATATGTGTATAATTATTTAATAATACATATTTAATGTTTATCCACATACGTATATGTTTCATCCTTGCGGAATCGTCAGTGTGGAGATAACTGTTTAAACTGATCGCACTATTCGGAACACGAGTCACCTTAAACTTAATTCCAGCGCTCTAAATAATGAGGCCATACCCACTGCAACACGACGAGCAGAGAAATACACTCTATTAAGGTTAAAACATGCGGACAAACATAGTCAGCCGTCTTAACTGAGGTCAACAAATAACGTAGAAAGGAACTTGCATTTTCAGCTCAAATACAACGGCTTATATCATTTCTCATTAAATGGGGCCGACCAAAAACGGGATTATAAATAATTATTTAATAACAAATATTTACTTCATGATCCACATGCTATACGCTGAATCATTGAGAAATCTTCAGTGTGGTGATCACTTTTCAAACTGACCGAACCAGTAATGCATCTATCTATCTATCTATCTATCTATCTATATATATATATATATATATATATATATATATATATATATATATATATATATATGAATGAACTAAGACTTATTGGTCCCCCCGATTTATAAAATCGGGGGACTTATGTTTTGAGGCATGTCCGTCCGTCCGGATCTTTCTCCGCTACCATCCATTAAATTTCTCTGAACTTTTGCATGAAGTTGTAACTTTGGTCAGGTTAGAAAGTGACATTCTCCGATTTTTGAAAAAATATCTGGTCAAAAGGCCCCGAAATGGCAAAAAATTTCATTTTTTGCCCCATAACTTTTCATCCATCCATTCAATTTCTCTTAAACTTTGCCAAAATGTGGAGGCAATGGTTCCTAATAGAAAATATATATCGCTGACCTAGGTCACGTGGTTTAGGGCCGTTAAAAATCAAAAAAGTTAAAATCTAAAATCTAAAACAAACAGGACAAATAAATAAATAAATAAAATAAAATAAAATAAAGTAGAAAGAGAGACATATAATGAAGGGAGTAGGGTAAAAAAAGATAGGAAGGTAGATAAATAGAGGAAGGGAAAACGTCTGTTGATTCAGACCGAGAAAGAAGAGATAGGAGGGGGGAGGTAGACATGCACGATTCAAGTATCAAAAAACGACAGTTATTTTCAAGTCGAGCGGATAAATGTATTTCCAAGTGAACTATGATACTGTGTATATGCGCGTATGCGTGCGTGCGGACTCACCGAACAGCTGTTTGTTTTAGATTTAAGATTTTAACTTTTTTGATTTTTGGATATTAAACGGCCCTAATCCACATGACCTCCCAATTTTTGAAATGTTAAATTTCTTTTCTTCTTCTTCTTCTCTTTCTTTTTCTCTCCATTTCATTCTCTCCAAATATGTTCTGAGGTTAAGATCGGATTCTAACTCTGCCTGATGAGATCTCAGTTTGTGGTGGCTGTTTATCGGTGACATCGACATGCCAGTGTCGCAGATTTTGTACATGTCTGTGTAAATAAAAATTATCATATATAAAGCTTTATTTTGATATTGAGCACTTTTTATAAACCCGGTTAAAATTATCTGGATTACCACCCTGTGGATATTTTTACCTGGATTATTACCATTATTATATATATATATATATATTGTGTGTATTTAGGCAGCATTTTTTCATTAAGGCATGTTTTATTAAAGACGACAGAAATCTTCTGTTTAGTGATTCCTTTTTTTATTTTTTCCATTCGTCGAATGATCTTTTTGACGTGTAGATCGAAATGAATTGATGAAGGATCCATGTGTTTGACTAACGTTTTCGATTCTCTCCGGAATCATCTTCAGGTCTTTTATGGCAAAAATGAATAAAAAGCGAGTGAAAGAATGGAATTTCTTAAAAAATTTCTTTAAAAATTTCTTAGTCAAACACATGGATCCTTCATCAATTCATTCCATCTACACGTCAAAAAGATCATTCGACGAATGGAAAAAATAAAAAAAGGAATCACTAAACAGAAGATTTCTGTCGGCTTTAATAAAACATGCCTTAATATATATATATATATATATATATATATATATATATATATATATATATATATATATATATGTATATATATATATATATATATATATATATATATATATATATATATATATATACAAGAACTAAAACATATCCTCATAAGGTAACGCAATTATTTAATCAATTATGAGATTCGGTCATTTCGGGCTATTTCCATTTATAGTCCAAGTACGATTTTGTAAAAAAATAATAGCATAAAAATGGATATAGATGTAAATATAGATATACGCCCGGAACATAAAATAGTAAGCATCATGATTTTACAGAAAGATAAACAATTCTATCGGCTAGCTCTGATGATGTTTTTCTTTCTTTGATAAATTTTCTGTCTCGTTTTCTACTTCCATTAATTACATTTGATTATAAAAACAAGGGAGGTAAGTCTGTATGAACTTTGTTTGTAATTGTTTGTCGGCCAGTGACCAGTAACACCAAACACTCATAAATCCGATTTCCATTACAAGTTAATGAGAATATTTCTGGCTATAATGATTGATAAAAATGATGGCTATATATATATATATATATATATATATATATATATATATATAGAGAGAGAGAGAGAGAGAGAGAGAGAGAGAGAGAGAGATAGATAGATAGATAGATAGATAGATAGATAGATAGTAATGTTATGAAAATATATTTAAGCTACACAGAGGCTCCCGCGTTTTATCTCCGGGGGAATCTTCAGGCTAAAATGCATGGAGTTATTTTTGCCGGGTGTTTTTATATACACGGCTAGCGAGTTAACCAATCATATTCTTTGCTGTTTTTTTAGCCAATCGTAATTTTTTTTTACGTTTTAGTTTTAAAGTTGTTAGGTTTTACGTATCGAGCACCGTTCAAATAAATACTGAAAATCGATACATAAAAAATAATATCTCCTTATAAAATCTTATGTGGATACATGAAATAGTAATATATATATATATATATATATATATATATATATATATATATATATATATACCGATTTTACTCTGAGAATAAACTTGTGCCGCAATAAATTGATTGGTTTACTAACTAAGTTTTTCTAACAAGCAGCGAGAGTTAATGTTGTGTTTACGTATCGACTCTCGATCTGGAAAACGTTCCAATCAGCAGTTTCTTTTATTTAATTACAATGAAGGTAATATCCAGTCCCGAAATATTAAGCGCACTATAAATTCCAAACACAGTATTTCCATCTTAATTTTTCATGTTTATGCGGGTCTGCAAATCCAAGGAAGTACGCCCAATATAGCCAGCCTGGCACTGGCATATAAAAACGGAAAACAATATTACTATAATGGTTAAAGGGCACACTATCTTTGCGAAAAGAAGGACAAGCAGATTTAGTAGTAAAAACCAAACGCAGGGAAACAAAGTAAAAGCAATTAATAATTCTTCCAACAATCTACTTACCCAGTATTTTACTTCTTCCTCTATCAAGAGTAATTTTAAATAAATAGGACATTTCAAAGGACCACATACATTAGGGGATTTTAAATCAATAACATTTTATTTATACAATCATTTATAAGGTCTATGCCTCATAGTTTGGGAGAGAACTCCGAAACAGGTCTGTCCGCTGAATAAGCCCCCAACAAGCTTCCCCAAAACCACGTATCTTTTCCTGGCTTCTAATTTTCTTACGCCATTTCCTTTGATACGTTCATTTCTAACCTCGACTTCGAAGCGGAAATTTCTTTCCTACGTAATCTAATTTTGAAGTAGACATTTCACCCCTTCATAATCTAGCACATCCTACGTACGATCTTTCTACACACGTCCTCTCACCGCGTTACTTATAATTAACTTCCCGGAGGATATAAATGTTCATATCTAATCGGAATTATAATTACATGACAAGAAGAAGAGCTTGTTTTCTCTTATAATATATAAACACTCATGGGTATAAAATGATTCATAATTGTTTCAGGCCTTATGAAGAATCACGAAGACAAAATTTGTTCTTTTATATGAAGAGATTCACCTGGTCTTGTAAGTGAGTTATAGTCACTGGAATATCCTTGTAATTTAATTTCCATGGAGCTAAAATTAAATCACATGAACAGACATTTCAGTGTGCCACTATATTAAACCAGTTTTCTGATAGATTATTTCCCCCAATACACAACACTTCAATTACAAGTGTCCTTGAGAATACCAAAACCTCCTCAAGCAACCCACATCCATCAGCCTGGATCGATAGGCCTTCCCTTGAGAGTCTACCCTTTGTCCAATCTTGTCATTTTTAATGAATTGCCAATGCAAAATCTATTGCTAGTGTCGAAGACAAGATCCGTATAACTTCTGTTAGAATTCAACTGTTTAACATATTTATTTATTACAAACTGTCGAGATTTACCTAGACATCTCTTAAAGATGGTTACTATTTGAACAGATTGTATATTAAGTTAATACATTTATACATGGTTTATGTCTTCCACCTCCATCCTTTTCAATTTCTCTCTCTCTTTCTATATATATATATATATATATATATATATATATATATATATATATATATATATATATATATATATAGTGAATGCTTTTATTCAAACATGTACAAGGTCTGCTACACTGGAATGTCGATGTTATCGATCTACAGCTCTCAAGAGCTGAGGTCTCATCAGGCAGAAAATTATTGTTTGATCCAACCTGGTTGCTGGATTCCAGCAACCAGGTTGGATCAAACAATAATTTTCTGCCTGATGAGACCTCAGCTCTTGAGAGCTGTAGATCGATAACATCGACATTCCAGTGTAGCAGACCTTGTACATGTTTGAATAAAAGTATTCACAATACAGCTCTATATTTCATTGAGCACTCTTTTATAAGCCCGGTTTGATTCCCTTTGGATTTCTACCCTGTGGATTTTTACCCTACCTGGATTACTATATATATATATATATATATATATATATATATATATATATATATATACATGTATATTTACCACCCGGACAATCTGCATATATATTTCACGGAATTTTTCTTTTCATTCAGAGCGTTTTGTTAACAAAAATTCCTTCAATAATAATTTTCATATTTTTCAAATATTTGAACTTTGGTTTTTTCGAAAGCCAACTTATCCATCTGTATTTTCCTCTGATGATAAGATTTCGATCTTTGAAAAGCCTTGGCTTTAGGAAAGAATAATAAACACTAGTTTATTACCTTGCATTGAACAATTGAAATTTGAAATAAATTTGGACAATCGTCGCATATTTATCACTCTTTTTTCTTCTATCTCTATATATACATGTATATATATATATATATTTTTTACATGATTCACCCCAAACAAGGCAAGACGCCACTGTAAACGTAAGGGGCTACCGAGAAAAAGGAAAAGGGGAGAATGATTGGTGGTTCAGCTTAAATTGGGATCTGAGCAGCGAGATATACATGTATATTTGTCATTTTTGTATTCTTCGTCCGCTCTTGACAAAGCCCACGTGAAATTTGGGCGAAACGTTGAGCGAAAAGGTCTTCCGCTTTTCCATTTTTAATTTCATACCGTCGGATTATTTTTATCCTTTCATATACTCATATGTATATATATATATATATATATATATATATATATATATATATATATATATATATATATATATATATATATATATATTACTGACTTTGCAATTCATGTATTAAATTATTGAATGTTTTTGAAATAATAATCATAGAAATAAACATTAAAAGAACATTACCTCGAATTGCGGGCGACGCCAGATAGGGATAACAAGAATTATATACGATATTTATATAAATATTTCTGTCCTTATCATCTTTGTTCCTCGTGTTTTGCCAATGTCTGCGATGCCAGCTGCACGGCAATTTTTTCGTTGCAAAGCCCCCGAAACATCATTAATATTCTTTTCTATTCAATATGGCAGGTGATGTTTGGCGATTCTATGAAAGCGCACACGCGGAACATATATGTGTTGTATACTCGAATCTGTGATGTCACTTTCTGCTTACCTTAGTAGTGGGTACCCAGATTTCGTCTAGTTTTTCTGTGTGTTTCGGGTTCTGAACGATAACAGTGGACGCTGGTCTAGGTTTAAGTTTTATTCAAGGTAAAACAGATGTACCAGATTTAGTTAGTTTGACCAGCAGGGAAAGTAAGAAAGAGAGAGAGAGGGAGAGAGAGGGATAGGGGGAAAGACAGAAAAAAAAGAGAATTACCAGAGAAATTTACTTATACTATATTCGCTACTAGTGTTCATTGTTCAGCCCCGTTAGCTGAAGATAGTTAATAACTGTCTTTGTCAAGCGTCAGGAACAAAGAGAGCGACATCGGTTTTAACCAGAAGTAAAATCACTTTCACTTCCGCTTGACTCTCTCCATCTCACAAGGAGCTCCGTTACTCTCCTCCCCCAACTGTCTTTTTGGTGTTTCTCCATATATATATATATATATATATGTATATATATATATATATATATATATAATATTTGTTAAGTAAATATTAATTACTATTACCTACAGACATCGATGTTTCATGCTAACGTAATCTTAAGTGTAAGGAATATAATTCACGTCGGTCGGTCGGAGGACTCGAACCCGGTTTCCAATTCGCCACTGACTGGTCGGGTATGTTTCCCCACGACCGCCGCCATGTATGTATGCATAGATATAGATATATATGTATGTATATATATATATATATATATATATATATATATATATATATATATATATATATATATATATATATATACGTATATATATAAATATATATAGAGACATATATATACATACATATACATATATATACGTATATATACATATATATACATATATATATATATGTATATATATACATATACATATATGTAAGTATATATATTCATATACATATATATAAGTATATATATACATTTACATATATATATACATATATATCAGAATATATATATATATACATTTACATATATATATACATATATATATAAGTATATATATACATATATACATATACATATATATATACATATATATATAAGTATATATATACATGTATATACATATATAAGTATATATATATATACATGAACTATTATGTGTGGAGTGGAGTTGAGAATTACACCAAGTGTACCTCCTTCAATACGAAGAACGAGCTCATTGCTATGATTTAACTTGTGAAGGCCGCGTGCTATAATGTCAGGACTTTCTTGGTAGCCCACGGCAAGTATTACGAGTGAGCTATATTTGACAATAAATCTTCTGAGAGATACACTTTGAATTCCGAAAATCTATCATTTTTTACTTAAGATATGGCGTTTTCTATTTTCTTTTTCACAAAGTGTCAAATATATCCCGAACACCTTGTATAGATCGAAATATCCAATCAAATTATTCATCCCATCCAATTTATTTGGTTCATATTTAACCCCTTTTAACTCGGGCTCTCTTAACTTTAATGGATTAAATTTCGTTTTGAAGAGATTGAATGCGATTAGATTGGGTAAAAACCATCCTTTTTATCTAATAAAATATAAAGCAAATCCGATGCTCGAGAAATGAAATTGAAGCGTAGAGAAATTATTGTTGTTTTTTGTTTAATAGTATTTTTTAGATTGTTAGGTTTAAAATGGCGTCTACTTATTTTAGGATTTGTGTCTTAAAAATAGTTTTAATAAAGATAATGTTTTGATTAATGAGTGCTTTCCCCAGGATATATAATAACAGTAGTATCACTAGAAACGGATCCGATAAATGTGGAAATAGAACAGGGAGAGAATGATATCATACAACGCACAGCATTAATGAAAATAGCTGTGATATTAAGAAAACTCGTCCAGCGCGGAAACCAAATTACATAAACAAATCCCGCTTCATAAACACAAATAAACCATAAAAAGGACACAGCATGACACCAAGAGCACTGAAATGCCGATTCATGTAAATTTGTATGTATATATATATATATATATATATATATATATATATATATATATATATATATATATATATATATATATATATATACATATATATATATATATATATATATATATATATATATATATATATATATATATCCGTCGGAAATTAACTTCTTGCACTGAAGATTGCGTAAGCATAAAACATCGATGTCTGTAGGTAATAAATAATTAATATTTATTTATAACTATTATATATATATATATATATATATATATATATATATATATATATATATATATATATATATATATATACACACGTTTGATTGGACAGGAGTGCTAGCTTCTGTTTATTCATTTTCTGATCCATTTTTTTCCAGACGTCGAACGACCGATTTGGTATTGTTATCTATGGTGTGTAAGAAATATTTGGGTGAACGTCTTCGACCGTCATCGGTCGTCTTCAGGCGGATGAATGAGTAAGCAAGATAAAACTGGTGAATCCACCAAGAAGACGTTCTTTTAAACATTTCAGTAATACTTCAACATAAGTTCGCCAACCCCCTATAATGAGAATGGTTGATGCTAGGTGTATTTATATGAATGAACAACGCTTGCTATATTTAGTTAATTTAGATTCATGAAAACAGAGTAAGAAAAAGTTGTGGAAGCCGTGATGGACAGAGCAGATTCCCCTGACCTACACGACAAACAATAGCCTGTGCCTTGCATGAATGCTTGATAGGGTGATTTGCATAGCATTCGGGTGAACTGATAAAAAGAAAAGAAGTTTAGTATGAAAATAGAACGAACTGGAGAACGGCAGGAACGACGGTGTATTGCTAGAAGATTGCTAGAAGATTGTGAAAAGATTGCTAGAAGATTGTGAAAAGATTGTTAGAAGATTGTGAAAAGATTGTTAGAAGATTATGCCGCCATCATAACAGATAACATTGATCTGAAACTTATACCGTATTGAGTACAGAGAACTCAACCTCTATGTGGATGCATATACTACAGACGCTCAAGTTTTTTGCCAGCAAACCGGGGGAATGGAGATAGCGAAGATCAAATGTTACGTTGCTAGATCTCCGATCTGCTTATCTTCAAGTGTGCATTGGTGAGTCCCTTTGACCTTCCCAGACCGCTTTGGTTTTCCAATGTAGAAGGTACCGTTTAACGAGGTTGGGATTTGGTCTGAATGTGGCGGCGATAATAAGAAGGCCAATTGTAAACGCAGTCTTATTAGAAGACAACCACATAAAGAAGAAGGCGACCTCAACTTACATCGATGATGTGTATGTAGATAAAAGTGCAGCATCCGCAAACAGTGTTGTAGATGAAAGTGCCGCATCCGCAACCAGTGTTGTAGATGAAAGTGCCGCATCCGCAACCAGTGTTGTAGATGAAAGTGCCGCATCCGCAACCAGTGTTTTAGATGAAAGTGCCGCATCCGCAACCTGTGTTGTAGATGATAGTGCCGCATCCGCAACCAGTGTTATAGATGAAAGTGCCGCATCCGCAACCAGTGTTATAGATGAAAGTGGCGCATCCGCAACCAGTGTTATAGATGAAAGTGCCGCATCCGCAACCAGTGTTATAGATGAAAGTGCCGCATCCGCAACCAGTGTTATAGATGAAAGTGCTGCATCCGCAACCAGTGTTATAGATGAAAGTGCCGCATCCGCAACCAGTGTTATAGATGAAAGTGCCGCATCCGCAACCTGTGTTGTAGATGAAAGTGCCGCATCCGCAACCAGTGTTATAGATGAAAGTGCCGCATCCGCAACCAGTGTTATAGATGAAAGTGCTGCATTCGCAACCAGTGTTATAGATGAAAGTGCCGCATCCGCAACCAGTGTTATAGATGAAAGTGCCGCATCTGCAACCAGTGTTGCTGAACATTTGTCGCTCATTGGACTGATCAGCACAACTTTAAGCGACCGGAGAATTGGGCTCGGGTGCTTGGCTTGACTGTCTGGGGAGTAGACGATGTCCTATTTTTGAAACGAAGGAATGAGTTGCCAGACGTCTCAGACACTATTACCAGAATAACGGTGTCCCCTTTCTCTCTCTATCTCTCTCTATCTCTCTATATATCTATCTATCTATCTATCTATCTATCTATCTATCTATCTATCTATCTTTCTGTGCGGTTGGCTGCTGCGAGAAGCGACGAGTCTCATCAAGCGAAGGAAAGCGCGGTGACATTTTCATAAATCATAATAATGGATTTTATCAATATAGAAAAACGGATTATACACATGAGTAATCGTATAATTATACGTTGATTTTAATCCTTATATGCGGACATGAAACTGGTACAAAGCTGTTCAGTTCGGGGAATTGATTTTTACACCTATGACGGGTATTTTTCTAATATTTATACACATTTAGATATGTGTATATGTTTATATATTTATATGTATAGGGATATTTCCTAAACGAATTAATTAATCATTATGAATTTTGGAACAGAGTTGCTAGGAGTAAAAGTGGGTGCTGGGAGTAAATTAAACGGAATTAAGGGGCAATGATATGGTTACAATCGCCCATTTGAAAATTGAAATGTTTCACGTTTGCATTAATTTGATCTATAACCAGGAGACACAAATTAAGCAAAATTCCCTGAATTTCAATTTCATTTTAAGAGCACTTTAACTTAAGCCTTACATTTGAATTTATTTTTATGTATACTGTGTATTTTTTAGATTGACGGAATGTTTTCCTGTGTTTTTGTAAAAATGCAGAAACCATTGTATCTCCAATTTAGGTATAGTGTTATTTATTGTAATATATTGATGATAATAATATATAATATATATATATATGTTATATAATATGTGTATAATATATAATATATATATATATATATATAATAATATTATAGATAGAGTTTTTAATAGTTGCACGAATGTAATTGTGTTTCACTCTGTCACATTAGTTCACTTAACATGGCCTAAAGAAACCCTAACTCTAACCCTAACCCTAACCCTAACGCTAACCTTTACATTTTTTCGTCTCTGTCTTTATCTCATTTCCCCCCTTAATCTCGTTTTCGTTTCTCTCACTCTTGTTTCCCATCGTTATCTTCTTTCCGTATCTTTTTATTTTGTTTTTTTTCCTTCCTCGACCTTTTTTTCATCCCGTCACTGAAGTCAATTCGCTCAGCGTCCATTGTGAGTTATTCGCGTCCCGTCAAAACCTCACGTAATTTTTTTTCTTTGCGCTCATTTTTCCATTTGTCCATTTTCGACCGACGATAACCTGCTCCTTTCAAGTCCGTCTCCGGTCGTCTCTCACTGTAATTGGAATCTTTACAAGCTCGGCGGATTTCTTTATTCACTAACTACGAACTTAAATGGCTCATATATCGGGATGGTGAATCTATTTTTATTCAAATATGAGCCACTCGGTTCCAAGTCACAGCCGAACGCACAAATGGTTGGTTTCGAGTTCAGTGTGACAATTTAAGCCTGGGGCACTCTATTCTCCCGGGACAACTAAATAGGCGCCATTGGTCAAATCGTCACAATTTCATTCAAACAACTTAGGTCGGTGAGAAGGAAAATTGGGTTGTGCTGACCCGAGTAAAAATACGATTTTGACCCGAGTTGAAATACAATTACTAGTTAAGGTAGTTTCCTTCTTTTAAACTGACATGGCAGAAATCCGGTAAAAGAATTCACAAATGCACCATTAATAAAGCTGGTTTTCTGCCCAAGCTGGATAGATTATATATATATATATATATATATATATATATATGTAATAACAAAATAAAGCAACACAGAATCACAGAATCACAATAATTTATTTCGACCCTTCGGCCTTTTCAAGCACCCAAAACGAAGTAATTACATGTTGTAAAATGAAAAAAAAAGAAACTCACACTCACTATTCAATACACATATAGAGAGAGGGGGAAATTGGGCGATATACAACATAATGCATCTAGTGAGGGGGACAGAGAGTGACAACATATTTAATACATATATGGAGAGAGGGGGAAATTGAACGATTTATAACGCAAAGTGTATATTGAGGGAAGAGGGTGGTAACATATGTAATGCATATATCGAGTGAGGGGGGGGGAGATTGTACGATTCATAACAGAAGTCATATAGTGAGGCGAAAAAAGAGCAATACATATATAGAGAGAGGGGGAAATTGTTTGATTTACAACTGATTGTATATATATTTGTTGAAAAGTTCACTGGAAAAGTTGTTAGATCATTCTACCGTTCCAGAAAGTAACCTGATGCAATTCTCTACTTGTATAAGAGTCAGGCACGACTGCATATGTAATTATGTTTTCATATCTGAGGATGTGTTCCTCGGAGAACTCTTTCCCGCCTTGACAGAGTACAAAACAGACTTCGCAATCTAGTGACATCTGACCAGATCTAGCACATCCGGTCGGAGATTTTGCTGAAGGAAGTGCGTTTTGACAGCGTGGACGATTCGATTGCGTTAGCATGGTAATCTTGAGCGTTCGTCTTCCTGGATTGGCCGTTGGAGAAGCGTAGATGTCTTTGGTGGCAGATGTGTTAGCCAACCGGGTGAGTTTGGAGCAGGTTGTTGGACAAGACCATAATAGGTGGAGTTTTAGGATTGTTGGCCCGCTGAGTCGTATAAGCTAGAGAATGGGCTTGCGTAATATCAGAAAACGTCTGACCCCCAAACAAGTTAAAAAGGACATAGTCAATGCACTAATTGATGTTGTTCTTTTATCAAATTTTCACCAACCAAGATTTTCTAATAAATCATCAAATTTCATACATTAGATTTATTGTCTTTTCTGCATCTCGTAAAGTCGGTTCTTGTTAGGACACCTAACGAAAACGGAATTACCTCCCTTGAACCATTCCGGGAGTTAAGAGTTATCGCCCTTTGAAAAGGGTCGTCTGCCCGGAGAGAAAGAAAACAAAGACCACGGCGTCAGACTGTGAATATATCAATCGCGTCCAGCGACCAATTAACTCATTAATATATTATGTGTTCAGTTTTAATAAATCTGTTAAAAGTTTCTCTTGATAGTTCATCCATTTATTTACAAGTTATTATTTATAATTAACTTAAATTACGAGGTTATAAAAGTTATCTCTCTCGCTTCAAACACTCTCTCACACCTGAGGCTATTCTCTATCCGTACAAATCCACAATACGCCCATGTATGGAGTACTGTTGTTTGGGCTGGTGAATCTCTGTCCCATTTGAGGGTTCTTGATAAGGTGCAGAAACGTATCTGTAATTTGATTGGAAATCTTCTTCTCTACACCTTTCTCTCTCACAGACGTGATGTTGCTAGTCTCAGTCTCTTCTATAAATACTATTATGGCATTTGTTCTTCAGAATTATGTCATCTATTCCCCGCTTCTTTTGTTCCAGCTCGTTCGACTCGTTGGTCTAGTGGTCTCCATCAATTCGCTGTTTTGATACCGCATTGTAATATAGCTTCCTATTCCAGTAGCTTCTTTCTAAGAACCGCACTCTTGTAGGATTCTCTAACTGCTGACTGTTTTCCTCCTACTCATAATCTTGGTCTTTTCAAGACTACGATCAATAGGCATCCCCTGTTTTTGCGATAATCCTATTTGTTCTCGTTTATCTTTTCATCAAGTGGCTTCATGTCTTGTCTGGAGCGATTTCAATAGAAACAAAATGTCTAGAGCATTTTCCAGGAATATTTTCTATAATAGATGTTAGCTTTCTATCTAATTCTTTCCACATTTCATTAACAGATGAGAAAGAATCAGAATTCTGACCAATATTTTATGAAATCGCATTTTAGATGTTGTCACGTATTAGCTTAGACTAATGGTTCACCACTTACCAAGGCCAAAAGCCGCTCGATGATAAGGGTTTGTAAGATTTTCAATTCGATGACGAAACAGTATTATGAAAGGATTTGGACCTGTGATTAATTAACAACATGTGAAATATTAGATGACATTGTACTTGAAAACGAGCAGGCTGTAGTCCGTAGAGAAACATTCCCGAGGTAACGCGTTCTACAGATGTGAAGTTTCCTTTACACAGTACACGGAGGAAGACATTTGAGTTCTTTTGCAGTGTAAGGGTTAGGCTTAGGAAGAAATGTGAGTTCTTTTGCAGTGTTGATAGCGAAGCAATTTCTTGCTGGGGAGGTTTGAGAGGAGGGCAGAACTTGAAACTCGTATCTCTATAAAGGGTCTCTGTCCGCATAACCGTTCCGTCGACCTGTTATCCTGTACGTGTGAAATGTCATCTTGATTGACTGGATGCATTTTAAGGTTATCCGTTCATGTTTCCTTTTTTATAGAAATATCCGAAGAAGAACGCTGAAGGCATTTATCAATATCCCTGTAAATTCGTATGCATATACATATATGGGAGACGAGGTTATTCCGGTCCCTTCCGCCCGGCTTTAACAAACATACACTACTGTTTTGATTGATAACGTTTAAGACTCTCCAGATTAGGAAACTTAGAATATCTTGGCGATCGATCACTAGGTCAGTTTTGAAAGTAGATACATTTTCCCAAGATTTCGGAAGAGGTAAAAATAACCAGAGGCATCTTGGCGAATAGCCAAAACGTCCAAGAAACGATGGTCAAGATCCTTTCAAGAGGTTTGAAAAAGTCTATAAGGTATTATAAAACAAATCTGGGAAGCATTCAGTTCGGCTAATTGTTTACGTCAGTGAAAACACAGCGTAATATTAAGGAGATTTGGTCTCGTTTCATTCTCACAGAAATGTCCATTAAATGCTGTAACATATATATATATATATATATATATATATATATATATATATTCTAATAACCATGTTTTTATTTTATTATTTTTATTTTTATCGTCGTCAAAAAAAATCCAAAATGGTGTATTAGTGGGTTCCCCCACGTGTGAGTTTGCTCTTTTCTTTGTTTTTTTGTTTGGTTTCACCCAAAAATGAACCACTGTGTAGTGTAGGTTTTTTCAAGACACTTTAATCCAAGAACTTTTTACTCTTTGTGAATTTTTCTGATTATTGTAATGTTGCAGAGACGATATTGACATAAAAATTCTTAATATATATACATATATATATATATATATATATATATATATATATATATATACCAACCTTTTAAATAAATATTTATTATTATTACCTACAGACGGGAGGTGACGGTAGTAAAGTGGATAACGACACGGACTGAAGACCTTGGTGTTCCAAGTTCGAATCCAGTCGGTTCCACAGTACCACTTTCACTTAGGGATGTTGGCAATCTTCTCGCGGTCCTTCCCGTAAGTACCCGATGTCTTTCCAGAAAGATATCTAACTAGAAAAACATCAAGAAAACTAATGCCAACGCCAGAATCATCAACCCATCATGTCCACCCAATATTGTGATGTACTTGCATGACAATTTTCTTAAAATTATCATCCTGAGTAAGTCTTACAGTAACGACGAAACGTTGATGAATACATAAAAATATATCTCTTGGTTTTTTTCCTGTTTTCATTTCCCATTACGTCGGAGTACTCTCCTTTTTCATATATATATATATATATATATATATATATATATATATATATATATATATATATATATATATATATATATATATATATATATATATATATATATATATATATTCAAGCAACGGTGGTACGGTTTATAATAATGTATAATTCTTAATTATTTAGTGACTCATATATTCATTTAGTTCTCACGTTTTAGTTTTTAGTATGATTAAAGAGATTACATTCTGGTTTTAATTAAAATGTCTGTTTATGATGTCAGCGGTTAACTACACATTGCTATATAATATTTTACTACCGTGTTATCGATTTTTAAGCTAGTTAAAATTTTAGCGGCTTTTTAGTTAATAGTCTCATTTTATTGTGTCGGAGTAATTTGTATAATGTGTCGTAATTGAGAGTATTTTTATGTGTCTTCGTATCTTTATGAGATAATTTGACCGGACGCCTTTCACTAAGTTAGTCACGCTTCAATTTTAAATTGCATTTTCGTCGACCTGTCATGCATTTGTTTGAAACAGAACACGCGTCGGTCTGTTGCGCTTAAAGCTTAAACACTTTGGTCTCTCAGGCATCAGTTTTAAATTGCATATCAGTTGATCTGTCACGCTTGGCATTTTCGTTTGTGTGTCGTGCTTAATCTTTGAATAGCATTTTCTTTAGTTTATCAAACAAACAAAAATGCTATTATGTCTGTTTTTTTAATTTTTTAACATAGTTCAACCCAAACAAGGCAGGCCGCCACTGTAGACGTAATGGGCTACTGAGAAGAAAGAAAAGGCGAGAAGGTTGGGGGGTCAACCTTAACTGAGATCTGCGCGTCGAGATGTCTGTTTACATTAATTTTAAATTTCTTCATGTCAGTACTGTCGGGGAAACAGGGGGCAGTGAGGAAGTTCCAGAGGCCAGCAACACGAGGAAAGAAGCTATTTGAGTAGAAAGCTCTCCGGCATCTGGGGACCTCCACAGTGAATGGATGGGATTTAGTTGATTGTCGAGTTGGGCTAGTGAATTTACGTCGAGGGGGCACCAGAGGAGCCAATTCATCGGAGCATAATCCATTGAAGTATTTGTAAAACAAGCACAAGGATGCTACATTGCGGCGATGGGACAGGGGCTGGAATTTGGTTGACAGTGAGGGACCTATTAGGTTGGCGACTCATTTTTAGATCTGTTAACGACATATCATTATTTCTGTAAGTCTGTCTGTAACGCATAAGTTTGAAATATTGTTCCGCTAGATCTGCCCTGCTAAATTTTAGTTAACATTTTCATATATGTTCTTCGCTTATTGTTGAAAAAGTATTTTTATTGAACTGTTAAGCGTAATTTGAAATAGAGTTTCGTTGGTCTGTCACGTTTGAGTTTAAAATTGAATGTGTGTTGGTCTGTCACTTTTAATTCTGAAATAGTATTGACATCAATAGTCGCACACATTCATTAGCCGCCTCTCAAGGCTGCTAATTCTTGTTCTCCAATGCTTTATAATACAGACCGAAATCCTCTTTACATCGATGACCACCATATCATGACATCTACTTCTATCATGAGGTATTCACTAATTCGTGTATCTCATTACATATTAAAACAACAACTTAAATCAGTCGTGACAACGTAACGATGGGTCAAAGTCTTACTTGGTGCTTACTTCTCCATATTTTATGAAGTATTCGAGAAGTCATGGAAACGTAAATAACGTAAAAGCTATTAATCTGAGAATAGAATTGTGCATGGTTATTACTGTTATCACAGAGCATCAGATCAATACATTAAATTTGGAAAAATCGGAATTCCGTGAAAATTTTAGTATAAGATTTGCTATAATAACTAATACGAACTCAACCGAAAATATAAATTAAAATTCCGTTATATCACTTTATAACATTTTATGTGGATACATGAAATAATATATATATATATATATATTAGATTTTCGAATGTGATATATATATATATATATATATATATATATATATATATATATATATATATATATATATAATTATTTCCTCAGACAACACCGCAGCCTAGACTAACACGTAGCTGTAAGGCATATTCCGACAACCTTCGTAGAATCTTTAGTCAGTCTTTCTAGATATGCCGCCCTTCGCATAAATAGAACTTAAATTCCCTCCTTGAATGTGGTAATGTCATGTGGTCTTATGGTTACAGCGCTTGCTTATGGAGTCTAGGTAGATTCTGTGGCAGGGGTTCGGACCGTGCAACCGTCCGAGATTATCATCTCTGCACTGATGAGAGTGAAAACTTGAAATGCTAGCGTATGTAGATAAGAAGAATGTGATATTATTTATTAAATATTGTTATTGTTGTGAAGTAGTCCAACAGTAAAAGGAAGAAGTCAAGTCGAGGTTGGGTTAAGATAACAAGTGTATTAACATAAAAGGTACAAAGGTAAGGAAACTGACTGGCACTCGGCTAGACAGTTACAATACTGTCCTTTTTCTTCCTAATGATTGTCTACTCGGACTATTTATAGTGAGAACCGGTGTAGTTTCTTTTTTGTTAGAACGGCCGGTGTAACAGTTATATATATATATATATATATATACAATACAAAACAGAAAGTTTATTCAGCAAATTCATTTATGGGAGTTTAAATTACAGCAAATTTTCAAAATTTCGTTCTGCATGCATAGCTCCATTCTTTTTTGCAAGGAATTTACGACTCTTTGTAGCATATATGATTGATTATGAAATAAATATATATAGAAACAAATATATAAACGAACAAATTTAAAATAACAAATAGCAGTAATTAGAGAGTAAGATAATAATTATCAAAAGTTCATAGTATGTTTGTGCTTCATATGGTAATCATTTAAAATAGCTAAGTGAAGTGACTTATGAATCACCCTATATATATATATATATATATATATATATATATATATAAATAAGGAAACTTTAACTTGAATAAATTGCCTTTTTGCGGAATATACCTTGCTCTGAGCAATTGAATTGAATTTTGATTTGACTTTTGCTTCTCTAATTCCTTTCCATACTTCTTCATATATATCTACTAAATGCTCCTTGTTCTGAACAACTGAAGATATCGATCTGTTTCCATTTACAGGTCTAACTATTTTTCATTGACTCACCTTATTTTTGCTCTATCCAGTATATTGAGCTTTCCTCATCTCACAATAGGTCTAATTCTCTAAAAGTTATCTTTTAGTTATAAACCTTCATATATATATATATATATATATATATATATATATATATATATATATATATATATATATATATATATATATAATTACTTCGGTGATCTAACGGGAACCGGTGTGTCAACGTGATTATGCCGTATATAATATTAATATTAATATTAAGCGGCGTCGAGCCTGGCCAGTACTAAATGGGTGACCATTTGGGAATACCAGGTGCTGTACGTGCTCTCTGCTTATCTCGGCATTGTTTCCAGTCGTCTTGTATTATTACTTGCCATTGGAATCAAGCAATGCCGACTCAGGAGAGCGGTTAGTGGTGATTTCGCAACCCTTGCAATTACAAATTCACGCGCGGGCAGCCCTGGCGGGGCACTCATACGTCGAAATCGACGGGAGAGTCCATCATATATATATATATATATATATATATATATATATATATATATATATATATATATATATATATTCGGAAGTTAGTAAATAGTCTAGATGGCCTGTTCATACACCACCTACCTCTGTTTTATCATGAAGTATAGATTTTTGTCACTCATAATGTATTCTTGTATTAACTTCTCTCCTTCTCCAAATTACGTTTTTCAAGCTCGGTGTTCAATTGTTCATACCAACTAGGTTTTGCCTTAGCAACCGGCTGGTAACCTAGGGATTGCTTCGCTGGTAATCAGACTCTTTTAATCAGTATTAGGTATCATTCGGCTCGCTCCTAGGTTCACATTCCCAGGATTTACCTCACCCATTCGTGGTTGTTTTGTTACCAATTGCCCGAGGCGCCTTTACCGGGGAATTCCGACTCGTCCGTTTTCGGTAATGTTGTACCAACCTTGAGTGTCCCATTGGAGAAGCTGGTGTCTCCATCTTTTGGACTTGCTCCTGTTGCAATGTGAAATACGTAAACCCACACAGCGAAATCCATCCATGTATTTTTAGTTCAATGAATATTTGCTACTACCTATAATAAACCTTATCCTTTTGGCTAAGATCAAAGTGTAGTATCTGTTCCGATTGATACTGCACCCCCATAGACTGGTATTGTCTTGGCCTTCGGGGCTTGATTTACGCCGGTCTATGGGTCTGTCCTGTGCAGTTCTAGGAGGGCCACCCTCCCAGGCTTCGCCTCCCCTCTTTGGGGAGGAGTAAGTTTATTGCTTACTGCCTGAGGCGCCCCAACCGGGGAATGCCGACGGGGCTGCCCAGACAATTTTTAAACCCCACTTTCCCGACCCGACCTTGGGTCACATCTTACTTGTGGGAGTAAGATAAAAACTGGCCTAACTCCTGGAGAGGAGTAAATCAATACTACCTATAATAAATCAATACTACCTATAATAAACATATTTAAAAGTTACTTCTGCTGAGACCATCACTTTATAAAGATATTTAAAAATGCGCAAAATGTTTCCAGAATTTTTATTTACTTCATCTCAAGAAGGTTAGACACAAGGTCAAGTATGATTTTGAAAAGCCAACGCACTAGGAAAAGTGCACTCTTGTCTAAAAAAAATCGCCTGATGATACCTGTTGGTATTGCTAGTAGGGGCGCGTCAGGCGATTAGCAATAAACTAACCCCCTATAATAGAGAAGGTAAAGCCTGGGAAAGTAGACCTCTTAGAATTAAATAAAGCCATAGTTCAGCAAAACAGCAACCAAGTCAATATCGAACTGATTGTCGAGGACGTACACATATTCAAGTTGTACCAGGTAAATGTTAGTAGAATGTATTAGAGAACAAGTTCTAAAGGCATAAGTTGATTATCTTAAAGTTTTCTATACATTGAATCTTTCTAAGTTCGTATAATGATTATTTTTTTCGACCCGAATCTTGTTAAAGATCGAAGCATTTTATTCGAGAAAAGGCACGCCTTTGGAAATATTCACTAATATTCAATATCTATTTATTTGTTATATTTTAGATCATAACCATTTTCTATTTCTGGAATAGCATATCTCAAAATGGTGTCTCATTTGAAGCAACCATAATTCGTCAGAAGTAAATGAATGAAATAGTAAACTCGTGATGCGACCTCTATCGGTGGGAAAACACATCAGAAATCACGCTTTCCTGTATAATCAAATCCCAGGTGAAAAATCGTCGTTTTTCGCTCTTTGACCTTTACCGATTCTATCGCGATCACTTGGATTGTGATTATGGTGTAATTCTTTTAGCATCTGTTCAAATTCTCAGATAATGTGGCAGGATTCAAAAATACTAACACAAAGGCTTTATTATTTCCTGGTTAAAACGAACAAACATCTTTAAGAGAGTATTCCTCGCATCTCTATGCGACACTTCGTCTTTCAAAAGATGGCATTTGTATCGCCCCTCGTAGCCTTGCACGCCACATGGCAAGTCTTACTCTGCAACTAGCGTTAAATACTAAAGTGGGTACGTTCGCTGTGAGATATATTATTTAGTATATATTGCTGTCAGTTATGTTATCAAACATGAAACGTTTGAAAAAAAGCTTATGAAGTTGTAAAGGAGTTGACACTGCTGAGTCGTGAGAACCGGGAGTCAATGAAGCGGCGGATATGACGCCACTCGTTCTTGAGTGTAGTGGATCATTTCGAGGTATGATAGAGTTTCGGTGAGGAGCGTTACACGCGACTAAAATCGTTTAGCGATGCGCTCAAAACATAAGTAACTATCTCTTATTTGTACTCTCACAATTTCGAGCTTTCAACCACTGTACAATCGTATAGTTGAACAAAACTTCCATTTTTCTAAGAACATATTGTTGAAGTAATTGCATAATATATTAATGTAAAAAATCCTGCGGTCTCTTTGTTTGAGTCATCGATGGTTTGGATGATTAAAGAGGAAAATGAGTGCATATAGTTATTGCGATGAATCCTCTATGCCTATGTAACAATATAAAGAACAGTATTTTGTCGTTCCTTGTGATTGGCGCCGACCAAACACTAACCGACGATATCAGATCGATTTCAGATTTCGGATATATGTAGATTGAATGGGCGTATCTTATTCTAGATATACCAAGCTCATTAGTAATTGGGTCTGTCGATCGTAGGATTTGACAAAGTTTATGTTTGGTTTGTCATATTTGAATATTAAAGACGATTGCTGGATATGTCTATTATGGTGAGTCGATTTTTATTGAAAAATATCAATTTAGTCGATGAAAATAATCAAAGAAGAAAATGATTTCATATAGTCATTATGATTTGCTAATCTAATAGGTCCCTAACTATCAACTAAGCTCTAACCCCTGTAACATCGTCGCAATATTGCATCCTTGTGCTTGTTTTACAAGTACTTCAATGGAATGTGCTCCGATGAATTTGTTGCTCTGGTATCCCCCTCGACGTAAATACACTTGACCAACCCGCCAATTTGCTAAATTCCTATCCAGTTACTGTGGAGGTCCCCGGATGCCAGAGGACCTTCTACTCTAATAGCTTATTTCCTCCAGATGCCGGCCTTTGAAACTCCCTCCATGCTCCCTGTTTCCTCGACTTTACCGAAATGCATAAATTTAAAACTAATGTGAACAAGCATCTCGCAGCACAGCTCCTTAATTAGGATGGCCCTCCAACTTTCACCCTAATTCTAAGTAGCCCCTTACGTCTACATTGGCAACTTGCCTTGTTTGGAGTGAACTAGGTTTAAAAAATCGAAAGATTTTGAAGGACAATATTCGTGTGATAATTCTATTCATACAGATTACGGGAATATCATTCCGCTATTCCGAACACATAACTTCTACACGTTTCGGAATGACAGATTACATTAAAACAAACACATCACGGACAGCATAACAAAACCACTTCCACACATAGTAAGTACACTACTTAATTTTATAACATTAAAAATAAACATAACATAATAAGAATGCATGTTTCATTCGTCATCATTAAAAATAGATTTCTTTCGGATTAAATATTATACGCGTTACGTCTCCGTTTTCATTACGATTTCAAAATCGCTAGAATCATAAACGAACACGTTACCACTTAACACAGACCATCATTCTTTTAACCGTCAGTAATTTCGATGTTTTAAAATGATTGATAATTGCATATTCCTTACAAATGTTTCCATTAACAAACATTACATTCGTAGTTGTTACTTAATACATTAATTAATAACTAGCGGGGGCCTGTGGAAATTCCACAGTGTTTTCTACATCAATTTGTATAATTTACTGTTAATTATATTATCCGGTGGCTAGAAATATGCACATATTTTTTTCACCAAAATTTTGCGTGACGGGATGGAAGTATATATATTTATTTATATTACTCGGTTGCAGTCACCATCGGTCGCGACTCCACTCTAACTTGCACCCTCTCTCCCCTCTCTCTACCCCCCCCCCCCCGTTGTCAGGGGCAAATCTTAAATATGAGTGTCGGATCGTGACACACAAAATAAATAACACACACTCTATCGTATTAATATATAAATAATAATAATAACAACAATAATAATAAGAAGAAGATGAAGAAGAAGAAGTAGAAAAAGAAGAAGAAGAAGAAATTTTAAATATTAAAAAAAAAAATAAATAAATAAATATTTGGTAAGCGTTTCTGCGTCTCCTCCGCCTTCCACAATTCCCCCCTCCTTCCACGCTGGAGAGCGTGACACACGTACGTACACCTTAGCGTATTAATATATAGATTAATAATAACCACGAATTAGCTAAAATACTATTTCTCATTGAACACTTCTCTTAATAGATATTATACACGTAGCCCATACCAAATAATCATAGTTTCATTTGTGTACACTCATACTTAACTAAAACAGTATTTATTGACAAACATATCAAATTTGTATTGATTTTCAAGCTTAAAACAAAAATAGAATTTAAGTGACTTAAATAGTAATTACTAACCACCTTCATTTGCTCAATTAATCCACATCACAAACTTTATTTTACATAAAAATAAAATATAACCATCTTACTCTTTTAAAATATAATTTGCGTGACTAAAATAGTAATTATTGACCACATACAATATATTTTTTTTTACTTTTAACACAATGACATGAATAATATTTACTGACCAACACATCAGATTTGTTTTGATTTTCAAGCGTCATACGAAAATAGAATTTACGTGATTAAAATAGTAATTACT
>OY744535.1:13072706-13075206 GCA_963556195.1 Sepiola atlantica
TCGGTTATACTCTTCATAAAGAGTCAACCGCTTCAGACGAAAACGACTAATTGCCTATCTGCGCCATGAGTAAGTTGTTTGAATCTGTGATAAATCAAGAAGTATTTAAGCATCTCAGCAAAAAAATCTGATCTTCGTAGATCTATTACGCTCATGTTTGGAATCGGATTATTCTCGGTCTATTGTTTGGATTCTAAATACTATTAACGTAAGTCTCTCATGTTTATTTTTCAAATTGCATTTTCGTAAGATTCTTCACACTATATTACAAAAGAAGTTATATATATATATATATATATATATATATATATATATATATATATATATATATGCGCGTGTGTGTGTGTTTGTGTGTATATATATATATACACACACACGCGCGCACATATATATATATATATATATATATATATATATATATATATATATATATATATATATATATATATATGCGCCATGAGTAAATTGTTTGAATCTGTGATAAATCAAGAAGTATTTAAGCATCTCAGCCAAAAAAATCGGATCATCGTAGATCTATTACGCTCATGTTTGGAATCGGATAATTGTAGGTCTATTGCTTCAATTCTAAATACTATTAATGCAGCTCTCTCATGTTTATGTTTCAAATTGCATTTTCGTAGGTTTGACATTTTTAACTCGTTTATAATTCTTTTTTCTCATTTTTGTCACACTTATCCATGAAATACCATTTTAGTATGTTTGTAACGCTTATGTTTAAAATCGCATTTTTTGCCACTCTCATATTTTTAATAAGAAATCCTGTCGCTGAACAAGCAGATTGAAATTAAACACTCTAACAATATCTATTTTATTTTTAAAATCTTCCGTGTTTTTTTCAATTTTTCCTTTCCAATCAACTTCTGAAATCTGGATTTTCTCGCCAATCTCACCATAGTCATTCTTCTATCTTGAAACTTCCAAAGAAAGAAACTCCTCATCATTTTATTTTTGCTGTCAAACAATATTTTGCCCCAGCTGCCATCAAATTAATTTTAAGAGATAAGACTTTTTAAGAAGACATTATTCACGATTCTTTTATCCAAGTCAACCTCTCAAAGTGTTCATTTCGATTATTATTTTATGTTTGTTATTTGAAACGCCAACCTCTTACAAAATATTAACGTATTCTTTCGCTTTTTTGCTAATTGCAAATGGCGGCCAAAAAGGAAGATAATTTGCAGTTTTATATAATGTCCCATACAAATGGTGAGACTTCGAAGAATTGAAATAATAGCGCATTTATCAACACATTAATGAGATTGATCCTCTAACTATTACAAATAATAATTTTACCTTCACGATGGAAATGGCTGGTTCTTGTCGTTGAGGATACACAGAAAAATATCACGTTTCTAATTTGATAGACGGTAACACTGACTCAGTCTGAGTCTCCGGGGAAACGGTGACAACATCACAAAGCTGTTCTTTGATACGCGGTAATACTTGAAAACATGTCATGTAGAAGTATTCTGAACCTGTTCTTGGCTGGTACCCTAACCTGGAGAGTCGTCCAGGACTTCACGGAATTACTCCATCACTTATTGCAAACAATGTTCGTTATTTTGGGACTATTATAGATAACGCACCATGTTCCGGTAACTTCGTGCCGTCAACGTTCGGGCAGATCTCGGAAGCGGCCGAGAGTTGACGAAACTATTAAGCAACCAAGTTGCAGCAGGTTTTAGCCAATGAGGCTACAGCCAGCAGCCGATAACTTTTGAAAGATATTAATCATGTTCAATAACAAAAATATGAATTTCTATAATTGCTGTCAGCTCGTTGAATATCCCGAAAGACCAATTGAAAAAAGATTGAAAATAAAAGGGAAACATTTGCTTATAAACGGTTTTCTTTCGTTAAATTAAGAGAAAAAAACAACAAAAAAAAACAGTTGTTTCGGCGTTCATGTTAATAAGAGAAAGATTGACAAAAAACAAGTTTAAAAACAAAAACATTTGCTTAACAAATCAAACAAAATCATCTTTTGAAACTTTCCGGGTCTCAAACAAAAAGAAATATTTAAATATATGTGATTAACAATGGTTCCTTTCACATAAAAAACATTAGGCATGAATTAATAGCAGTTGTTTAGGTATGCTTTTTTTTATTTTTATATATGTATTTTAGTTTGATTTTCTTCGTTGTAATTTATCGGCTGCCAATCTTCAATTTATCGTTTGGCTGTTTTCACCTCGTTTTCGCCTCGTCAACTCTCGGGCGCTTCCGTCATCTATAAAAGTACCGACATTTTAAAATAGATTAGTACATTTAGAATATATTTATTCATTTATTAAAAATTGTAGCAATTCAATTCTTTTAAAAACAATAAATCTTCCCTGTCTTCTTTCCGTAAAAATTAATTGTCAACTAATATTCTTTTCGTCAATAAAAAATCCTTACTTTTTCAAATGTATTTATTTTAAATTGTATTGTTTTAATCGACTAAGCGACATAATTAAATTATGGAACAATTCATTTT
>OY744535.1:13077706-13085206 GCA_963556195.1 Sepiola atlantica
TATATATATATGTATATATATATATGTATATGTATATATATATATATATATATATATGTATATATATATATGTATATATATATATGTATATATATATATATATATATATATATATATATATATATGTATATATATATATGTATATATATATATATATGTATATATATATATATGTATATATATATATATATATATATGTATATATATATATATATATATATATATTGGAAATGAAAAAAGGAAAAAACAAGAGATATTTTTTTATCTCTTGTTTTTTTTTTCCTTTTCCATTTCCCATTACGTCGGATTACTCTAATCCTTCCTTTCTCATATATATATATATATATATATATATATATATATATATATATATATATATATGGTACAGAAAAATTAGTACAACATTCGTACCGTCGGTTTCAAGCTCGGAAAGCTCTTTTTTCTGTACCACAATAAATAAATATTATGCTCTTAATTTTTAACTTTAATTCTTAATTAATCGAGCACTCTACTGGGATTGTTCCTACTATATTACAAAGAAGGTATATATATATATATATATATATATATATATATTAAACATTTCGTACTTGTGTTTGTTTTTCTTCAGACAACCGTCCTGAGCAAATCTTGAAATTAAAACGAAACGTTGATGAATACATAAATAATAATTTTCGATTTCCTTTTTTCAATTTCCATTACATCGGAACACTTTGTCCAGTTTTTATCATATATATATATATATATATATATATATATATATATATATATATATATATATATATATATAAATATAAATAAATAGCAAAAGCCAATAAGCGTCCAAATAAAGAATTCCTTATTTTGAAAAAACTAAAAGATCTTAGAAGTTATCTCTGACATACGATCGCTTTGCACACTGAGGTAATTTGTTGGCTGAACCAAAATATTTTGCCTTTTTTATGCATGATTCTTATTTTCATGTTCTTCCTACCTTTTCTCTAAGACTCTTACAGAAAAGATTACTTATATCATGTACGAAATATATGTTTTTATAGGCTCTTACATTTGCATCGCAATAACATAATATCATTTATCATGCTTAGTACCGCATGAGTGCACGCACACATGATATCCTTTTTGTATGGCTATCCTCAAATAAAAGAGAAAATTTCACCATTCAGCCCATGTGGGTATATTTAAGAGAAAACGTGTTTATCTGTATGTACATGAATTTAGGTGCGTTTAGATGTTTGTGTATTTGTATATACAGGATTCACTCATGTATAATTAACCGATTATTATGAATTTTAGAAATATAGGAACACAGCTCCTATGCGTTACAGTGAGTAATGTGTGTTACTTTTAGTCTACTTTAGTTATATGCAAAGTGGTCAAATAAGTGGTGGAAGCCTTTTGTAAATATTCAAATACCCCCGATTTCTGTGAAATGTTAACAACTAGCGAATATATGCTTCCTCCGGTCGCATAATTTTGATAAGCAACAACGTCACCCACTGCCAGAAGCTGTTCTTATTTACTTGTCTAGAATTTTAGAATCGTGAACAAAAAACTACATACAACACATATTTAAAGCTAAATAAATTGTGTTGGACTATTGAAATAATTTAAGTTTTAGTGTACCCATTTATTTTTTTATCATTATCGCTTATGTTGAAATTCATGTTTTGAAACATAGCATAAATCATAAATCTATTACGTCATGCCAAAGCTCTAATTATTTTGTTTAGGATATGTTTTAAGATCTATTTTTAAGAAAGTGCAAATAGCACAGTTGGTAGAACGTCTTGACGAAGATCTGCGGTTTCGGTTTCGATTAATGGCTGTGACATCCACATTCTTTGTTGTGAATTTATTATTTACTATTAATGAAATATTTTCCATTTATAAAAGTATACAAGATCTTTGAGATTTCGAGATTACATAGATTCCACAATGTATTTATTACGGTTTTAAAAAAATGTGACTGACGGACGAACAGACGGACAGACAAAATCCCTATTTATATGAGATAGATATCATACGTCACTTAATAAATAGTCTCAAAATGTCAGTTTCTTTGAAGTATTTTAAAGAGTTTTAACGGACATAATATAGTCACAACCGCCCAGTTGAAACTTGAAATATTTTATATTTCTAATTGAATTTAATCTATTGTAATTAAACATCAATCAAGCACGAATCCTTGAATTTCAATTTCTTTTTAAGACCCCTTACATTTTAGATATTTTGTAGAATCAAAAGCGTGGAACAGATGTTGATAAAACTCCGAATAAGGATGCTAGACATAAGGTTTATTAGTATACAAATACATAATCGTCTAGAAAAGTCTGGCATACAACATCATCAACAGGAATGTAAATCTACTTTTAGAGTCGTTTTTTCATCCCAACATCAAGTCGCAATCTCTGCGATCACCTGCAAAAGAGGTAAGATTGTTGCTTTTGTCTCAAACGAAGAAAGACAGAATTCTCTGTCCGATTTCTGCTTCCTGGAACATCTGCTAGAGGAGGTCATGATAATACCTACCATATCCAGGTTTAAAATCGCCTTCGACAAACATTCAGACAAGAGATCGATGCAATATCTTCTGTCTATTTACATGGATTGCTGCGCTTTGCTATTTGTTGCCAATAAAATCGATTGATCGATGTATAATATATATATATATATATATATATATATATATATATATATATATATATATATATATATATATATATATATATATATAAATAAATAAATGAAAGCAGAGAGATAAATATGTACGAATGACAAATCTATTCCAACTTCAATTGTTCAATGCAAGGTGTACTCGATAAAACAATATTTATTCTTCTTTCCTTAAGCCAAGGCTTTTCAAAGATTAAAATCTTATCATCAGAGGTATTACATAGATGGATAAGTTGGCAGTGGAAAAGCCAAAATTAAAACATTGGAAAAATATAAAGTAATGGAGAGTAAGAGTATGAGTGTAAAAGAGTTTCATATTTTATTTTTATATATATATATATATATATATATATATATATATATATATATATAACTTCTTTTATAAGATGGTAGGAAAAATCCCATGCGAATACTCGATTAATAGAGAAAATAAAAATTATGAGCGTAATATTTTTTTTTGTACAGAAAATCAGTACAACATTAGTACCGTCGGTTTCAAGCTCAGAAGGCGTTTACCTTTCGGCTATCTTCAGACCAGGTGGCAACAAAGCAGAAGATAGCCGGGAGGTTAACACTTTCTGAGCTTGAAACCAATAGTACTGATGGTGTTCTTATTTATTTATATATATATATATATATATATATATATATATATATATATATATATATATATATATAAACAAAACTTTAACTGACTAGGGGAATGAAATTAGTTTCATAATGGGACGTTATGTCCCCAATATTGTATGACTATATGTTTTTGGGAAATAATACTGAAATCTGATTTTTTTTTTCGGAAATGAATTCTGTATGTGATGTTGTAAAAGACGCTGAGAAAGAGACTGTTTGGAGTGATATTAATTAAAAATATTTTTTCCAAATTGTCTTGGAAACGATCGTACGCTAAAAAATCGTTGTGCTTGAATTCTTTGAACTAAAATAGATTAATGTTGTTGATCTCAACTCACTGTGTATATATATATATATATATATATATATATATATATAAATAGATAGATAGATAATGAAATAAATATTTGTTTTTATTTATTATCTATATACGTATACTCTTCGTCCTGTATAATCGGGACTCATTAGCATAGAGATATGACTATTCACTACTGTCATGCGATTCGAAACCCCGAATTCAGAGTATTTTGCAACTCAACATCCGACGTCAAGAACCACTCGGCCAACGCTAAACAGCGAATAAACAGTGAACATTTTAACACTTTACCTGGCGGCTTGACACACACATATATATATATATATATATATATATATATATATATATATATATATATATGTATGTATGTATGTATGTGTGTGTGTGTGTGTGTGTGTGTGTGTGTGTAGACGTGCGTACGGATCCTTTTAAAATCTAATGTAAAGCAATTCATTATGTATTATTCTTTTGTCTCTAACTTATTTTAACATTTTAAGGGCGAATGCAAGTATGGATGCGTGCATCCCCTAAATTATGAAGTTCACAAAAGAAATAATGTGGCCACGTAACTTACCTACATACTTTTGTTCTTATCTTTTCACATTTTCTGATCAATTTTCTTGTTTATGGCCTATGTAGCCGCCATAATCGCTATTTACCCAAATAATTTCCGATTCGTCAGGATCCATCATCATGTATATATATATATATATATATATATATATATATATATATATATATATATATATATATATATATATATATATATATATATATAAGGAGAGGTATATATAAGGAGAGGTATATATATAGAGAGAGAGACAGAGACAGAGACAAAAAGAGAGAGAGAAACACAGAGAGAGAGAGACAAAAAGAGAAAGAAAGACACAGAGAGAGAGAGTAATAAAGAGAATAGAGAGATAACATCAGAGGTGTGCGTTTCTTTGTCGATATTTGTAGATAAAGATACACTTAAGTACTGATGAATGCATCGCATAAGAACGACTTCCTCTCGAAATGGAATTAATGAATTTCTCTAATTCAAATCAACATTTGTTCGCTCATAACATGTACTTGATCCAATTGACTAAACACGCACGTAAATAACAATTTATATAAAATGTTAATCTAATAATGAGATAGAAGCTGACTGGAAATATGCATATCGTTTCTTTCCCCCTTTTCTTCTTTCGTCGGTATGACAACTTCATCATGTACTCCTTTGCAATTGCGTCAAACTATATCTAGAAAGAACTGGTCACAAAACGGTATTATGCCTTCGAAAAATTTAACCAGAAACCAATTGTCATGATTCATTGAATTTAATCTATATAGTAATAAATTATCGTATCTGTGTGTGTGTTTCTCGCCTCTGCGTGATTGACGCATCATTAATTTGGATCCAAATTATCGTATCTCTATGTGTTTCTCGCTCTGCGTGACTGACGCATAATTACTTTGGATCGAAATTATCGTATCTATGTGTGTGTTTCTCGCCTCTGCGTGACTGACACATAATTACTTTTGATCAAAATTATCGTATCTATGTGTGTTTCTCGCCTCTGCGTGACTGACACATAATTACTTTTGATCAAAATTATCGTATCTATGTGTGTGTTTCTCGCCTCTGCATGACTGACGCATCAATACTTTTGATCGAAAGTATCGTATCTATATGTGTGTGTTTCTCTTCTCCGTGTTATCGACGCATCAATACTTTGGATCGAAATTATCGTATCTCTATGTGTGTGTTTCTCGCCACTGCGTTACTGACGCATCATTACTTTGGATCGATTATTTATTGAAATGAAAATTACAAAGGATCTCTTCCCCCATAGCTCATTATGTATGTATCTATCTATCTATCTATCTATCTATCTATCTATCTATCTATCTATCTATCTATCTATCTATCTATCTATCTATTTATATCTATCTATCTATATCTATCTATCTATTATCATTATTTCATGTATCTACATAAAATGTTATGATGAAATATAATCTTTTATGTATCAACTTTCAGTATGTACTTCAACATTGCTCAATACGTGAGTAGAGCTTGGTAGTAAGTTATGAACATATATTTATGGCAATTAAGCTACACAGAGGCTTCCGTGTTTCATCCCCGTAGGGAATCGTCAGGCTAAAATGATAACTATCTATATATTAACCTACATATATTATCTCTGGTGGAATCGATTACGTCATTCATCTTTCTGTTTCAATGAACGACGTCATCCGTTAATGACGTCGTCCTCTGTGCACGATTATCGTCACCTCTTATTAACTAGATGTCATAACGAAATGATGACGTCAACCACTATGCATGGGTACAAACAAACAAGGTCGACATAGTTTTAGTATTAAACTAGATGCTTAAGTGTTTCGGCGTTCGTCATAGAGATGACCCGTAGCTCATTAAAAACTGATACGAGCTTTTTTTTTTTTAAATCCTATTTAATAAAAAAATAATTCAAGTGCGAAATTACGTCGCCAAAAGACATTTAGGTTTCATCGTAAAAAAAGTCGCTCTTTTTTAACTGCAATAATTAGTTGATAACGTTATATTTAATATTTAAAAGAAGCTTTAAGTTAATTTACTTTACCGTAATTTGTTATTGAGTTAAATAATTCGCAGTGGTCATTTTGAGTATGAACATGAACTAAGTACAAAAAAAACGAGCGAAAAAACGCTGAATATTTGGCGTCTGTATTTTTGGTCTTTACTTGTGTTTTTTTAAAGTAAGTTAGCTTAAAAAATTCATGGAAATATTCACTATTATTTTAACGCAAATAGCTTACAAACAAGTATGTTAATCAATATAAATTATTTTTGACTAATTTCCTTAATGTGTTGTTTACTTTTAAAATAATTTAAGCCGGTAATATTAATGATTACCATATAAAATATACGTATAATTTTAAAAGGATTTTTTTGCAATGAAAATTAATTTTGTTTTAATCTAACTATTCTAGTGCTTGGGTTGTCGCGTGACACCCATGCTGTCTCTATCAACCACCGTTTCCAGTGAATCCTTTGACTTTGATTTCTTCTCCGCCATTATTCAAATAATGTCGTTTGTTACAAATATATTCTTTTTAATTAGATAATGACATTAATATTTAATCACTTATTACGTAAAACACATTGAAAAACTTGAGTGCTAAAGACCGACGAGTATATTTTTTATAGGAATGTTTGGGCAAATCTTAGATTTGATGCATCTCTTCAATCTCCACGATCTCTGATGAAAATGCCATTTCAAAATTAAGAGTGATAGACCGATTGACAGAAATATAATTTTATCAAGATGTTTGGACGGATCCAAAATAATACATGTTTATCAGATCTGACAAATTTAATTTTGTTACGGTAATATTTTTATCTCTATTTATAAAAATGTACGATTTACAAAGCTACCAAAAATGTTAATCTTTAAAAAAAAATGAAAATTTAAATCAAAGAGCCCACAGTTTAAATGTTTCCAAATTCTTATCAAATTTCGAAGGGTCAAGTTTAATTTATTCTTTTTGTTTAAAACATTAAAAAAATTAAAATGGTCGACTTCTTTGCGATTAAACGGAAATGCATTTTGGTGGATTTAATTTCCTTATTAAATTATTAGGTGTTTTTTTACAGTAGGACCCGCGCTAAAAGTATTTCGGCATTATATTTTTTTAACTAATTACTATTGTTGATTTCGTTAGGGTTAGGGTTTGGATACAGTTAGGAATTAGGGTTAGGGGAGGGTTAGCAATAAGGGTTAGGGCAGGGTTATGAATTAGGGTTAGGGCAGGCACGTTTGCAGACGCAAAAGAAAAAGAAGAAGAAGGTGTAAATTTCATTCCTTCGGGTGTTTCAACAGCCAGTGATACCT
>OY744535.1:13090206-13112706 GCA_963556195.1 Sepiola atlantica
AATAATAATAAGAAGAAGAAGAAGAAGAAGAAGAAGAAGAAGAAGAATGGTGTAAAATAATAGTTATGTTGACAAAATTACCGTTAGTGGATAGGTAAAGTGTTTTTTGTTTTGTTTTTTATGAGATAGTATTAGCTTGAGGGCTTATAAGTGGATTACTGAGAAGGTGTAATCTATTATGCCTACAGTTAATTGAGGTTTCTTGTTTTTTTTTCGAAGTTTGCCTCAATCACTAAATTTAATTATTTCAAGTTTTTCGGTTAGGCAAAGGTAACAAGGTGAGTTTAGGGAACCGCAAGTGCTAGTTTTTTCTGATTGTGTTCCAAGTCACTGTTGATGATTGGTTATTGTTGGATACTTCCCAGTAATATATAGAAACTGAGGTTCTTTTTGACATGTAGAGTTATTAAAAGAGCATTCATGGCCGGTATATCTTTCTTTAAAGGTATTACCAGCCATAACTATATAGTATTTTTTCAGGGTTGGATTTTCTTTAGTAGAGATTGTTGCTTGATATACTGATTGAGTTATTTGGCAATTTTGTTGTAAGGGGCATTCTGTTTTGTTTGTGCAGTTGCAAGCCTTGGTATTTGCTGTTTTCATTACAGTAGTTTTTTTTTCATTTAGAATGTTATTGTTATGTTTTTTATTATTTGTTCTAAATTTTCGCCACAGCTATAGCTTAATTTGAGGGTGTTTTTATTAAAAAATTGTATGCAGTATACTGTTAGGAGGAAAGTGTAGATTAATTAAGTCTAAGAATCTTTTACCGAGTTTGTTTTAACCATGTTATAGTATGGAGATGTGAACCAAATAATTTTTCTACCTCTATTTATGTGTCTGTTGTTGGGAGGTATAGGTTTGGTGAATTAAATTTGGGTGTTTTGTATGCACTTTGTTTTTGCGCTTTATTGTAAAAGTCCTTATGTTTGTTAAAAGTTGCTTCATTAGATGAGTTCTTGCTGATTCTTTTTTCAATTGATCTGGGGATATGTTGAATTATGGTTTTTGAGTGGTTAGAGAGTGGGTGTACATAGATTAGGTTGGCATTATCTTTAGTATAAGGTTCATATGTTTCTTTATTTAAGTTAAATGTTACGTTGAAGGAGTGTCCGTTGAGGAGATTTTTGAGAATACGAAAGGACAACTACAATCTGGACAAACCACATATCCTTTTTACACGAACTTTTTTCACCCCATTTTTAATATTTTTAATATTTTTCAAATATTTAAACTTTGGCTTTTTCTACAGCCAACGGATCTATCTGTATTTCTCCTCTGATGATAAGATTTTCTATCTTTAAAAAGCCTTGGCTTAAGGAAAGAATAATAAACACTGGTTTATTACAGAATACACCTTGCATTGAACAATCGAAATTTGAAATAAATTTGCACATTCGAACATGTTTATCACACTTATAAGTAGATATATATATGTATATATATATATGTATATACATATATATATGTATATGTATATATATATAAATAGATATATACATATATATATATATATATATATATATATATATATAAATTAATATATATATATAAAAATAGATATATACATACATATATATATGCATATATATACACATATATATATACATACATGGGGATGTAATACTGAAAGATGGACGGCTCTGTGTAGCTTACTTGCCATATATATATATATACATATATATATAAATAGATATATACATATATATATATATAGATAAATAGATATATACATATATATAAATAGATATATACATATATATATATAAATATATAGATATATACATACATGTATATATACATATATATACATATATATGCATATATATATAAATATATATATATGTAATTTGATATATACATATGTATATACATATATATACATATATATACATATATATATACATATATACACATACATATATATATATATATATATATATATATATTACATTACAACTATTAAACCAGTTTCTATGTATTGACCACTGTTAGAGTAAATACTGAATATATATATATATATATACACAACATATTACATGACCATATAATATAATAGGTGCATACATATGAAATGGTTACATATTATATATATATATATATATATATATATATATATATATATATATATATATATATATATATGAGGAGATATATGCATGAGATATGTATGGACGTTAATCATCTGAATCCAATGTCCACATCTTAACAGTATGTCAAGATGCTACATATATTTACACACATATACATATATATATATGTATATATATATATATATATATATATATATATATATATATATATATATATATATATATATGCTTATTTTGAAGAATTTGGTTGTTTAACCTATATGCACGTACAGGTCCAAAAGCAATTGGAAATATTTCCTGTTCTTCTCGAATCTAAATGAATGATTTCTTTTCGTTTTCTCTAAACTTTTTTTTATTTTAGAATGATTATTATTCGTGTTATTTGTTTATTATCTTTCGTCCCTCAAGGGAATAACTCTCTGACATCATTGTGTACATTCATTGGTGCCCGAAATATCATCGTAGCCCTTCTCCTGGTCGTTTTTCCCGTACGCTTTGCGCGTGTGTTCGTACAACTGAAGCTGAGGTGATGGACGGATCTTTTTCTTGTTGGGGAAATGGGTGGGAGTTAACTTATAGTGTATGTTTGGTTGAATTGTTTTTCTGTTTTTTAAGGATGGTGATATATTTTTTATTTAGTTTTTGTTGTTGTTGTTGTTTTTTATTTATTTTATAAAACTTGTCGTTTATTTTGCCGTAACCGATGCAAGATCGCCCTGGAAAGTGGTCGAAGTGATCGATCACCGAGACAAAGCTTTAGAAAGGGATCCCTACTCCCTGAACGAAATAAGAATCTAATCAAAGCATTCGTTTCTTATTTATTGTACAATGTCACGAACAGCCAAATATCACAATCACACACAGATATATTACAGGTTAATTTATATATATATATATATATATATATATATATATATATATATATATATTTAAGATTGAAAAAAAGAATTAAGGATAAGTGATGTATACTGTACAATAATCTATCGTGATAAAAGAAAGCTCAATAAATTGGATAGAGCATTACATTCAGAAAATCTATTCATGAAAATAAACATTGTATACTTACAATATTTATTAATCATCAGAAATTCAAAAACAAAGAAGAATCTCATTATCCGTAATCCATGGATTTTCAAAGAAAAACTCTTTTCATCAGGTGATAAAAATCGGTAATGTAAGTATTACTGGTAACAGTTAAACTTTTAAAATTAATACATATACAAATAAAACGTTTGGGGGCAAAACTATTACTAAATTAAGGCACTCATTTCTAATTAAAATGTTGTTAAGTTAAAAGAAATTGGCAAAAAGGCATACTCAAAGTACGCAAAACTTCGAATTTTGTCTGGAAAAGGCTGAGTATTCCATAGTATCCAGATATGTTCGTGTAGTCTGATAAAAAGGAGGGAGTTTCTAAGTTGATATTAGACAATATTAAGGGGTATAACCGTTTTTCTTTATACATGAGAATGTAACGGGTATATTATCAATATAATTTGGTGGGTTCAATCAAGAATACGCTAACTGCTGAAGAGTATCTGCATTCAATTATGATGTGATGTAAATGTAGATTTAAACGTGTAGTGTAGGTGTGGATCCAGTATATAAGGCAGTAAAAACATGGAGTAAGATTAAATTATTGTAAGAATTTCTCCGTCTAAATAGTAAATTAGTTAATCTATATATATATATCTATCTATCTATAGATAGATAGATAGATAGATAGATAGATAGATAGATAGATAGATAGATACATATATATATTCTCGGTCATAATACTCATCTCCCGCATCTCTCAAACATATCCAATTAAACGGGTTCAAACCATTTGAACCCCTACAGAGTTACTGCCCTTAGAGCTCCCGGATGATACCTTTATTTAAATTTCTTCGGGATTGATTTAAAGTCCTTTAATCCAGGATTTAAACACGAAATTAATTAATGTTGTTCCTTTTAAACACCTTTAAGCCTTAAACCCATTCCCTCTCCCTAATTCCTTTAGAACACAAATCATCAAACCCCAAAACAGTAACGGCCAAATATACGAAACTCATACTATTGACTCACGGGAATTATATAGAAATTTCTTTTACTTTTTAATTTTTTTTAATTTTGTTTATATCTCTTTAAATCTCCTCCGATTTAAGTCTCAACTGTCTCTTTTCACCCTCCCCTTTTTTCAAATCTTATTAAACCTTCCTGACACTAAATTTAAACAAACATACACAACACTCTAAGCAAATAACGCGTCCAAACGAGAGTGACACGTGACTTCACATTTCCGAAACAGATGACAACAGAAGCTGAAGAGAGCCGGATGGATAAGACCTTCCGTGCTTGAAACCGACGGTACGAATGTTGTACTAATTTTTCTGTACCAGAATAAATAAATATTATGCTCTTAATTTTTAACTTTAATTCTGAATTAATCGAGCACTCTGCTGGGATTTTTCCTACCATTTTACAAAGAAGTTATATATATATATATATATATATATATATATATATATATATATATATATATATATTGTGTTATGGCATAGGAGATACTGGTCATATTAGAACTACGATAATTTTAATAGTTATTTAAGTTTAAATGATAAATACAAAGAAAGAGAAACACCAAATTATTAAAATAATTAAGCTATGGATCACAGAGTATTAATAGTGTAAAAATATTTTTCACCTGCTGCATAGGGTTTGAGAGAGATTAATAACTAAAGTACGTTAAAGTGGCTATATTTATACCGGTTTGTATCCATACAGGTAGACAGAATCTCACCCTTTTTATTTACTAAAATATCTATGATATCTGGATAAGTATTCCTCTTTACACAGAACCACCCTAAAGTAGGGCCTAATCTTTAATTATATGTCATTAAGGTTGTATGGAATGTTATTATCCTTCATAGCCTTCCTATCGGCAACCAGAGATGCGAATGTTGAGTTTTATTCTAAAAGTGTGTGTATGTCTTGCGATATTGTTTTAATAACCCCAGCCGTATAACCTATGTATACGGCTGTCGTTAAAGGAGAACCTATTAAAGTTGGTATATCAATATTATTTCTTTCATTTTCATTATTATTACTATTATTATTAATATTATCATTCCAACTATTACTTTTATTTCTCTGGTGTATACCTTGTTTTAATGTACATTTGTAAATGAAGCTCTCGTGCGTGTACGACCCAGTCAAAGCAGATTGAATCTTATCCAGGCAGTTTCATTCAGGACCTGGCGTAACAGAGTTATTCAGCACCTAGGCTATATCTTTTTTTACTGCATTGGAACCTATTATTCGTTGTTCTAAGTCAGGTAATGCAGAGAAAAAGTTTATGAATAGCTCGCAATATCTTCGATTGGCCCTGGATTTTTTCTCAATAATTTTAAAGAAAAGTTTAAAGTTTTTACTTAATGGTGGTTACAACCAAACGATTTTTACAGTTGGAGTTGATTGGAATTAGGGACTTAATTTTTACTTTATTCTGATGAAACGTTCTATTTTGGCATTATTAATTCGTTGTGAGTAATAATATTGTAATATTATCACGAATTTTAGCACTCCTGTGTTTAAAGAAATGTAGATAGCAAATGATGTTATCATTATTCGTTTTCATCAAATATATGGCTATTAGATGAGATTTTGAAGATTCCCCTGGCTACATTATGTACAATATAATCCCTATGGACATGATGTTAGATTCGCTTAGTTTATAGTATATCACAAACGTGTTAGTCGAAATGTTAAGTGTTATGTCTAGAAAATTAACTACCTTGTGGTAAAATAATAATTATTATTTTTAAACCTAAGTTTTTAAATAGTTAATGCAATCTCAATTTACTTATTTATTTAATTAGTTGACCTAATTGCGAATAGAGCATCATATATATATATATATATATATTATATATATATATATCGTACCCTGTTCATAGTGACATTTAAAATGCTTATAAATCTCATTAAGAAAATATACTACAAGATCTGTAAGTTACGCTAAATCTGTGAACCCCATTAACATATTAAAATAGATATATGTGGGTGTGGGTGTAAAAGATAAGGTAAATGAATAAAGTATTAATTTTTCTGTCGGATTTAAAAAGACAGACGTGTTTGATGAAGAAAAATTGTTTGTTTGTCAATGGTCGACATTGTGTGTCCACGTAGTTTTCATGGTAGCCAGTACAATTTTCTGATAATATTCATCAGTAAGACACAAAGAAATGCAAGTATATATATGTGTGTGTGTGTGTGAAGAATAGACAACGTGAAAAAGAAGAATATATATACATATATATATGAAGTAATGTAAATGTAAAGAATAGAAAGAGAGAAACCGAGGATTATATACACACGAACGCAAATATATATATATATATATATATATATATATATATATATATATATATATACATATGTGTGTATATATATATGTATATATATATATATATATATATATATATATATTATATATATATTAAATATAAAAAAAACTTACATGATAGCCGATGCATTTCTATACGTGTAATGATTTGTATTTTGGCAATTCCCATAGAAATCGTTGAATCCGTTTCCCCTTTTCGGAAGATAGCAATGTTTTCAGTTGCCCAGAACCCGAATGCTGAAAGTAAAAAAAAACAGTGATCAGATTTTCATTATCATCGAACAATATGCTCATACAATTGGTCGATTACGGACATCTGTCGATTCGATATATCTATGTCCATATCTACCTATCTATATAATGAGCTAGATAGATAAATATCTAAGTGTTAATCTCTCTATTTTTCTCATTTTTTCCTACTATCCATGTACTTTTCGATCTATCTCTACTTCATCGCTCTATCTATAAAGTATCATTATATATATATATATATATATATATATATATATATATATATATATACGTATATCTATGCAGCATCTTCTCTTGTAGTATTATAGAATGTTTGTCATAATTCCCGCCAAAACCTTCTATAATATATGGTCGTAGTGTTATCAGCAGTGGCCTGTCTCCTTCAAGGGACGCGAGATGAATGTATATATATATATATATATATATATATATATATATATATATATATATATATGCAGCATATATATATATATATATATATGCAGCATCTTCTCTTGTAGGCAAGTATTGTTGAATACAAGAGAGAACTCATGTCTAGATATCCTTTGGTAGATCTTCCAATAGTCCGAATCAGGATCTTAGTTTCAGTGGGGGATTGGCTGATGAATTTGCCATAGTTTTGAATTGTCTGCCAAGTACTTTCAGACCCATTCAGGTTCTTTTTCAAGGGAATGAGGTTAATCAGGTGCAAACCATGTGTTAGTATTATAGAAGGTTTTCCATAATTCCCGCTAAAACCTTCTATAATACTAACACATGGTATGTACCTGATTAATCGCATTCCCCTGAAGATAGATCTGGATGAGATGAAAGTACTTGGGAGACAAATCTAAAATATGGCAAATTCATCAGCCAATTCCCCTCCGAAACTAAGATCCTGATTCGGGCTATTGAAAGGATCTACCAAAGGATATCTAGACATGATTCAACAATATACATAAATATATAATATATATATATATATATATATATATATATATATATATATATATGTATATAGATAGATAGATAGATAGATAGATAGATATATATATATATATAGAGAGAGAGAGAGAGAGAGATAGTTAGATAGAGAGAGAGAGAGAGAGAGAATGAGAGAGAGAGATAGGGAGAGAGAAATAGAGAAAACGAAGAAGAAATGTTGACGATTCAACGCATTTTTCAAATCACGTTCTAAGAAAAAAGTATGCACTAGGAATTATGGTTTTTGGAATTGTTTCAAGACAGTGTTTAGTTAAGATTATCAGATGAATCATAAAAATTATAAACGCTGACCTTCTTCAAAACATACTTTTCGTAAAAAATTATTTCAATATGCATGTAAAAATGTCTCAAATTCCACAAAAACAAAACAAAATCGCAAGAAATAGAAAATATTTGACATTCTTTTATAAATAAAGAAATTAAGTATGAAGTATGTAGTAAGAGTTGGGGTTAGGGTTAGGGTTAGGGTTTAGGGTTAGGGTTAGGGTTTAGGGTTAGGGTTAGGGTTAGGGTTAGGGTTTAGGGTTAGGGTTAGGGTTTAGGGTTTAGGGTTAGGTTTAGGGTTTAGGGTTAGTGTTAGGGTTAGGGTTAGGGTTAGGGTTAGGATTTAGCTTAGGGTTAGGGTTAGGGTTAGGAAAGCACGTAGGTGTCTATATTCATTTTAATTTTGTCTCTCTGCAACTCTATTCCTCTATGCAGCTCTCTTTCTGACTTTCTCTCACTTATATATATATATACTATATACAGGAAACCGACGTTTACGGGCCTGTATATTAGTTGGGATTCTTTTGTCCCCATGAGCAGGAAGAACAGTTTAGTAAATAATCTTATTCACCGTGCACTGATGATCTGTACTTCTGGTAAACTTGCGGTTGAACTGAAAAAGTTGACAGAAATTCTTGCTAATAATGGATTCCCGAAGGGACTAATTTCTAGGTGCATACGTACAAAGCTTGCGAAATTTAAAAGCGACAGTTTCATTGGTCCACCCAAATGTCCGGTTTATCTGAAATTGCCTTACATTGGTTCCACCAGTAAGGGATTTTCGGATAAAATCACTTCAGCTGTTTCACGGTGCTATTTCGCAGTACAGCCTCGAGTGGTGTTCCACACAAGGACTGCTTTCCCAGATTTCAAGAAGGACGTACTACCGACATTTCAAAAAAGCCACATTGTATACCATTTTAAATGTCAGTGTGAAGCTGACTATGTCGGTCGTACAGTACAACGATTGGGAGTGAGAGTGGCCCAACACATCCCGGCTTGTTTTCGTAATTCACGCGTCCTGAGGAGAAATGCATCGACGGACGTAGCCGGATCTTTGCAACGAAGATCCGGACGTCTACAAAGTACATTTGAACGCTCACAGGTCCATGAGTCATCTATTGGACAGCACCTATACGATAACAAAAAATGTGGCGAGAACTATACCGATGATTGGTTTCGTATCGTGCTCAAGGCCCGTTCTAAACACCATCTGAAGGTTCTGGAGGCCGTGAGCGTTACCAGACGAAAATCCTTACTCTGCAGGCAAAAGGAGTTGTCTCATAAATTAGATCTATTTAGAGACCTATAAAAAAACAAAACAAAAAAAAAACGTTTGCCTGCAGTATGTCGATTATCATTTTATCCATTTTGCGTGATTGTTTCTAAGGTTTTGGCAATAGTTCATTCCTTTCCTGTGATTTGTGCCTTTCTTTTTCTTTTTTCTTTTTTATTGTTTTTTTTTCTTTTGCGCATCATGGTTCTTTATAAAAAAAAAAATTTTTTCTCTCTCTTTCCACTTGTAAAAACCATCTTTTCTTTTTTTTATTATTTTAAAACGATATTCCACCGACGTTCCCCCCTTGAAAATGTGTCGGACGAAAGGTACCTTGGGTTGGGTTTTCTTTTTTTTTCCACTTTTATTCGTAACGAAACATCTTAATTGTTTTATTCGATAATTATACTTGAACAATTTTTTTTCTCCTCTTCTTACTTTTTTACTTGTGATATGGCCCTTTATTCAAGATGGCTCCACTTATTTTATTTAAATGTATAATAAAATTTTGTACCACAAAAAATCTATTCAAATATATATATATATATATATATATATATATATATATATATTATTTGTATCTCCTAGAAAACCCGTCCAGATGCAAAATACTCGGAATCCGGGGTTTCGAATCACATGACCAGTAGTGAATAGTCATATCTCTATGCTGATGAGTCCCGATTATAAAGGACGAAACGTATACTACATAGATAATAAACAAAAACAAATATTTATTATTTGTCGCTCCTAGAACACCCGTCTAGATGGGCACTGTAAGTGTAGTATTAACAATGCATGATGTCGCTAGCTATATGTGCATCGTTCTTTTCATTAAATATAACGCTCTTATGACGTCAAGCCGTCGGATAAAGTGTTAAACTTATCACTGTTTATTCGCTGTTTAGCGTTGGCCGAGTGGTTCTAGATGTTGTGATTTGAGTTACAAAATACTAGGAATCCGGGGTTTCGAATCGCATGACCAGTAGTGAATAGTCATATCTCTATGCTGATGAGTTCACATTATAAAGGACGAAACGTATACGTACATAGATAATAAACAAAACAAATATATATATATATATATATATATATATATATATATATATATATATATATATATATATATATATATATGATGAGGCAATGAAAAATAATTAGACCTGCAAATGGAAGCAAATCAATATCTTCAGTTGTTCAGAACAAGGAGCATTTAGTAAATAAAAATATTTATTATTCTTTTCTTTCAATTTCATTCCTTAAGCACGGCTTTTCAAAGATTAAAATCTTATCATCAGAGGAGGTAGTGATTGATAAGTTGACAGATGAGGACAGTCAAAATTCGAAATTGATTTGCTTCCATTTGCAGCTCTAATTATTTTTCATTGACTCATCATATTTTTGCTCTATCAAGTATATTGAGCTTTTCTCACGTCACAATAGGTCTAATTATCTAAAAGTATCCTTTTAGTTATAAACTTTCATATATATATATATATATATATATATATATATATATATATATATATTTTACCCCCTACGTACGACAGCGTTTCAAGCTTACGGACAGTCACAGAGCGTGAACCTGGTTCACAAAGACACCTTGAATCTGTTAGCGTTCGCTTTGGTCCTATAGGCCACGGGAGATGGTCACGTGATAACGGAAAAATTAAATTATATTCATACTGAAAGCGGCGACTATAATATCTATTTTTAATCTTTCCAACAGTGCTTTTAATTTAATTTTCTCATAACTTCGGATGACACTTAGAACCTACACCCTAATTCTCAGTAGCCCCTTACATCGAAAGTGGCTGTCTGGCTTGTTTGGGGTGAAATATGTTAACTAAAAAATGTCTGTCTCATTAAATTGTTTGATTTTCTGTAACAATATTAGTATTTATGTCCAAATGTTATGATAGTTAAGTAAGAGATTCTTACATAATAATATCGTCTATACTGTCCACCATTATGGGTATTATTGCAGTAACAAAGTAGTATTTGGTGACCAGGGAAATGCCTTGCCATGCAAATATAATTATCTGTTATTTTGTTTCTTTCTTTATACTGAGGGAGATCTGCCCTCTCCGTGGGATCTTAATTTTAACTGTAATGATTTAATCCAATAAAACGCGAAATTGAATATAGCAACCCGAAAAGCTATGTTATGGTTTCGCACCAATTTCTGCAAATGTTCTGTCTTAATGTTCGGCTTCAGATAGTAGATTTGAATCACATCTTGCACGCCATCTAGCGATAAAATGAATAAGCAAATCTATCAGGCAATTATGTAGCAACACTGCACGCAAAACGGACGCATATTTGGGATGTGTAGCAATTTTTATTCGAGATCTTTTTCTAACGATACAATTATCAAAGGGAATGCGCTATTTTCTCTTTCGGAGCAATTCTTCGCATGACTATGATAGGGGTCGTCTGTCTGTCGGCTCTTCAGCTATCCTTTCCTTTTAGAATTCTCATTATAAAACGTGCAGATTTCATAGACACAATTTGTAGACACGTCCAAACATCTCTAAGAAAGGCACTGTCTGTCGGCCAATCTGTCACACTAAGTTTTTAAATAGAAGGCTTTAATTTGAAATCGCATTTTCTTTAATCTGTTAGGCTTCACTTTGAAATAGTATTTTCGTTGGTCTCTCACATAGATCTGATAAAAATGTTTATAAAATTATATTTCTGTCAATCGGTCTGTCACTCTTAATTTTGAAATAGCATTTTCATCGAAGATCGTGGAAATTGAAGAGATCCATCACATCTAAGATGTGTCCAAACATTCCTATAAAAAATATACACGTCGGTCTGTTGCACTTAAGTTTTTAAACAGAATCTTTGTCGATATTTCACGATTAAGTTTGAAATACAAATATTCCACGCTTAAGTGTGAAATAGAATTTCTTTGATTTGTCATTTTTTTTGTACATAGATTTTTTTTTATCTGCATGCTTAGTTTGAAATAGAATTTTATTTGATCTGTCATGCTAAAGTTTGAAATAGAATTTGTTTGATCTGCCATGCTTAAGTTTGAAATAGAATGTTTTTTGATCTGCCATGCTTAAGTTTGAAATAGAATTTTTTTGATCTGCCATGCTTAAGTTTGAAATAGATTTTTTTTGATCTGCCATGCTTAAGTTTGAAATAGAATTTTTTTGATCTGCCATGCTTAAGTTTGAAATAGATTTTTTTTGATCTGCCATGCTTAAGTGTGAAATAGAATTTCTTTGATTTGTCATTTTTTTTGTACATAGATTTTTTTTTATCTGCATGCTTAGTTTGAAATAGAATTTTATTTGATCTGTCATGCTAAAGTTTGAAATAGAATTTGTTTGATCTGCCATGCTTAAGTTTGAAATAGAATGTTTTTTGATCTGCCATGCTTAAGTTTGAAATAGAATTTTTTTGATCTGCCATGCTTAAGTTTGAAATAGAATGTTTTTTGATCTGCCATGCTTAAGTTTGAAATAGAATTTTTTTGATCTGCCATGCTTAAGTTTGAAATAGATTTTTTTTGATCTGCCATGCTTAAGTTTGAAATAGATTTTTTTTGATCTGCCATGCTTAAGTTTGAAATAGATTTTTTTTGATCTGCCATGCTTAAGTTTGAAATAGATTTTTTTTAATCTGCCATGCTTAAGTTTGAAATAGAATTTTTTTGATCTGCCATGCTTAAGTTTGAAATAGAATTTTTTTGATCTGACATGCTTAAGTTTGAAATAGAATTTTTTTGATCTGTCATGCTTAAGTTTGAAATAGAATTTTTTTGATCTGTCATGCTTAAGTTTGAAATAGAATTGTTTTGATCTGCCATGCTTAAGTTTGAAATAGAATTTTTTTGATCTGTCATGCTTAAGTTTGAAATAGAATTGTTTTGATCTGCCATGCTTAAGTTTGAAATAGAATTTTCCTTGTATCTGTCATGCTTAAGTTTGAAATAGAATTTTTTTGATCTGTCATGCTTAAGTTTGAAATAGAATTGTTTTGATCTGCCATGCTTAAGTTTGAAATAGAATTTTTTTGATCTGTCATGCTTAAGTTTGAAATAGAATTGTTTTGATCTGCCATGCTTAAGTTTGAAATAGAATTTTCCTTGTATCTGTCATGCTTAAGTTTGAAATAAAATGTTCGTTGATCTGTCATGCTTAGGTTTGAAATAGAATTTTCTTTGATATGTCACGCTCAGCTTGAAATCGAATGTTCTTCGATTCGTCACGTATAAATTTGAAATAGTGCCAGTAACACTCGCAGATAAAATGGACGCATCTTAACAACTGATAGGTTTTTTTCATGTGTATAGATGGAAGATGGCAGTGTTTAACCGTATGCATTGAACGTTGATTAGTTCGACAAAATGCTTCCAGTAACGAGGCCCCAATTGATTTATAAAATGGCTGAATATCGTGCAACTCAAAGTACCACCTTTTACAAAGTCACACGTATTTATTTGTATAACAGCTTCTTTTCAACATTAAAAACGTTTCTGGAGCACATATTCCCTGCAAAAGTAATTACATACATATATATATATATATATATATATATATATATATATATATATATATATATATATGTTGTCTTGGAAGTTCTTCAACCATGGAAAATAAACGCTTTTAGTCCCAAGTCCTTCGGTGGAAAATTACTTTGCTTGTAAGCAATTTACATTTTACAGTCACTATATTAGTTTGCTTCCAAAAATGTACGCTAGTTTTAACATTATTTAAGGGATCATCAGTTGTTTACAATGAAAAACTGTTTCGGGAATTAAAAACAAAACAGTATTTTATTTCATGGTAGGAAATCTGTAACTATAACGAATCATCCTGGGCCCCTAGTTGCGATCTGTGCCGACTAGGCACTGACAGTTTATCTATAGCCGGTAAATACTTTAGACGTCCAAGTGAATTAAGGCTTGCTGAGGAATAAGCGTTTATCGAGGTGTTCGCCTTGAATCTATCAGGATTCATTTTGAAATATCAGCGTCAGAAATATTCGTGACCTACTTAATTTTGGAAAATCCTTCGTTGTAATTAAAACAAATACCCATTTACTCGTTGTTACTCTAATTTGGCTGAATGTTGATGAACTCTTGGAATGTTTGTATTCTAATCAAGTAGTTCCGAGTTCTATCTTTGGCAACTGCCTGAAAATATTATTCAATGGATCAATCATAACACTTATTAGTGAAACAGAATCTAAATAATGTTATTAAGATTAAGACATTTATAGATTGGTCTGTGTCGTTGTGGTAACTTGTTCCTTTTGACTCTTGATGAAGCTTTCTTTACAAAAAGGCGAAACATTGGGACCCTTAAAAAAAAATTTTTTCTGTTGTTCAATATATATAGAGAGAGATAGAAGAGTGAGAAAGAGAGTAAGCAGGGAATATTGCAGGTCTAACAAGAGAAACGTGTATAGCAAATCAGTAAATGCGAGACGATCACAAACATGCTAAAAACATCAAACGTAAGCACAAAATACAAAAACGAAATATAAAGAGGAATGTTTGAAACATATTAAAATATAAAAATTAAAAACGTTAATAGCCTCACTCTTTTCTTGGGAGATGCCGGACGGAAAATCCTTTCCTTTCTTAGCAGATTAGAAAATCGGCTTCGTAATCTGGTAAGGAACGATCTCTTATCGGTCCTACATCCTCTTTCACAGGGAAGAGATGTTGAAAGCCTCTCTCTACTGTATCTTTATGTTAGTGACAGGTGCTCGACTGAGTTCCAATCTCTGTAAAATCAATCAAAGAAAGAACTCATATTCTACAACCAGTGCAGAGAGACCTCTGTACAAAAAATCAAGCAGATATTCCATGAACAAAGTTTATTTCTGATAAAATCCCATCCGTGAGACAAGATACCACGAGTTTTTCCTACCCGACTACAATATAGTTGTCTTCAGTCTAATTTCAACAAATTATTCTTGTGACGGCGACCATCATCTAACCAACAATTATTTTAACCCCTATCCTCGAGTGGTTCACGGGCCTTGAGAAGTGGTGAACCATCAGTATATATATATATATATATATATATATATATATATTATATATATATATATATATATATATATATGTGTGTGTGTGTGTGTGTGTGTGTGTGGGTGTGTGTGTGTGTGTGTGTGTATATATATACTTAAAATTTGAATATTTAAAATATAAATTATATAACATAAAGCACATATATATATATATATATATATATATATATAAATATATATATATATATATATATATATAATTAACTTGTTACAAATATCCAGGGGGTATAAATCCGAAAGAAGTTGAAACCGGGTTTATGAGAGTGCTCAATGAAAATTCAGAGCAAAATATATTTTTTTGTTGGTGATTTTATTATTCCATTAATTGCGACAAAATATATGCTGTTTCATTAACGCTCGCAATGACGATGGACCACGACGGGTCAGAAAGTACTCTAGACCAACATGTACATTACGGCAGTTTCATCGGCCAATTTTCTTCCGATAATTAAGATTTTAATCCGGAAAATTGAAGGGACCAATACTAAAATAACCAGACAAAAATTGTCGGTTATTTTTAATAATACGTGTCTTAAGGAAAAAATGCTGCCTCGATATACATATATATATATACAGGGTGGGCCAAAATAAGGGTCCTATCTTTAAATTTGAATAACTTGAATTTGAATAACTTCCACAAAATAAAAGTTAAACTCACCAAACTTTATGTGTGTGTAAACTGACACTTCCGAGATTTTTTGAAATAAACAAAACAAATTTTAGCCGAAAAACACTTCTAAAAACTTACAAAAACTAAAGTATTGTTTTTTACACTGTTTTGAGTTTTTTAAGCAAAAATAATGTTTTCTAAATGAGGGTACGTTCCTTAGGGCTAATACGGCTCATGCTTGCTTCGGAAGGGGTCCTTTACTTATTCTAAAAATAAAAAAATAAAAAATCAATAAATAAAAAAGTTATGAATTTTTAAAAATAGGACCCTTATTTTTGCCCACCCTGTATATATATATATATATATATATATATATATATATATATATATATATATATATATATATATATATATATATATATATATATACACAAAGGTAGTTGGAGAAAACCCTGACAGACGGCTCGATTATTAAAAAAATTCTAAATTAGGATCGTAATATTTATTGATATATGTAATTAGAGAAGATTAAGACAACATCGGTAACGTCGGTTTCAAATCCAAACAAAGTGGATCTATAGTTGCTCTCCTATACCGGGCCACTTTAGCGTCTGTTTCATCATAAACAAACATAAACAGATACTGAAGAGAGTCAGGCATAGGAGACCGACCTTTGTTCTGATTTAAAACCGACGGTACTAATGTTGTCTTAATCTTTTTTTATTACATATATATATGTGTGTGTGTGTGTGTGTGTGTGTTTATATGTGTAAGTGTGAATGTGTTTTGTTTCTCTGTAAGTATGCCTATGTTTTTAGGTCAGAATAGTAGAGTTTATATTTAGATAAATCTTGTTTTTCTCCATTTTTGCTTGTTTTTAGTAAACACAAGAAAGCATAGAGTTCATGTTAATCGTTAATATGTCAGCTTTGCTTCTCCTCGTGGGTTGTTTTCCTAGTTTTTACTCAACTTATTCATTTGCAACACAACACAATTTCTCTTCAAAATATATGCGTTTCTAAACCTCGGACGGCATCTTCTGATCTTTAGGCAAATAACCAAAACCTCTTCTACATTTTTTCTATTTCTTAGTTTTAAGCACTTATGCCATTCTGATAATTGAGATTACCTCACGTAGATATACAACTAAGCGTTTAAAAGAAACACTTGAAAAAGCTATGGGCGTTTATATCTACCTTTCACGTGGCCTACGTGTGTTATGTATTACGTAATGCTTTTGAAACGTATAGATATTATTTGAAAAGTATAGATATTATATCCCTAAGTGCAAGGTAAGAAAGTGCTGGCGATGTAGCAGTTTGGGTCTGAAATAGGCATTTCCAGATAGGTGCACCTCGGGCGATCGACAATAAACAAACCACTTTTAGGACTGAGCTGAGCCGTACCTCACCCCGACAGAAAAGAAACTACCTAGAGCCACCACGATAGTCCCCGGTTTGTCGAGTTGAGTACCCAGTGCAGATCGTTAGCTGGTACAAAAAGGCCGCAGGGGGCAGCTATAGCCTAATATACAGATTTTTCTGATGTATGTCTATGTATAAAAAAACAAGCTGATCTTCCATGAAAGAAAATTTATTTCCGATAAAATCCATTCTGTGGGACAAAATACCACGAGTTCTTCCCAACCGACGACAGGATTGGGTGAAGAATCAATGATACATATAAAATAAAATAAAAAAGAATTTAATTACAAGAATTTTATCGAGGGTATTTCCTTTTCAAAATTTCTTATAAAACTCAGAAATTAAAAACACTTTAAAAGGAGATTAGAGAATGAAATAAGATAAAACAAAAAAAATGAAATTAAAAAATAAAAATTTTAAAATTAATATATATATATATATATATATATATATATATATATATATATATATATATGGTTAAGATTTTTGTTGTTGTGTTAGCCATTTTTAATTTTCTAAGTGAAGGGAGTTTATATATTCAAGGAGAGGAAACTCCCTTCACTTAGAAAGTGAAAAATACTACAGCGATTATCACTAACAAAAAAAAACAACAAAAATATTCAGCTATTTAAAAGCTACAAAAGAAAACCATGACCTTTCTGGCCCGGACGACTAAAGACAATGTGGTCGCGGGTTCGAATCTTGCAAAAGACCCAACGCTGAAGATTTGTATATAGTGAAACACATGTGCACACGGCTTTCTATTATAGATTTATATGTATGTATATATATTTATGTTTATGTAGATAAAAAGATGGATAAATAAATAGATAGATCTTTTTGAAGACTAAATTATCATTCGTTTGAAATTAAAATACAAGATGGCGAACATGTGAACAAAATATTAAAAATGTCGTTTTTAATGGCCGATACATTAATTTAAAGATGTTTACAACTTCTGAGAGCCAATTTCATTTCATTTTTAAAAATGCAAATACTATTAAACTCAAGTCTCATTTCCCTAATGCCATTTTATTATCTTGAAATAGTGTCCCGCCGTGTCGTTAGCACTTCTTATATTAGTCAGAATATCTGGATAAGTTTTGAATTGGCTTGACGCCGTATGTTTGTTGGGTTTTTTTTTGTACGTTTTACTTAAGCACCTAATTTATGTAAATATTTTAGTCATTGCCAAAACTTACCGACAATGAAGGTAATTGAAAATTCATACTTCTCCGATGTCTGTCTTATATTCAACTATTCTTTGTTTGAAAACAACAGAGATCAGTTTTATTATTACACAAATGGCTCACATATAAAATGGCATACTTATCAACTGGACACATCCAACTTATACTTATACCAGAAAAGTACCCATTAATGATACTAAATTACTACAAATTGAAGAAAATGACTTAGAATTCTAGAAGCTATTTACATACAAAATAAACACCGTACTATAAAACAAAATCAATCACTATTTCACACAATGTTCACTTTAATTTGTGCAATCAAAACTGGAAGCCGAACATAACTTAAAGATATATTTTATTTTACTATTCGTTGCTTACTGCCACGAATAGTATTCAATATTCACTCTTAATATATACACGAATGTAGAACATTCCATCATTAATCAAAGGGGTGAGACGGGCATCAATTACCTTTAATACTACACTTTGTAGTATAATAATAACAATCTATACAATAATACGCTAAGGCAATTCATATTCGTACGTACGTTATCACCCGCTACACTTTTTTTAAAGATAAGATCGTTTGATCGCAAGACAAAGTTTTTTCGTTTTTTTGTAAATTCTGTCGCTGTTATTTCAAACATGAGATTCTAACTAAAATACTTTGGACTTAGGGATCGTCTCAAAATGTCGTATATGGTCTTTCCAAAGATTGTACAATAATATCGCGTCGATATACGTTCACGTCGGACATCCATAGAATGGAAATCTTCACAAACCCCCACAGAGGGTTTGGCGATAAACTCCACATAACCGGATATAATCTTCAGCTACATTAACGAAGTTACTTCTATAAGTCTGTTTTACTTTGAACAGATGTGGTACAATAATAGCGTGGAGTCTGCGTTCCCGCCGGACGTCAATAGAATATAAATATTTTTTTAAGCACGGCAGCAAAATACACTAGATGAAGGGTGCAGCTGTGAAATGTCCACAGGTCCAGCTTAAAAAAAAATAAAAAATAAAAAAATAAAATAAAATAAAAATAATAATAATAATAATAATAATAATAATAATAATAATAATAATAATAATAATAATAATAGGGATCATTGAAACCATACAAGGGACGGCAATGATTAAAACAGCTGCAATCTTAAGAAAAATCCTCGAATGCGGAAACCAACCCACATAAGCTACGAAGGGGCACATGGAATCTACAACAGTAAAATAAATAAAATCAGAGAAAGAACACCACATCACAAACCAAGGAACAGAAAATGCAAAAAACATTATTCCATGAGCTCCCCCACTCCCAATAAGTTACAGCGGACTCCGCTGACACTACACAGAAATGAACCAATGAACAGAAATTGCAATAAACACCATAAGATCCCCTCCCCCGCTCTCCTTCCCCTATCTCCTCCCCCTCTTTTCCCCCTTCCCTTTCCTCACCCCCCCCCCCCCCAAAGAAATTAAATTAATTTTTTTTTTTAATTTTAAATAAAAAAAATGGTGCCAGCCTAGCCTGACCCCACACAAAATATTTGCATAGGGTCAAGGAGGATGAGAAGATCCTGGAGGGACAGCACAAACCAGACCTTCACTTGAAGTGCAGATAGTGCTGGGACCTTGGGGAAGCTCACTGCTTATTATGAGATGTTAAACCCATTCAGTAATACGTAGAAGCTGATCTTAGAGGAAAAGGTGCGTGTACTGGCCACTGACGCAGCTTTACTCGAAATAAGAGTTGGCAGGCACGGTGATAGTAAATAATTGATTAAAATAATCACTTAAATCGATAAAAAAAAACGTGTTTTCATGATTGTATTTCGATAAAGACAATACATTTTGCTTCGAATATTTTTAGATCATCATTAATTATTTATATTAATTAAACTATTCGGACTACTGTTCTAATCTGAGGTGTTATTCTTAGAACGTTTCGGCCGATGTAACCTTTGACCGTCTTCCGGTGCGTCTTGTTTAACTTGGGAATCTGTATGGAATGTCGAACCGAAAATATAATTCAATTCACGGGTGTACTGCTCTCGTTTCGTGATGACGGGGTAGAAGTCTATAGTGATTCACAATCGTACTGATAATTAACCCTTGAACCTCCAGAAAACTGTTACTTAGAACTGATTATATTTAGCATTTTTATCCGTTACGCCGCAAGAACATTAGTGCGAATAATCCAAATAATTCAGAAAGTATATTGAATAACTTGCAAATATATTTGTGCTTATATGACTATTAGCGATTCATGTGAAACTCGAATACTTTCGGATGTTCTCCTAGATATGATAGATGATAAAATAATCCGCCTTTTTCGACGATTCGTGTAGTAAATAATAATAATAATAATAATAATAATAATAATAATAATAATAATAATAATAATAATAATAATAATAATAATAATAATAATAATAATAATAATAATAATAATAATAATAATAATAATAATAATAATAATAATAATAATAATAATAATAATAATAATAATAATAATAATAATAATAATAATAATAATAATAATAATAATAATAATAATAATAATAATAATAATAATAATAATAATAATAATAATAATAATAATAATAATAATAATAATAATAATAATAATAATAATAATAATAATAATAATAATAATAATAATAATAATAATAATAATAATAATAATAATAATAATAATAATAATAATAATAATAATAATAATAATAATAATAATAATAATAATAATAATAATAATAATAATAATAATAATAATAATAATAATAATAATAATAATAATAATAATAATAATAATAATAATAATAATAATAATAATAATAATAATAATAATAATAATAATAATAATAATAATAATAATAATAATAATAATAATAATAATAATAATAATAATAATAATAATAATAATAATAATAATAATAATAATAATAATAATAATAATAATAATAATAATAATAATAATAATAATAATAATAATAATAATAATAATAATAATAATAATAATAATAATAATAATAATAATAATAATAATAATAATAATAATAATAATAATAATAATAATAATAATAATAATAATAATAATAATAATAATAATAATAATAATAATAATAATAATAATAATAATAATAATAATAATAATAATAATAATAATAATAATAATAATAATAATAATAATAATAATAATAATAATAATAATAATAATAATAATAATAATAATAATAATAATAATAATAATAATAATAATAATAATAATAATAATAATAATAATAATAATAATAATAATAATAATAATAATAATAATAATAATAATAATAATAATAATAATAATAATAATAATAATAATAATAATAATAATAATAATAATAATAATAATAATAATAATAATAATAATAATAATAATAATAATAATAATAATAATAATAATAATAATAATAATAATAATAATAATAATAATAATAATAATAATAATAATAATAATAATAATAATAATAATAATAATAATAATAATAATAATAATAATAATAATAATAATAATAATAATAATAATAATAATAATAATAATAATAATAATAATAATAATAATAATAATAATAATAATAATAATAATAATAATAATAATAATAATAATAATAATAATAATAATAATAATAATAATAATAATAATAATAATAATAATAATAATAATAATAATAATAATAATAATAATAATAATAATAATAATAATAATAATAATAATAATAATAATAATAATAATAATAATAATAATAATAATAATAATAATAATAATAATAATAATAATAATAATAATAATAATAATAATAATAATAATAATAATAATAATAATAATAATAATAATAATAATAATAATAATAATAATAATAATAATAATAATAATAATAATAATAATAATAATAATAATAATAATAATAATAATAATAATAA
>OY744535.1:13120206-13142706 GCA_963556195.1 Sepiola atlantica
TTAAAATAATAAATAATAAAACAAATAATAATAATTAAAATGAAAATAATAAATAATAAAACTAATAATAATAATAATAATAATAATAATAATAATTAAAATGAAAATAATAAATAATAAAACAAATAATAATAATAATAATAATAATAATAATAATAATTAAAATAAAAATAATACACAATAAAACAAATAATGATAATAATAAAAATTAAAATGAAAATAAATAATAATAATAATAATAATAATAATAATAATAATAATAATAATAATAATAATAATAATAATAATAATAATAATAATAATAATAATAATAATAATAATAATAATAATAATAATAATAATAATAATAATAATAATAATAATAAAACAATAAAAATAATATAAAAAAGCAGGAAAAGCATTTAAGAAAATCAACCGGTTAATTTTAAAATAATCTCAGTCACGTGGTTATGTGACCATTGTGCTTTCATATAATTTATCATTGTACCTTTCAGTCTCATACTTATCCTGAAGAGACTTAGCTTAAATAAGGTTGTAACTGAACATGTCCGCAAATATGTCGCCAACATTTTTTGTGTAAATGAAAATATATTTCAAAATTTGTATTAATTTCGAAGACTAAAGAAAACTATGTAGTATATACATGTTTTATTAAATTCATAAAAGTGAACAAAAACGGTTTTACTTTATTTATTCTATTTGAAGGTTTTTCGCGAGTTGTAGTAAGTTCGACTACCTCGTCGCCAGTTGTTGTGGCCCTGTAAAGGGGCCAGAATGAAAACACGAACTAGAGAAAACAAGTATATTAAAAAAATATATAATACAACAAAAAAACAAAAGCGGTGGTTCGTCAGTTTTGACTACCCGTATAAACTAGGGTTGGTTCAGGTATTTAATTCTCTACCACCGCAGGAATATGTGACACAAGGTCGGAAAGTGGGGGAAGAGTCAAGCCAACGCCAATAAAAAAGAAGCACTCTGGCCTAGCAAAAATAGCCTGAGAAGCCCCATCGGCATTCCCCGTTCAGAGCGCGGCAGGCAGTAAGCGATAAACTTCACCTGAAAGAGGGGAAGCAAGGCCTGGGAGGGTGCACCTCCTAGGACAACCCAGGACAGTATACCTCAGTCCGGCAGATAAAAGGCCATCGAAATGGCCCAGTTTATGATTGTGAAGAACGAATCCTCGACTGGTATTACCCCATCCCGACGTCCTCCATCAACCGAAGTTAATGAGAGACTGATCGGGCTGGGGTTGGTCCAACGCTGAGGAGCAGATGCTCTTAGTATTTATGGTGAATGGAAGCCTTTAAAGTCCGTTATAGGAAAGGTACCATAACATATATTCGAAGACTAAGGCAAACTATGTAGTACATACATTTTTTAATACATAAAAGTAAAAATATTAAAGACATTTCTACTTTATTTATCCTCATAGTAAATAACATTTTTGAACGTAGTTTTTGCAATGTCGTTTTCTTCTTCAGCGTCGGTGAAGTTTAAATTTATGTTCAGCCTGTCTAACCAGATGATACGCTCCATCGATATACATATAATGCTATGTAATATCTAATACAAGTACTACAGTATAACTACATTGACACACCGGTTCTCATTAGATCACCGAAGTTAAGCGACGTTGACCCTGGTCAGTACAAGATGGGTAACGATTTGAGAAAAATAGACGCTGTACATCGTTTCAGCTGACCGATATATATATATATATATATATATATATATATATATATATATATATATATATATATATATATATATATATATATATATATATATATATGGATTTGATGTGCCGTAGTAACTTCATGTTTCCATGAAAGTCGAATTCCCGCCCAGGGCGCACACCACACCAAGTATTACCGAATGATGTGTATGTCTAATACATTGTGATAACTTAACAGCAGCAAGCATTGCCCCAAAATAGCGGTTTTATTAGACATTAGAGTGCTAGTAATCAAGGGAGGCGCGAGAGCGCTCTATCCCTTAATAGACTACAAGAATGGCCTATGCTGGAAAATCTCATTTATTTGATCAATCATAACTCAAAAACCAATAAACCAAATTAGTTAAAACGTTGCACAAAATTTTTATTTGATAGGTTCTATAAGTGTGTAGAATTTCAGCATCATTAGTCAAGGCAACCCAGAGATCCAGAAAGTTCAATCATGAAATCATGTTATCTGTGTTTACGTACTATGTGCCACCCTGTATCTCATCAACTATTTGATGGATTCAGCTGATTTTTGGCGGAGATAGAGGTTCTATGGTCTAGTTGATGGCATTTTAATTTCAGTTTACCATCTACCTTAGTTTTCCAGAAATTTCCAAAAAATCTTTAAAATTACCATTGTATTTAGGCATAGCCTTTACAAAAGTAGTGACATTCCATGATAAATGCCAGTATACTGAAATCATATGCCCTTAATAGGGTTAAGATGAAAATTCATATACACTAAATGTACAAACGCAAGGAAATTCCCAAATGTTTACACTTTTATTGTCATTAAAGGTATGCTAGCACAACAGGGCTATGTATTATACTGGTAGGAATTTTTCTTCAGTGCACCTCACACACTTCATCCACTCATGCATAGAGATGTATACTGTAGTGATGTGATAATGAAATGGTTTGGTTGATATGTAGTCATACCCTTAATTAATGACAATAAAAGTGTAAAAATATTTCCTTGCTTTAGTATATATGAATTTTCATCTTAACCCAATTAAGGGCATATAATTTCAGTATACCGGCATTTTTCATGGAATTTATGTTGCTTTTGTCGCATCCAGGGTAGCCATCTTTGAGTTATCAGCGTTATTTAAAGAGTTCTCTTAAAGGGAGATAATTCTGAAATTCATCATAACAGATAATCTAGCAAACATCACATGGAGTCCTGTTATTTTGGAGACATACCTTATACAGAAGACATTCATAATAAATTCTCGTTTCTGTAAGTGAATAGTTTTCCTTGATACTAACCTTTGGCTAAGTCGTGATTAAATGTTTTATACGTGTCTCCTGTGAATAATTAAAATCCTACAATAAATTAATTAGACTTCGTCGTGTTTGGCAACACTAAAACCATGTGAATCTCCGATTATTTCGGTCGAAGTCATTTTGTTTCGGAAATAAACTAAAACGGATGAATATTTTATGAGCTTTTGCAATTACGATTTTTCTCTTCAAGATGTTTTTCTTAAATGTATTCGCAAACGCAGACGCATTCACAGGGACACATAAGCACACCACAATCACATAAAACCATGGCTCTACACCAAGAATGTCCACGTAAATAATCATTTGCTATGTATGTGTGTGTTTCCTTAGAGACAAAGACATCTATTTGTTATTATCTGAGCAAAACCTGACACAAGGACAGCAGCGTTTTCATAAGTAATCAAACTTTGTACATTCCATTAATTGTTGTCAATCTTCACATAATATTCTTCATCATCAAACCGAAAATCTATCCATCGTATTACTCCTTATGTTCGAGTAGCGTTTAGCCTTGATAAGCTGTGACTCATGAGTAGAAAATAAATATGCAATGTTTTTGCTAATATTTATATATAAAACTCAAATGTATGTTTGTGTGTGTGTGTGTGTGTGTGTGTGCTTCCTATAGAAAAAAAGGTTATAGCATCTACATAAAATCAAAAGTCGATTCTCATGTAAAATGAACTAGGAAAGATATGTCTGAATGTCTAAATGTACGGCTAAGGGTGCTATCGAACAAATTTTGTCAGGGGAGACGAGTTTTTAAGCCATAATTTGGAAGAAAAAAACACTGAAAGTTCAATGTATTTCTTCCGTTCGGCATTTTCTTTTAGAATTATTTAACGTTTCTTAACCAACTCTTCGGGGTAGGATAAGGGTTGCAATACATTTGAAAAGCGTGATTTTAGTAGTACACTGGAGGCATGCTTAATTTTATTTTAATGGTTTTAGTAGCACTCTAAACGGGGGCAATAAATTAGTTTTACATTTGGTAAGTGGTATCTAGTAATATGGAAGTGCTCAACATCCTAGATAGAGCAGACGTGTTTAAACGCAACATTGTCAAGTATAAAGAACTTCTCTTTCTTTTGTTAACTCGCTGTTGCCCAGGATCCATCATAGTAATAATACAGTATTATATTTGGTAAATGGTATGAGTTCATCCAAAGTGCTTAATATCATAGATAGAGCAAGTGTCTTTACTTAGCATTGCCCAGGCGTGGTCAATATCCTACATGAAACAATCCTATATAGAACAGGTGTTTTTTAAACGCCGTGTTGTCGGGAAAAAATACCATCACTGTATTTTGTAATACTATTGTATACCAGAAAGGGTACACTGCGTTGTGAAGTCAGTGTTTAATATCGTAGTATAAATAGGTGTACGCCATAATACAATAGTACATTTTCAATGTGGTGTATGCTTGATAGAGTAGGGGAAGACAAAAAACTTAGCGTTGCCCGGAAATAGACTGAAAGAAATATAAGTTTCATTATATTATTAAGGGGAAGAAAGAAGATAAAATCACGGCGTTGCTCGGGAATAAATTAAAACAAATATAGATGTCCTAAATAGTTTTGCGAAGTAGGTAAGTAAAAAAACTCGGTGTTACCAGGAAGAGATAACTTGAAAAATAGAATGCTAAAACTTACATTATTAATATTATTTTCATTACATCAAAACAATAGGGAGGGTTAGGGTTAGGGTTAGGGTTAGGGTTAGGGTTACCATTAGAGGAGGTGAGAGATGGGTGGGAAGAAATGTGAAAAAACGGGGAAATGAAGAGATAGAAATATATATATACGGATTGAGAGAGGTAGAAAGATAAAGATGTTACAAACACATTTTAGCCTCTTCTATTTTTATGGCTTCGGGCAACGCCGGGTAATCTTGCTAGTATATATATATATATATATATATATATATATATATATATATATATATATATATATATATATATATTAGAGATAAAAGATGAGAATAAAGAATTGTAAAGATACAATATTTATTAAAAACATCAAAAGTTCAGAGCAAGGAGCCTCATATGTTGCCGATGATATTTATAATCACATTATCGGCAACATGATGAGAAGAAATGTTTTCTTTGAAAATCCATGAATTAAGGGTATGAGGCTCCTTGCTCTGAACTTTTGATGTTTTTAATAAATATTGTATCTTTACAATTGTTTATTCTCATCTTTCACCTCTAAAATAAATTGCTATATTAAATATATTGAGCTTTACACTATCACGATAGATTATTATTATTAAACAATAATTCAATTATCGTTATAATTCAACACTTATATATATATATATATATATATATATATATATATATATATATATATATATATATTAATCTAAGTACAGTAAACATCCACAGGATAAAAATCCAAAGAATTTTAACCAAGCCTATAAAGAGAACTCAATATTAAATAGAGCTTTGATATATAATTATTCTTCTTTGTACATACATGTACATCACCGCGACACTGGCATGTCGATATTATTGATCAACAGCTAACTGACTTATATATATATATTTTTATATATAAAAACATTCAATCAATTAAAACATAACAATTGTTCAAAGAATTAGAACATCAAGTCCAGTATGGCGTACGATCGTTTCCAAAACAGTTTGGAAATACTTTATTTTATTTTATAAATCAATAAATCTTATCCAAAACGTGTCTTCATCAGCGCCTTTAGCAACACGTCTTACAGAAAGTCAGAGAAAAATTAAAAAGCTCGTTGTTGAGGAACATCCACTGACGGAAAGAGTCACCGGTTGATATGTTAGTAGTATAGGGGGGAGGGGGAACGAACACAATGGTACCTATAAACAAAAACACTGGTACATACAGAAGAAATAATCCAATATTTTCCATAGATTTACGCACGCACACACACACACATACACACACGCATATATATATATATATATAAGTAAGCTGTTAAAATATATTAATGGCAATTAAGCTACACAGAGGCTCCCGCGTTTTATCCTCGGGGGAATCTTCAGGCTAAAATGCATGAAGTTATTTTTGCCTGGTGTTTTTATATACACGGCTAGCTAGTTAACGAATTAGATCATGTGTTCTTCTCTCAGCTTCCCACGAACAAAGGTCTGGTTAATGTTACTTCCTATATCCTGTTTTATTGTTCTGTTTTCTATAGATTGGCCTATATCCTGTTCCTTTGTTGTGTGAATATAATGGGTGAATTTATTTTAACACGTGGTTCTTTGTATTTCTATTTTAGGTTTTAATTTTTAAATTGTTAGGTTTTTGTTTTGTTTAGTTTTTTACTTGTTTATTTATTTACTTATGTATCGTCAGCCTAAGGTAAATTTATTTCTGTGTAGGCAGCTGTTTGCTACCTCACTTCTACAATTTATATATATATATATATATATATATATATATATATATATATATATCCTAATCGATATCTTCGATTTCGCTTTTATTCAATTAGATTAATCCAAATTATTCTTAAAATGATTTAGATTAAAGCTATTTTAATCTGAGTAGGCAATTTGTTCCAAAAAGTATCTTGTCCTAATCAAAACATCTAAATGTGTGGTTGATTTAGTTTTATATTTTCGTGATTTTGAAAATGGCGTTTATCGCGTTTTGCATTCGAACTCTTCATTTCTCACCAAAAATGTTTTATCAATTCAATATCTGTCTGGACACGTATCTTTTATAAAGAACTTAATAAGCTTTCTCTCGATTTTCATTGTATACTGCCGACAGTAAAATAAAGTCCTACATTATGTAACGGCTGGCATTTTTGGACTCTATTCCCAACTGGTTCTGGAAAAGAAGAATGATTAATTAAAAGGTTATAAGAATTTATGAAGCAACTACCGGCCGGTGATTATTTGTGGATTTAGGTGACTAAATGAATTTGTAACTAAAACGTATGTAGTTATATTTTCATCATATGGAGAAACCAGCAATTACGGTTGCGACACAGTCCAAACGATGAATGGCCAAAATAAAGCTTCCAAAACCATCACAGACGTGAATATGCAGCAGTAGAAGTTAGTAATCACAATATATACATGGTTATTGGAATATGATGTTAACCATGTTTTTGTTTCATTATTTTTATTTTTATTTTTTCACATTTCCAAAAAACATAACATTTCTGTGAGATATATTTTTACGGTCCGTTTCATTTGTCTTGTGCCAAACAACATTTTTATGTCAATATCGTCTCTGCAACATTACAAAATCATCAGAAAAATTCACAAAGAGTAAAAAAATTCATGGATTAAAGTGTCTTGAGAAAACCTACACTATACAGTGGTTCATTTTTGGGTGAAACCAAACAAAAAACAAAAGAAAAGAGCAAACTCACAGGTGGGGGAATCCACTAATACGCCATTGTTTTGTAAAATATATATATGTGATAGTTAAGCCGATTTATTTCATTAAAGATGAAGTAAAAACGCTATAATTCAAGTTAATTCAACTTGACGCAATAGCCACACCTATAGTTTTATATTAAAGTCGTAAGGTTAACTTATTTGCATATAACTTTACAAACTTGAACTATTTTGTTATAATTTGTAATTCAATAATTGTTTCGATTTGTATATAAAAAAAGTCCTGCTTAGGAATATTGTTTTATTTCTTAGCCAAATATTTAGCAGTTGTGTTCGAACGTTGATTTCGGACCTTATTGTAATGAATAATTACGAGTAACTTTCCTTACTCTGACTTATCTCCCCTTTGGAGAACTCTCCTGCTTCTACTAACCACTATAAATAGTAGCACTAATACTGTACCGACATTGTGTGCTGAATAAAGCTTTCCCAAGTGACGTCTGTTCTCGTTAGTCATTACACTTATCTTTAGCGAAACCAATTTAAAACAAGTTACGTTCTATTTCAAAATTGTAAGTTAACCCCCCCACACACACACACACAAACACGTTACATCGCCCAAGCAGAATGATTTATTTTTAAAATTTTTCCATTCTGGTCATATTTAAAAGATGAATAAATTTGCATGAAGATTCCCAAGATGTGAATAATGCGAAAGTTTTTGTTTCGTGTTTACCACACATTTATGAATGAAATGTTTATTATTAACCATTTTTATGTTTCTGCGTTTTCTTAGATGAAAATTGATAATATAAATAATTTTGATTATTCGTACTACTGTTAGCCACTGTAACCTCCGACCTCCTTCATGTGTATCTGGTCGAACCTAGGAATATTTCTGTCGATCTCGGGAATCTGGGCGGAATTTCGAACGGAACCTTTTATTTAGAATGCTCTTGTTCCGTCAACCATGACGAGGAGCAGTTTTCGGTAATTCGCAGTTCTTCGCATCGCTCGCACCGAGGATTGAACCTTAAACCTTCAGATGGCTATCACGTAGAACATTATTGTTTCAAATTTTCTAAGTGGTGAACTTGAAGAAGTCGGCTAGGTCAGGCATAAGAGGAAAAAATTAAATTACATTTTCGGGGTCTATCTGATGAAATATTAAAGAATTTGATCCATATATATTATTATATATATACTGTAAGATTTTATTTTTTATTTTTAAGTTATCATGTGATTATTGTTAAAAGCAATATCTCTGATCAATTCTAATTGATCATAGAAAAATGGCAGGAGTATTGGGATGAATGCAAAAGTAATAAATTACACAAGATTTGGCCAACTATTGCTGAGTGACCCTTAAGCTACAGAAAGGCAAGAAGAGAAAGGAGTTATAATACTCAGACTTTGTATAGGACATACATATATTACCCACAAACATTTATTGAAAGGTGAAGAGTCCCCAATGCGTATACCATGTCAAGAACCTTTTACAGTCAAACATATATTAATAGACTGTCAGGATCTTAAACAAAGCCGAAGGAAAAACTACAACTCGAAAAATATAAAGTATCCGTTTAAAGACACAAATCTGACCTAAATCTTAGACTTCATTAAAAAAGTTTGACTGTTCAAAAAAATGCAATTGTTGCAAACCAAACATTGATTTTATTTATGTATTCATTTCTCCCTTGTTTCCCCTTTGCAAAGCTCAATCATGTTCTGGCAAAACAAAACAACAATTTTCCTTTACAATCAAACCAAACACCTTGAATACATATTGAAGATATAAAGAACTTCAAACATAACACAACTTCTACTAAAATGACCGAATTTGGCAGTAAATAACCCGAAAAGGGTGGATATGCCGTAAAAAAACAACCAACCAAACGAGACGAAACGAAACCAACTAAAAAGAGGCAAAATAAATACATATTATCAAAACTTAAATACGGCATTTTTCTAAGTTTTTCTTTTTCAGAGCATCTGGATTCCGTTTTTTGTATCCATTCAAAAAGTTTCGCCGAAGTTTTTTTTTTCATGTTACTTCTTTATTTATTAATCGTTTTTTTTTATTATTGGTGTGTTGTGTTGGGCGCACCTGTTCACTACGTCTATTTATCTCTTCTCCTTTTCCTCCTTACAGGTTGTAGAAAAATGGACACTTAGTGACCAATTGTGTGATGCCTGGGTGGCGGCAGATGTCATGTCGTGCACGGCGTCCATTCTAAATCTAACCGCCATTAGCGTGGACAGGTAAGAGACGTTCTTTTTTCTTTCGGATCTAGCTCGTTGATTTTTATTTGTTATTTGTTTTCTTTTTCTTTTTCTTCCGTTAAAATCAACCGGAAGGTCTACTTATGGTATAAAGAGAGACGATTCGGATGTCTTCCGTCGAAAAGATTCAGTTTTTTCGTTGAATACTTATTTAGAACTATAATATATATAAATATATAGATTTGTTTATTGCCCGTCGCCTAAAAGGCCCTCATTTCTGTTTAAATGACGACTGGCTTCATTTTGCACCCGGTTCAAAGTGTCAAATTTGAAAGTAGGTGTATTTCGTCAAAATAACCTGACGCTGTTTTTGGTCCATTATATTTTAATACATACGAAAGTGTAAGAGAGGAAAGGGAAACGGTTTATTTGGAATTCCCTCACTGCTCCGTGTTTCTCCGACTGTACTAACATTCAGAAACTTAAACATAACGTGAAAAATATCTTGCTACACAAATCCATATTTAAGATGCCCCTATACATTTGGTGGGTAATCACAGCAGCCCAGTTACAATATGCCTCGTTTTGGGTGAAAGTAAGTAAATAAAAACAAAAACTGAAAGATATTTGTATTAATGCTGTCTGTTGTTGTTGTTTATTTTATTTATCAATGAAGATGGAGATTGATATCTTTCCTTCGGTTATATTCTGGTAACCATTGCCAGTTCTTTTGATCTATTGCTAAGTTTTATTTGCCAATATGCAGACTTGATATCTACATTAAGGAACAATTCTTCATCATGTTGTCTTGAGATCATATCTTTGAATTTCTCTCCAACTCTAAATGCAATATTTCTTTTTTTCCAAGTGTTACATTAAAAGTAGGAATGGGTGAGACGTATTCCTTCTTGATTCTGTTGAAAATATATTCATGGCGCTACGAACAGGATGGAGTCTGCAGCTGTTGGGGTTGCAAAAAGAGTTCTCTTTAAGCGACCCACGCCAACAGGGTCTGGTATCAAGCAAGAAGTTGGGGAGTAAATTACAGTCGATCTGGTCTCTATCGAAACCAGAACTGAAATGGTCACCGCAACAACAGGAGAATTGTACCCGTATTTATAGGTGCAATTACTCCCACTATTCCCTCACTCATTCCTGACTATAAAAGTAATTCCTTCATAGTCACTCATGTCCACATATCCCCCAAACGCTGAGCACACAATCCCTAAGTACCACCCCCTCTTTTTTTCACAATTCTCAGTTTGAAATTCAGTTTTCTTCTACAATTGATGAGTTAATATACACCATTTATGTGTTTAGAAGCAACAACACCTGAAGAAATCGCTGATCTTCGGCTAAACCGTAAGACCCAGACGATGAGTAAAAAAGGACAATTTTTTTTAAATTGTCTGTATTACCATTATTAGGGTTTATAAAACCGAAAATTTGGATTAAAAAATAATGATTTAATAATTGTTTCATTTATTTGAAAGAAATTCGCATCAAGTTATCTTGTTTTCAATTTTCAAAGTTATCATTTCAACGACGCTTCTAACTGTAATAAGATTCATCTTATTGATGTCCACACGCTTTTCACTACAGATATCGGACATTAAAAAAACAATCTCTTTAACAGCATCCGAAGAAATCGCCGATCTTCGGCTACGTCGTAAAACCTAGACGATAAAGGAAAAGAATGAAAAAAAATATTGTCCGTATTACCATGATTAGGGTTTATAAAACCGAAAATTTGGATTTTTAAAAAAATGATGTTTCGGAATTTTTTTAGATGAGGGTTGATAATTTCTAGAATTTGGTATATCGGACTACTGTTCTCATCTTGTGTGTGTTTTTTTTTCAACGTTTCGGCTGATGAAACCTCCGGCCTTCTTCAGGTGTACCTTGTCCAACTCGGGAATCCCGAGTTAGACAGAAAGATTCCCGAGTTCGACAAGGTACACCTGAAGAAGGTCGGAGGTTACATCGGTCGAAACGTTATGATAAAAACACCCAAGTTGAGAATATACCGAATTCTACCCCAAAAAAATGATTTAATAAATATTTCATTTATTTCATAAAATCTCGCGTCAAGTTGTCTGGTTTCTCAATTGTCAAATTTATCATTTCAACGGCGTTTCTAACAGTAGTAACACCCATCTCATTAATAGTTTTCGTTTTCGTAAATCAATTATTTATTTTTTTATTGTTTAAATATGTATTAAAATTTGCTTGAATGTATTATTAAGAAAGCTTATATATCTTACGAACACAGTAACACTTAATTATTGAAGCAAAACAACTTAATATAATATTATTCTTCTGTAAGCTTAGTGGGCGGATCACATATGACGTGTCACATCACGAGTACACTATTTATATGTAGACTTATAATAATGAAGGTAGGAGAACTTTACAGGTTAATTTGATTATAGCGGAGCATGCAATGTGGAATCTGGGATGTGATTGCTATAAAAGGTGAAATGAGTGCAAAGCCTAATCGAGCTACCTGGTGACAAATGTTATTTTGAAGTTTTCCTAGACTAAACTGATAGAAACAGCACAGGACCGGCGGCACAGTTATAAAAGTGGAGGGGCTCTCCTAAAAAGTGGGGGGAGGTTAAACACATGCATATATAACTTCATTATTGATGACCGTAAAGTGGGGGGGGGGGGCTAGTCAAAAAGGGGGGGGCTGGAGTCCCCCTGCCCCTCTCCCTCCGGTGCCGCCGTCCATGCAGCAGGTACTAGAAAGATGAAAATCAAGGGAATACACGACTAAAAAATAGTAACAAAAGCATATAGGCACGAAAGAATAGCAACTATCTATCTCCTGTCCTCTAGCATTTCTGGTTCATAGAAATTGTGTGGGGGTGGGGCATTGCGGCTGGGGTTCGAAGATGCTAAACATGGAGAGCGTGTGAAATGTGAAATGTATATTATCTATATCGCTCTGCGTATCTCGGCATTGCTCCCAGCCCAAAGACAAAGGAATGGCGAATCATTTTCGTAAGAATGTGCATTGTAACAACATTGTTGCCGTCCGTGAATGATAAAGATGTTTATTCGAGAGCGTGGAGGACAAAATAAATGAGTTTTTAAAAAATGGGTGTGTAACATCTTTCTTTTCATCTCTCTCTCTCTATCTCTCTCTCTCTCTATCTCTCTCTCTCTCTCACACACTCTCTCTACCTCCACCTGCCTTCCTTTTCATATTATCTGTCTGTCTGTCTGTCTCTCTCTCTCTCTGTCTATCTCTATCTCTACATGTCCTCCTTTCACCATTATCTTTCTCTATCTCCCACCCTAACTCTGCCTCTCCCTCTCTCTCTATCTCTCTCTACCTATCTATCTATCTTTACCTTTCCTCCTTTCCCATTCTCTCTCTTTCTCCCTCTCTACCTCTATATGACCCCCTTTCCCCATTATCTATCTCTATATATCTCCCGCCTTACCTCTTCATCTCTCTGCCTCTCTCTCTCTCTCTCTCTCTCTCTCTATCTATCTATCTATCTATCTATCTCTATCTATCTATCTATCTATCTATCTCTATCTCTACATGTCCTCCTTTCCCCATTATCTTTCTCAATCCCCCACTCTAACTCTGCCTCTCTCTATCTCAATCTCTCTTTCTCCCTCTCTCTCTCTATCTATCTCTACCTTTCCTCCTTTCCCATTCTCTCTCTTTCTCCCTCTCTACCTCTATATGACCCCCTTTCCCCATTATCTATCTCTATATATCTCCCGCCTTACCTCTTCATCTCTCTGTCCCCCTCTCTCTCTCTCCCTCTCTCTATCTCTTTCTCCCTCTCTACCTCTATCTGCCCTCCTTCCCCTATTATCTCTCTCTATCTCCCACCTTATCTCTTCATCTCTCTCTGTCACTCTTTAAACATCGTTAGTCCCGTTACTTATTGAACAAACCTCCACTCGACTTCATTTTTACTTTTGTTTACCCCAAACAAGGCATATTGTCATAGAAACGTAAGGGCTCAGACTTATATATTAAGGGAGAAGCGGAACCTGGGTGGGAAGTTAGACAACAAGATGATTGTTTAGATTACATTTAAATTTCTGCGTGTCAGTACGATCGGGAAAACAGGATGTGGAGAGAATTCCAAAGGAAATATCCCAACACCTATGGACCGATACAGAGAAGGGTTGCGTGTACAAGTGCAGTAAGTTCATTGGAACACACTCCCTTTTATTTTTATTTACTCTTCAATACTTTAGTTATTGGAAGTCCGACTTCATACTTGTAGAATGAAACTAGCTACCGGAACAGTAGCAGAAACTCGCTACCGGAACAGTAGCAGAAACTCGCTATGAAGCGAGCTGACAACAGAACATATTGTTGTTTGGAAGGAATAGGATTTTTGTTTCTAATTGGGTAGGTCGGGAGTATTTAGCTTTAGAGTGCACAAGTGCAGTAAGGTCATTAGAGTTCAGTCCCTGGGAGTATCGTAATTTTATATTTTATTTTTATTTACTCTTCAATACTTAAGTTATTGGAAGTCCGACTTCTTACTGGTATTATTTTATAATCTTTTGTGAAAATTTAATAATCCTTTTATTTCAGCCCGCGTGTGACTTGGTGGCCATTTTGTAATCCATCTGTCGTCGCTAAGGGATTGTTCTTGTCAAAGGACGTCGAAGATGACTAAAATTTTAAATATATTTTGTTTATCGTTTCAGCACATTTCTCGGTCGAATTATGGGGAGCAGAGTTTATTTTCAAAACCTTCTTTTAACAATTCTTTTATAGGTTGATCATGAAACCAGGGGCTTCAAAAAAATGTACGCCATAGCTGTCTGGAAACAACTACTCTACTTAAATTTTACGATTTTGAACAATGCTGTTCTCCTAACAAGTGACCTTTCTCTATCTATGAGAGCCTATGCTATCTCTCACAACCTGTTCTTTATGCCCGGGAGTATGGACAACAAAATAAAATAGTTAAAATGTCTGTAACATATGTCTTTTGAAACTTGTCTCCCTCTCTATCTTCTAATTTTTTCATCTTCCTCTCTTTCTATTCCCCCCTCTCTCTCTCTCTCTTCCTCCTATTTTATCCTCTCTCCATTCCCCATCCCTCCCTCTGACCCTCTCTCCCGTCCCTCCTCTCCCATCTATTTCTTCCTCTCCCTCTCTCCACTCTCTTTCCCCCTTCCTTCCCTCCCTCCCTATCTCTCTCCCCATCTGTCTCACTCCCTTCTATCAGCCTGCCCTCTTTATAACCCTCTCTCTCGCTTTCTCCGGCAAGAAAAGGTTTTCGACGGATTACTACATTACTACGTGTGTTCACGATAATCTCCAAAAACAATGGAAAATTAAAAATAATATGCCTATATTTAAACCGAGGCAGTGTTGAAAAAATATATATATCAGCTTTGTTGGTGTGGCTTGTGGAGTTTTAGTTGGGCATAAACACACAGACACACAGACAACTGCCCTTTATATAATAAGTTATCCAATCAATGCTGCTCCGGTTGCATGTTTTTGGCTGGGCTACTACATCACTCCCTTCTCTCTCGCTGTTGGCTAGACAGTTACAAGACTGTGCTTTGTCTTCTCTGTGTCTCTGGTGACTCGCACTATTTATAGTGACAACCGGTGTTGTTTCTCCTGTGTGAGAACGGCCAGTGTAACAATTATCTATTTACGTGTCTAGAATTATATAATTGTTATAAAACAACATTCAATGCATAGTTGAAGCTTGATAAATTGTTTGGGACTATTCAATAATTTCAAACGCAATTGATGTTTACTTATTTACTTATTTATTTATTAAGTTATCTATTATTATCGCTTATGTTTGAATTCATGTTTTGAAACATGACGTAAATCATTAACACAATCATTTGTACTTCCCGTTTTGTCTGTTAGATTAAGTACAAAATAAAACTTCTAGTTCATGGAGTGAATAAATATTTCAATAATATTGGTCGCTTTCTGAAGACAAAATAACCAAGATATTAATTTATCAGAGACTGGAAATTAAGACAGAAATCGAGACGAATATATAGATGTATCTGTATTTTTAATTATCTCCAGAGATCTCCAGCTAGAGAGCGAAAGAACGTAAACAAAGTGCGAAAACTGCTATCTCTCTCTCTCTCTCTCTCCCTTATATATATATATATATATATATATATATATATGTATATATATATATATATCCCTTATATATATATATATATATATATATATATATATATCTTTCTCTCTCTCTTATATATATATATATATATTTCTCTTATATATATATATATCTTTCTCTCATATATATATATATATATATATATATCTTTTCTTTCTCTCTCTCTCTCATATATATATATATATAGATATATATATATCTTTCTATCTCTCATATATCTCTCTCTTTTCCTCTCCCTCTCTCTCTCTCTCGCTCTCTCTAGCAAATATGCTAGCAAATATACAGACACTCTGGGCACATATTTTCCTGGTGGAGCAATAAACAGGAACTATTTAAGAGGCGTTGTTCATAGACATGCATGATGCTATCACGATTAGAGTCGTATATGTAAATCGCATCTTTCCTATTCATTTCGTCAGAATAATGACCAAATCTGGACGCTATAAAATGTTACGTGATGTGTATTTCATATGCACTTCATATGCAATGCATATGCAATGCATATACATGACAATAATGTCGCAGATTCACCAGGTTTTCCATATTTTACTTCGGTTTTATTCTTTTCTGCATGTTACCAAGTATATATTTGAGACAAATCTCAAATTAAATAATACTTTATATATATACTATATACACCTATCTATCTATCTATCTATCTATCTATCTATCTATCTATCTATCTATATATATATATATATATATATATATATATAGATATATATAGATATATATATATATATATAATATGAAACTAAAAGTAAACTTTTAGTAGATAGAACCTATAGTGAAATGGTTTAAGCTCAATATACGAGATAGAGCAAGTATAAAGATAAATAAAAGAAGAAGGATAAACATGTACGAATGACAATCGAAGTTGAAATAAATTTGTCAATCGTACAATTTTAGCCCTCTTCTTTCATCTATCTTTAGATATATATATATATATATATATATATATATATATATATATATATATATATATATATATATATATATTTAAAGGTAGAAGAAATAAGAGTGATAAACATGTACGAAAGTTCAGATTTATTTCAAACTTAGATTGTTCAATGCAAGGTATATTCTTTAATAAACTAATGTTTATTGTTCTTTCTTTAAGCCAAGGCTTTTCAAAGATCGAAATCTTATCATCAGAGGAGATATACAGATAGATAGGTTGGCTGTGGAAGAGAGATCTAGACAATACAACAACACCATTAAAAACCTACACAATTTCTTTAAAAACTTCGGATTAACCATAACTATAGAACCTGTGAAAAGAATATCTAACTTCCTTGACCTAACATTGGACCTCAACTCCAAATCATTTAGCCCCAACCACAAACCTAATCTAACCCTATTTTACGTACATAAGCTTTCTAATCACCCAAAATCCATCATTAACTCTATAGTCCCTTCAGTTTCAAATAGAATCTCAAGGTTATCTGCTAATAGATCCATCTTCGAACAAAATTCCAGCTTCTATAATAATGCACTCCTTAACTCGGGAGACACTGATTAAATTAAATATGAGAATAATCCCTCTATCCAAAAATGTAATTACACACAAAATGACAATACAGGATAAGTAATGAGCTAACACCACGTTACCCAAGAAACCTATGACATATATTAATAGACCAACTAAAACTGTCAATATTGACAAACCCGCTAACCCTCAAGAACGCAGTAAAAATAATAATAAAGAAATTAGAAGAAAGAATAGTATTTGGTTTAAAATTTCGAAGAATTCCTTAGCTATATTAGTTTTCACATTGAAATTATAGAATTTCAATGTGAAAACTAATATAGCTATGGAATTCTTCGAAATTTTAGATAACTCATTCAAGCACCCGCATAAGTACAGCACTATTTTAAATAAAAACTCTATTAAAATTTCCTACTCAACGATGCCCAATATAGCACAAACCATCATCACATCCAACAACAAAAAATTAAATCTGCCCAACAACCAGCACCCGTTGTACACCCCACTAATTACTGCAACTGCCAAAAATCTAGAGAATGCCTATTAAATGGTAATTGCATACAAAGTAACGTTATCTATGCCTGTACTGTTAAACAATACCCCCCAAAATACCATTATGCAAACTAATACCAACATACAAATTCCACACTCATCCGTTAGTTCTCCCAATATACAACCCTCTATACCAAACGAAACCCTAAATAACACCTCTTACACTAACCAACAATCCCCATTAATTAATAATGGATTTGATCTCACCCCTCGAAGTATCCCATCTTCCCCAACTAACAATCCCGACTTAAATTTGGCCCAGAACTCGAGCATACAAACCCAAAGCATTCCCGATACTATAAATAACACAAATACTATAACAGCAACCCTACACAAAATACACACTTATATTGAAGCAAGTGCCTTCCCCATTAAGACCCGAATCTCAAACCATATCTACTCTTTCAAACCCAATAATATTAATGCCACTAGCACCTCTCTATCCAATCTAATAACAAGTTTTAAAAATACTCCCTACTCTCTACGTTGGACTATATTAAAAAGGTCTAATTCCTACATCCCAGGATCCGCCTTCTGTCAACTATGTACATTGGAAACATTTATGATAGCTACAGCATCTAAGAGCTTAAATGTTATTAACTCTAAAAATGAGCTCATATCTAATTGCAGACACAAGCGAAAATTTAAATACATTCATTTCATTACTCACTCTGACACCCCTCCCCCCCCCAGCCAACAACTCCCTTTCTAGCATCAGACAATTTTTTAAATTCTATAATTTATTAATTTACATGTCTTTATTCTTAATTCCCCCAACCTCACAAATAACCATCCTAATAACACATCCTCCCCAGTACACCTAATTACTACATCAACCCATAGTACTTATTGCAAATTAAGAACTAACATCATTCTTCCTGCACCCTACCGATCCGTAACTACTCTAACTTCAATACCATTATCCCCACTCTACATTATAGCTCCCTTTTCTTTCGCTTCATTTTCCCTCTACCTCCTTTATTCTTATGTTTGCCAACCTGTGCAGATACTCTTCCATTACTTCTTAATTTTAACTCCTTCTTATCTCCCTTGTATCCACTCTACCGACCCTGTATGAGCCTCTCTCTACTGACAATATTTTTCCTCGTAGTTTCCATTTACCTCACTTTTAACTACACTCCTTGGTTACTCCCTCAATTGGTCCATCTGCTTCCCCCTATAAAACTACTTACAACTCCAATCGCTCCGACTTTATATTTAAGTCTACTTGATTTAACCCAACCCCACCCCATAACACTTATAATAGAAATCAATTGTTACAAATGATCTAACCTCATCCCCTTAATTGTCCCCAACCCTAAATTTTTATTTTGATTGAGTGGGACAGGCTAGATGTATAACTATACATTGGACTTGCCTTACTTATGTAATCATTTAATTATTCTTTTGGACCTTATTCACTTATTCAATTATTTATCTATTTTTATTTTTTTATTTATTTTTTATTTTTATTTTTATTTTATTTTTATTTTTATTTTTATTTCATGTTTTTTTTAATTTAATTATACATTTAACCAACAAGGAACTCCTTTAAACTTTTCAGAATATTTAACTAGTTTACACTAATCTTTGCCTGACTTATTACATTTTCAATATTTAAACTATAGATTCCTATTCTTTGGATCCCTAACCTCCGCTACGGTAACCCTTTTATACTTTCAAAATTATTTTGTCTTCGGTTCAAAACCCACTTTAACTACGCACCCCTGCTTCTCAAATTATATATACTCAATAACCTAAACCTCCACTTATGGCTAAACCTTACCCGCATACTCTTTTCCATTGCTTCCTATACTTTCTAATCTCACCTCCTTCTTATCTCCTCTTTATTCCCTCTCAATCGTTCCTGTATATATCTCTCTCTACCGACAATACCTTCCTCGTAGTTTCCAATTATCTCGCATTTTACTACGCTCCTCGATTACTCCTTCAATCGGTCCGTTTACTTCCCCCTATAAAGCCATTTACTACTTCAAAGCACTGGCATTACATTTAAGTTTACTTGTTCCAGCCTTACCCCACCCCATAATACTTATAATAGAAATCAAATGTTACAAGCCGTCTAAACTTATCCCCAAAATTGTCCCCCACCCTAAATTTTAATATGATTGAGTAGGACAACCTAGAGGTATAACTATGCATTGAGCTTGTTTTACTTAATTATTTAATATTTTTATATATATATCTTAATTGCTTAATCATTTAATTATTCATCCAATTATTCATCCGGGCTTTATTTAATAATTTTTTAATTATTTAATTAATTAATTAATTATTTTAATTATACATTTAACAAACTAGATAGCCCTTTTAAACTTTTAGAATATTTAATTAGTTAACGCTAGTCTCTGCACAACCCAACTCAACATTTAAACTTCAGATCTCTATTCATTGGAATTCCAATCTCTGCAACGAAAATCCTATTATACTTCGAAATTAGTTTGTCCTCCGTCCAAAATCCGTTTTTTAACTATGGCCCGTTTTCTTTTCTTTTCTTTTCTTTTAAAATAATATATACACTCAATTGACCTGTCTCTTCACCCATGGCCAATCACTACCCATATTATACCCACCACACCCCTATCACTTGAAACTTACCCCCCCCCTCCCTCTTTCCTTCCAACAACAGCCACAGCTCTTTCAACTAACCCTACTACTCTCCCCCCCCCTCATGCTTCACCCTTCCTTCTCTCCAGCCCACCTCCTAATTTTCCCTCGCTTTTTAATTTAGGGATCTTTTATCACAATCTCTTGAATATTTCACAACTAAAGTCATCTACTTTTCTACTGTTGGCCCAGGAAGATTTTAGAATGGCCAGATTTCTCATATCAACTCCGTCTAAGTGCGCTATATCAACGATTTAAATTTGACTTCTCACAACTGGAGTTACTTCATTTTGAACACTTTTCCATACAGCCTCTACGAAAAAAATGTTTTGCTCCTTCTTCAAAATATACTTTTCATTGGACACTTTAGTAACGGACAATTACCATCTGGGCAAATCCCATATCTTTTTCACACGAACTCTTTTTAACTCCATTTTTAATAATATTTTTTCAAATGTTTGAACTTTGGCTTTTCCACAGCCAACTTATATATCTGTATATCTCCTCTGATCATTAGATTTCGATCTTTGAAAAGACTTGGCTTAAGGAAAGAACAATAAACATTAGTTTATTAAAGAATATACCTTGCATTGAACAATCTAAGTTTGAAATAAATCCGAACTTTCGTACATGTTTATCACTCTTATTTCTTCTACCTTTATAATTGCTCTATCTCGTATATTGAGCTTAAACCATTTCACTATAGGTTCTATTTACTAAAAGTTTACTTTTAGTTTATATTTGTTTCTATGTATATATTTATATATAATTATTTTTATTGATACATAATCATAATTTGCGACACTGGCATGTCGATGTTACTGATCAACAGCTGAAATCTCATCAGGAAGAAAGAAAATCCGATCCTCACCTCAGATCATATTTGAAAAGAACTATATATATATATATATATATATATATATATATATATATATATATATATATATATATATATAATCAGAGAGCGGGAGGGTTAAAACCCAGGGTTGTGTAAGGAGGGAGGGAGCGAGCGATGAAGCTCTCTCATCTCAAGGCTTATGTTAAAAAGATTCAATAAACATGTCTCCGCTTCATAGTTTAAGTTAATTCTAACCGCTACCAATGTCGGTCCCAATACCTTCCACGATTATTGTAATGTATCTCCCCTACCTAATGATCTTATAACTCCAACCGCCACTATCCCCTACTCCCTCTACTGACAACTCAATTTCCCACTGCCATCATCTATTTGTATCTCATATTTTATTTTTTTATAAGCGGAGTCAAATTTTAAGCTCACACCCGCCACTACCTCTTGTTTTAATCAGTTGGTACTGGTGTTTTTCTTCAGACAATCATCCTGAGTAAGTCTTATAATAAAGACGAAACGTTGATGAATACATAAATAATATTTTTGGTTTTCTTTTTTTCAATGTCCATATATATATATATATATATATATATATATATATATATATATATATATATATATATATATATTATAGCTTAGCGGAAACAAAGGGAAATAGGGTCCCAACCCCGTAACGTATTTTAAATAAAGGGAACTAACTTTGATTCTTCGTAAGCGTTTCCTATTTTTCGTTCGATTTGCAATTACCTTCTCACATTGTCTTCTTTTACAAAAATCAATAGTCGATTTGTAACTTCGACACTGCTGGATTAGTGAGCGATCCATTATTTATATACCTACGTCTTTGTTGGTTCACGATCAGCTTAGATCTTGCAGATAACAAAAAAAGGTGCGGTTGTATAAAATAGAACTATTTACGAAACAAATGTGATAATGATGGATTCCGGGCAGCACCGGGACGGGGCAGCTAGTTTATATAATAAAATAAACATCCTCAACGTCTGAGTCTCTCTGTTGATAATTGTATCTATTGTTTGGAATTCTTCAGAGTGAGTGTCTCGGTTGTTTTATTCGGCTTCTCCGTGTGGTGACCGTGTCTTTGCCGTCAACTTGTCTTTGCAGAGATTGGTTCAAAGAAACGATTGATTACAACAAATAACGATTTTATATATTATTTGTGTTCGCTACTACAATTTCATCAGTCGGTTTGTGGATTTATTCATTAATACCAAGAAAATATCCAT
>OY744535.1:13147706-13150206 GCA_963556195.1 Sepiola atlantica
TTCTTCTTCTTCTTTCTTTTTCATTTTCTTATTATTTTTTCCTCTTTTCTGTCTCCGCCCTTTTCCACTTCATCGTATTCTTTTCTGTCTCCCTTCCTATGCTTCCTTGTTCCCTTTTGTAGGGATTCGCCTGATAACCTCCGCCAATTCTACTTATTTCTCTCTTTCTTCATTTTTCCTCTTTTTTTCTTCTCCACATTCCCACTCTTTCTTCTTCACCGCCACCTCCACTTTCTTATTATAGCTCGCTTTTTCCTTCCATGGTGGTTCATTTCCTTCTTATTCGCTTTCATCTGATAACCCCCCCCCTGTTCTACCTCTTCTATTTCTCGTATTATTATTATTATTATTTGTATTATTATTATTATTATTATTATTATTATTATTATTATTATTATTATTACCAATAATAATAATAATAATAATAATAATAATAATAATAATAATAATAATAATAATAATAATAATAATAATATTTACTTTTTCCTCGGTCGCTTTTCCATTTTATGACGTTCCCTTTGCAATCATTTATAAGATGTTTTTCATATCCGGTCTCCTCTGCCATTTCTTATTTTTCCTCATTAAAGTAAACTCTTTTCATTGCGGACAGTCCAATGCGCATGCGTTTCGACGAAACCGAAGAAGAAATACAACAGCCCCTAACCCTAACCCTAACCCTAACCCCGACCTTTAAATCCGTCCTCCACTTTTACTGTGTTCTATTTTACCAATGGCTGGTCTTGAGGTTTCCTTCCAGACAGAACAAGTGCGAGAAAAGAGCCACGGTGTCCCGATTAGATCCCCCCCCCCTTCTTTGTACTTTGAAAAGTGGCTTCACGGTGTACAGTAACACGGGGTTGTATCTCCATCAGGAACGTCAGACTAGTAGCGGTGACGGAGACAATGAGCAGAACAATGGTCACGCTAAAAATATCCTTGAGGAGATGAGAGACTGTCGCAAAACGCCAGGCGTCCAGCTCTACTTCAAGCGACGAACTAGTGCCGCTGGTTGACATGACGACCGCTACATGACGTTTACGTTCCTTCGTTAAATTTCGAATTAAATAAGAGACATCCAGCTGGTGCGTTCATCAATGTAGAATGTGTGTGTGAGGGGGGGGGGGGCGTGGGTGTGTGCGTGTGTGTGTACATGTTCTCAGATAACGCAGACATAGAAAGAAATTCCGCCAATGTCCCCAACGCACAGCAAATCTTAAAATGTGTTATATTAAAAAGCACGTCCTTTTTATTCCTTTTTGCCATTTAATAGCTCTTTAAGATAAGTAAAAATATCATTCTGCTAGAGTTAGAACTCTTGACTTTATTCTTTTCTCTCCCTCCTCTCTCCCTCTCCCTTTCTCACACACACACACATATATATATATATATATATAATATATATATATATATATATATATATATATATATATATATATATATAATAAGGAATAGGTAAAATAAATACCTTTTGAAGCATTAAAGATGCGATATCAATTTTAAAAGAATAATAAGTCGAAACCGATTTTTTCTTTTTCTTCTTTTTATAAACTCCCAGTTTTTTTGTTAGTTTAAAGTGATACAGATATTTCGCCAATAACTTGGCCTTTTCAGTGTTTCATATATCCTGATGTTATCGGATTTGTATTTTTTCTCCTCCCGGTTTCTGTTGTTGCAGCCGGGCTAAAGGGGTTTGTTGTTGTTTCCCACTTTCAAATATGAAATCGTGAATGCACACGTGATCGGTATAAAGTGTTTTAAGGTTCATATTTTTTTACGATTTCATATTTGAAAGTGGGAAACAACAACAAACCCCTTTGGCCCGGCTGCAACAACAGAAGCCGAAAGGAGAAAAAATACAAATCCGTTAAAATTAGGATATATGAAACACTGAAAAGGCCAAGTTATTGGCGAAATATCTGTATCACTTTAAACTAACAAAAAATGGGAGTTTATAAAAAGAAGAAAAAGAAATAAAATCGGTTTCGATTTATTTTTCTTTTAAAATTGATATCGCATCTTTAATGCTTCAAAAGGTATTTATTTTACCTATTCCTTATTACATTTCAAATAGATACTTCTTAAAAAAAAATATGAACCTCAAAACACTTTATATATATACTAGCGGAACCCGTCGCCCGGCGTTGCACGGGAGAAAGTACTACCTATTGCATGACGTCGAATAAAAAAGGAACGGCCCACTGTTTTTTTCTGCCCCGTCTACCGTGTTGGCGAATGTTTTAAATTTAAAAAAAAAAAAAGTGGCAGAGTAGACTGGGATCGAACGCTAAAACTCGCGATAATGAAACCTACCTTCTTACCGAGTACGCTAAGGTTTCGGATGAAAAATGTATGTGTAAATAGGCCTATTAACTTAAATTTCATTATTGGAATGCGTGTTAAATTAATACCAGGCAAATAATGAATGACAACCGGTGGTTTGTGAAAATTAAACTGTGTTTATTACTTCCCTGTGTCGATGAGTGTAGTCACAGTACACAAT
>OY744535.1:13155206-13190206 GCA_963556195.1 Sepiola atlantica
TTTTTAAAGTTCGCTATGTTATAGTATATCTATCTCTTGGTCTTACCGGATTCCAGGACAAGGAATTCATCTGGTCTGGTTGAGTATCCAGCTAAGTTTTGTTACTTGAGGTAACATTATTTGGCGAAGGTGCACCATTCCTCAATGAGCCTGTGTATAACCGTGTCGAGGGGATCTTATTTGTGCTGCAAATACTATGTTATTTTTAATATTGGGCAGGGTTTACTTGTATGGTGAAGTATCCTTATATCAGGTTGTCCTGACAAACCCTTGTACAGAGAGACCTGAGACACTCGTAATTAAAACTTCCCTATATATATATATATATATATATATATATATATATATATATATATATATATATATATATATTTCACTTTTTTTAAATTTTCTTATCTTTCTGTTTTTGCTGGGGATGGGGCATCCTACCGGATGCCAGACATTCACCGGTTATTTCAGACACTCTAGCCTAGAGATCTTTAAGTGCAATTGTTTGTATTTCTCTTGCACTCGGTTCACCGGGTATACTCGCCAGAAAGCTTTTGAAATTCTTTTTCATTAGTCCTGTTGCTCTTATAATTACTGGTATGATGGAGATTTTCCTAAGATTCCAGTTTCTTTTCATGTCGTACATAAGACCTTGGTATTTCGTAATCTTTTCCCTTTCAGCTCTGTTTAATTCTGCATCATTAGGGACACTTACTTCAACTAGGGTTGCTACTTTCTCGCTTTTGTCCCATATCACTATGTCAGATTTAAAAGCTCTGTTTTCTAAATATGTAGCTATAGGGATTGCATAGTCATAGTGGATGGTGTATAAATTATTTCCAACTGTTCTTTCTAGCATATGCTCCCAGGACTTGCTGTTACACTGGATATTCAACTTTTTACATACAGTCCAGTGAATATATTTACACACTCCGTTGTGTTGCATTGTATAATAGCAATTCCCCAGGATAACCTTACAACTGGATGTAAGGTGGCATACACTCTCTACTTCTGTGTGGCAGAACCTGCACTTGTTATTGTTGCTGAGACCACTCATCTGTTTAAAGGCATTAGTAATCAAGCCTTGATCTTGAGCAGCCATTATCATTCTCTCCTGATCATAGTGGATATATCCTCTTTTCAGCCAGTCTATAGAGCCTTGGTTATCTATATATTCCTGAGATAATTTACATAGGGAATACTTAGCACATTGTTGGTTGGCCCATTCTTCCAGTTTTATGGAATGGAAGGTCTTGGTGTATTTCTGGCGGGTTTTTCGGGCTATTTCTGTGGCAGGATTGTTGTCTGTTTCTGCCTTATTTGTAAGACAGTCCTGTCCAAAATGTTTGGCCAGTTTTGTGATATAGGTTGTTCGGCTTGCACTGGTTTCTTGATGTTGGCATGCCATCATAAGGTTTGGGTTCTGGGAGCTCATCAGTATTTGGCCGGTGCTCACAATAGTGGCTCGATGTTGATGGTCACTTTCCGAGAGACCCATACCCCTTGCTCCTATTTTCAGATACAGCTTGGTAGATACTGGTTCCTGTACACTACTCTGTACATTGTCAACATTTTTCTCGTTTTAGTGTATAATCTATTAATGTCCTTTTGTGGCCAATCAGTAAGTCCAAAGCTGTATGTTACGTATTCCAAAGCTGTATACATATAATGTAAGTGAGTGCGTGTGTTCAGTCAATTGGCGTTTTCATACACTGGTAAAAAAAAAGAATGGTACTAACAAAACGACACACAAACATAACGAGTAGGAGTGATGTAAACGGATTTAAAAGTCTAATGAAAACTCCCACGAGGAAATTCCGATGGATTGTCGTCGGAATGTTGAACAATCATTTGTGTGCTGACAGCTGTCCGGCAGATTCAACAGGAAGACAATTTAATTATATTTAAATTTTCGTCTGATGTGATTCGTATGACAAAACGCTAGCGATCTAATTCAATTCCAAGATGCAATCAGTCTGTCTTTGTTTTTGAAATACAATGGAAGTAGCGGCCATTATGAATCAAATTTGCTTTCTGTGTAGAGGACTTGCTTTTCTGGTGTATTATTGAATTCTATCGGCGTTCGAGTAATTGTCCGTAAAAGCATTTTAGAGTGAGAGTGAGTCGAGGAAATTATATATAAATCAGCAACACGAGATGTTTCGCTGATTTAAATCCTTGCACGATTTAAAGACGGTAAATTTACATCCAATATTTTGCTTAACATAGTTCACCCCAAACAATGCAGACCGCCACTGTAAACGTAAGGAAAAAAAAGGTGATGGTGGGGGGAGGGTCAACCTAAATTAGGAACTGCGCAGCGAGATGTATGTTTACATTAGTTTTAAATGTCTGCATGTCAGTAACGTCAGGAAAGCAGGGAAGAGTGAGGGAGTTCCAGAGTCCAGCAGCACGAGGAAAAAAGCTATTGGAGTAGAAAGCTCTTCGGCAGATTGTCGGGTTAGTCTAGTTAATTTACATCGTGGGGGTACCAGATCAACAAGCTCATCAGAGCACAATCCATTGAAGTACTTGTAAAACAGACACAAGGAAGCAACATTGCGGCGATGGGACAGGGGTTGGAGCTTGGTGGATAGTAAAGGGCCTATCAAGTTGGCGACTCTTTTTTGGACCTTGTCTAAGAGAGAGAGAGAGACTAGCGGATGATGCCCCAGCCCAGATGTGGCAACAATATCCATGCATGGGCAGATGGTGGCTTTTTAGAGATATAGGACAATGTCAGGTGTGAGAAGTTTACTGGCACGGTAGAGGGAGCCCACCTTCTTTGCAGCAGCCCTGACAATGTTTTCGATGTATTTGTTCCAATTCGTGTTATCTGTGAACGTTAGGTCGAGAAGTTTGAATGATGAACTCTCAGGCAGGGTGCTATTTACCATGACAATCGGTGGTTGAAGAGGTTTATTGTAGTTATTGAAGGAAAGTAGCTTTGTATTTGCGGCATTAAAAGTTACCATCCATTTTTGACCCCATTCCACTACAGACTGGAGGTCATTTTCTAAGGATTCAGCCATTGCCTTGGATATTTGCGCGTCGGTTTTGCCCACATGACGAAAGTAGAGCGTGGTGTCGTCACAAAAAATGTCTATCTCAGTCGCAATGGCATCAGGGAGGTCATTTATGAAAATCAGGAACAGTAGAGGTCCAAGAATAGATCCCTGGGATACACCAGCATTTATGTCATGTTGCTTAGAAGAACGGCCATCAAGAACAACCTGGATCTTTCGTTTTGTTAGGAAGGATTTAATTATATTAAATATTTGTCCAGTAATACCATATGAGTGCAGTTTTAGGAGAAGCCCTTCATGCCAGACCTTGTCAAAGGCCTTGGATATATCGAGCGCTATTGCCCTTGATTCACCTGCCCTGTCCAGTGAATGGTATATGCGTTCAGAGATAACTGTTATGATATCTGCAGTAGATCGTGCTTGTTTGAATCCGTATAGATGATCAGAAAGAAGTTTAGCATTAACTAGGTCACTGACTATCGCTAGATTGATTAATGATTCAAGGTTTATCGCAAAGATCGGGAGTAGACTGATTGGGCGGTAGTTTAGAGGATCAGTTCTATCTCCAGAATTCTTGAAGACTGGTGCCACAGAGGCAATTTTCCAACAATCAGGGAAACAAGATTCAGTAAGGCATTTGTTGTATAGTTTGGAGAGTACAGGGGCAAGCTCAGCAGAGCATTGCTTTATTACTATTACTGGGATAAGATCAGGCCCACAGGTTCTTAAGCGTGGCTTCAATCCGTAATGGGAATTTAGAGAGGGGGTGTTTGCCGAGTTCAGAGTGGAGTTTAAGGCGAAACGCTGGGCAAGTAGTTCAGCCTAATCAGTTGCCGTGCAAACAACATCGTTGTGATTTGATAGCGGGGGAATTGTCAATTGTCTATTGTTCATGCTGGGAAAATAGTTTATGTGTTAGACTCGTAGTCAAGGCGATCCATAATACAGGTCTGGCAAACATCCGGCTGGGGTCCACGACTGGAAGCAGACATGTGAAGACCAAAATTACTATTAAATAATAATTACTGAGAAAAATGTTAGTCATAAATTTATTAGCAATGTCCAGTAATTCGCAACTATACATATTATTAGGAAGCAGCTTACAATAATTGACTTATTTCCATCAAATCAAATGTAAAAAGTACAAAAATATAAAAGAACTAAATTCACAAAAAAAATCACTTGATTCACCATAAATTTGACACATTTTTGATATTTAAGAAATCATGTGTCAGTTTGTGTATATTGACGAATTGATTACAGAAAAATATAATGACATAATACAATCAGAAAGCAAATTCAACATTTTACGAAATCAAATACTTTATTAAAAAAATATTGTCCGGAGAAACAATTTCGATAAGTTTTACGAAATTATTATTTAGTAGAAATTTTGGTTTTCAAATGTCCACCCCCAGTCGTCGGCACCAGTCGCATGTTTGCCAGACCTGTATTATGGATCGCCTTGCTCCTTTAAATACGCAATTAGCCTGATGATTTCCACCGGAATTAAGACATACATGTTTCTTTATAGCTTACTTGTTCCACTTAATGTTGCCTGAGAATATCTGGCTTAAAAATATCTGGACTATATATTGGTATAGATATAACTTTTTGCGTTTGTGTGTGAGAGGATATGCGTGTGGAATATGTGAAACAATATTTCTGCGCGACGTGCTTACGAGAACGATGTTTGCTTCGTTCGAAAGACAGATATAATTGACAAACAAGTAGTGTTTCTATTCAATTACTCCGCTCTATTATTTTTTTGAAAAAAAAATGTATAAGTGATATTTTTTATACAATTCCCGAGACTATCAATTATAATAACGATTTTTGCACACACAGCTGCAAACAAAAACATTTTTTCTTTTCTGACTTGTAATTGGGAAGCAAAAAAAAATGATTTATACCTCATTTTATTTACATTCTTCACAAAATTATAGTTGCAATTATTTGTATTTATTAGTGATCATTAGTATTTATAAGTAATTATTAGTATGTATTAGTAATTATTAGTATTTAGTAGTAATTAATAGTTTTTATTAGCAACTATTAGTATGTATTAGTAATTATTTGTATTTATTAGTAATTATTAGTTTATATTAATAATTATTAGTTTTTATTAGTAGTTATTAGTATTTATCAGTAGTTAGTAGTAATTATTAGTATTTATTAGTAATTATTAGTATTCATTAGTAAGTATTAGTATTTTGTAGTAATTATTAGTATTCATTAGTAAGTATTAGTAATTATTAGTATTTGTTAGTAATTATTTGTGTTTATAAGTAATTATTAGTTTTCATTAGTAATTATTAGTATTTATTAGTAATTATTAGTTTTTTATAAGTAATTATTAGTTTTTATGAGTAATTATTCGTATTTATTAGTAATTATTAGTCTTTTATAAGTAATTATTAGTTTTTATGAGTAATTATTAGTATTTATTAGTAATTATTAGTTTTTTATAAGTAATTATTAGTTTTTATGAGTAATTATTAGTATTTATTAGTAATTATTAGTTTTTTATAAGTAATTATTAGTTTTTATGAGTAATTATTAGTATTTATTAGTAATTATTAGTTTTTTATAAGTAATTATTAGTTTTTATGAGTAATTATTAGTATTTATTAGTAATTATTAGTTTTTTATAAGTAATTATTAGTTTTTATGAGTAATTATTCGTATTTATTAGTAATTATTAGTTTTTTATAAGTAATTATTAGTTTTTATGAGTAATTATTAGTTTTTATTAGTAATTATTCGTATTTATTAGTAATTATTAATATTCATTAGTAATTATCAGTATTTATCATTAATTATTAGTTTCTATTAGTAATTATTAGTATTTATTAATAATTATCAGTATTTATTATTAATGATCAGTATTTATTTGTAATTATCAGTATTTATTAGTTATCATTTGTTTGTATAAGTAATTAATTTTATACGTACATAAAGGTAATCCATGGGCACGTGTTTCTGGCTCACCGCTGTCATCAGCATGGCTAACTTAGACAAGGATCGAACCTTCGATAGTGCAGCATGTTACCAATGGACAAAACATTCTGCCTAGAAATATGTACGATTTCTATCACTTAAATATTTAATGTATTTTTTATGTAATTGTTTTTTATTGGTTATTGAAGCGTTCGTTGTTTTTGCTTACTAATACTATTTCGAGAGAGAGAAAGGGAGAAACAGACAGACAGACAGACAGACAGACAGACAGATACAGAGAGAGAAAAGGTGAGATCGAGAGATAGAGAAGGAGAAGAAGAAGAGGAAGAAACCAAATAGAAAAGTTAAAAAACCATAAAACCTAAAAGACAAAATCACATAAAAAAAACTATCAGCATATGAAAATGTCGTTTCTTTTCATATTCTCTTCCAATTTCTTTTGTTATATTAAGTGAAGCAAACATACCATTTCAGTTTTACCCAGAAGATTCTAATAATAAAAGAAACTGAATACCAAGCGAATCATATTTTAACTGATTAGAAGAACGTTTGTTAGTCGTGACAAGATCATCATAAAGAAATTATACACAACCATGGTCAGGCCAATATTGGAATATGGAAACGCCGCAAGAATCCACCAATATGCCGGAGATAACGACAAAATCGAAAGAGTTCAACAAAGAGCAACAAAGTTGTGTTCCTCAATCAAAAACCTGCCATATGAGGAGAGGCTCAAAGAGATGAGACTACCGTCAATGCACTACCGACGTGAAAGAGGTGATATGATAGAAGTGTACAAGATATGAACAGGCAAGGTCAACATCAACCAAAAACAACTTCTACCACTCAATACCAATTCCAGGACAAGAGGAAACAACTTCAAACTGTCCAGTAAGCACATCAGACTCAACACTAGGAAGCATTCGTTTGGACTTCGAGTAGTGAACAACTGGAATGAGCTTCCCAATTCAGTTGTAAATGCAAAAGACACAATTGACTTTAAAAGCAAACTAGACAAGTACTGGTCCAGTAAGCAATATACTGTTCGACCCGCACATGCGTCTACTGAAACTATAAGACCAGGCATGGAGCAGAGGTTACAGGGTGAGTAGGCTTTTTCCTGAAGAAAAGTATCAAAGTATCAAAACAACTGTTGCGAGTAAAAAACTATTGCGTGATCCACGCGAAAAACGTATGGAATCTTTAATACAATGCAACCCCCATTCTGTAATTCAACCATATTTTGTGCAAATAAATGTGTATATGCCTGACTTGTCTATCATAGTTATATCATGAATATCCAACAGTTGTTTGGTTTTATCGCCTTTCAATCATCAACTCAACAACACTGACTCATTCTTTTCTTGGAACTGCCCTGGTTTTGTCTCTGCTCGCCCCCTTCAGTTCATGAATAAACTGAGGATTGTTTTGATATGCAAAACTTTTCACATAACAACATAGCTAGAAAGTCCGGTGAGTGTGAAACTAATTCAAAATTACTGACGAGACGGTCATCAAAGTGTTCTCTCATATCATTGAACTACGATAAAACAAAGACGTTATTCATGAGTCAAGTTTGACTTAAGTTTATTAATTACCAAATATAGTTGGATTGTAGAAAAGATTATTAATTTTCTTAACGATTCAATGGTTGATATTTTTGGTGGGAATCACGCTCTATTTGTATTCTTCATAGCATATGTGGCATATTCGAAAATTATTATAGAGCATGTGTAGAATTATATAACACATTCGAAAATTATTATACCGGATATGTAGAATTATATAGCATATTCGAAAATTCTTATACGGCAAATGTAGAATTATATAGCATATTCGAAAATTATTATACGGCAAATGTAGAATTATATAGCATATTCGAAAATTATTATACGGCAAATGTAGAATTATATAGCATATTCGAAAATTCTTATACGGCAAATGTAGAATTATATAGCATATTCGAAAATTCTTATACGGCATATGTAGCATTATATAGCATATTCGAAAATTCTTATATGGCATATGTAGAATTATATAGCATATTCGAAAATTCTTATACGGCAAATGTAGAATTATATAGCATATTCGAAAATTCTTATATGGCATATGTAGAATTATATAGCATATTCGAACATTCTTATACGGCAAATGTAGAATTATATAGCATATTCGAACATTCTTATATGGCATATGTAGCATTATATAACATATTCGAAAACTCTTATATGGCATATGTAGAATCATATAGATTATTCAGAACATATTATATGGCATATGTAGAATTATATAGCATATTCGAAAACTCTTATATGTGATATGTAGAATCATATAGCATATTCGAAAATTATTATACGGCATATGCAGAATCATATAGCATATTCGAAAATTATTATACGGTATATGTAAGATTATATAGCATATTTGAAAATTGTTATACGGTATATGTAGAATTATATAGCATATTCGAAAATTATTATACGGCATATGTAGAATCATATAGCATATTCGAAAATTCTTATATGGCATATGTAGAATTATATAGCATATTCGAAAATTCTTATACGGCAAATGTAGAATTATATAGCATATTCGAAAATTCTTATATGGCATATGTAGAATTATATAGCATATTCGAACATTCTTATACGGCAAATGTAGAATTATATAGCATATTCGAACATTCTTATATGGCATATGTAGCATTATATAACATATTCGAAAACTCTTATATGGCATATGTAGAATCATATAGATTATTCAGAACATATTATATGGCATATGTAGAATTATATAGCATATTCGAAAACTCTTATATGCGATATGTAGAATCATATAGCATATTCGAAAATTATTATACGGCATATGCAGAATCATATAGCATATTCGAAAATTATTATACGGTATATGTAGAATTATATAGCATATTTGAAAATTGTTATACGGTATATGTAGAATTATATAGCATATTCGAAAATTATTATACGGCATATGTAGAATCATATAGCATATTCGAAAATTCTTATATGGCATATGTAGAATTATATAGCATATTCGAAAATTCTTATACGGCAAATGTAGAATTATATAGCATATTCGAACATTCTTATATGGCATATGTAGAATTATATAGCATATTCGAACATTCTTATACGGCAAATGTAGAATTATATAGCATATTCGAACATTCGTATATGGCATATGTAGCATTATATAGCATATTCGAAAACTCTTATATGGCATATGTAGAATCATATAGATTATTCAGAACTTATTATATGGCATATGTAGAATTATATAGCATATTCGAAAACTCTTATATGCGATATGTAGAATCATATAGCATATTCGAAAATTATTATACGGCATATGTAGAATCATATAGCATATTCGCAAATTATTATACGGTATATGTAGAATTATATAGCATATTTGAAAATTGTTATACGGTATATGTAGAATTATATAGCATATTCGAAAATTATTATACGGCATATGTAGAATCATATAGCATATTCGAAAATTATTATACGGTATATGTAGAATTATATAGCATATTTGAAAATTGTTATACGGTATATGTAGAATTATATAGCATATTCGAAAATTATTATACGGCATATGTAGAATGATATAGCATATTCGAAAACTCTTATATGGGATATGTAGAATCATATAGTATATTCGAAAATTATTATACGGCATATGTAGGATTATATAGCATATAAGACAATTATTATACGGCATATGTAAGATCATATAGCATATTCGAAAATTATTATACGGCATATGTAGAATCATATAGCATATTCGAAAATTATTATACGGAATATCTAGAATTATATAGCATATTCGAAAACTCTTATACGGCAAATGTAGAAGTATATATCATATTCGAAAATTCTTATATGGCATATGTAGCATCATATAGCATATTCGAAAACTCTTATATGGCATATGTAGAATTATATAGATTATTCAGAACTTATTATATGGCATATGTAGAATTATATAGTATATTCTAAAACTCTTATATGGAATATGTAGAATTATATAGCATATTCGAAAATTATTATACGGCATATGTAGAATTATATAGCATATTGGAAGCCTATTATACGACATATGTAGAATTATATAGCATATTCGAAAATTATTATACGGCACATGTAGAATTATATAGCATATTCGAAAATTATTATACAGCATATTCGAAAATTATTATACGGCACATGTAGAATTATATAGGAAGCATTCATTGTGTCGGTAATATGTTCTTTTATCCCCCCCCCTTAATTTTATGTTTATTAAAGTGAAGTTTCTTTCTAAAGTAAAGGAATCCTCCGTATCGTTTCAGTAACAGAAGAAGAAACTATGCAGGCAGCTCATCTGTATGTTAGACCGATGCAGCAATCTTTCCTCATAGCCATCCAACTTTAATGGGGAATTGCATGATTCAATATAATATGATACAATATTATTAGAAATGAACTATGATATTTTCTTACTAAAGATATATTAGACGAGTTTATATCGGTTGGACAATCCTTTTTTTATTATTTCACACACGAGCATTCGGTATCCATGAATAATGGTGCTTATTTTGAACCTATGAATCCATGTTCAGCTTATAAGATAAATCAAATTGTTTACGCGTAATCGGAAGGGAAACTATGGATGCATGGTCTTTTTTTATCGACTTCCATCCACAAATAAAATAATAATTCTTATATAATATGTTTTTTATGGTTAGTGTGTGTTTCTATATTACGCAATATAATACAATTTATAACAAGCAGCAAAGTATGAGAACGTGTAAGGAATTAGAAGGCGCCGACTTAAGGACCAAGGATAAAGATATGTTTCCATGCATATTTCTATGCACATTCAAGTTCCGTCGGAGCTATGGAAGCACATTCACTAATACTCTTGAGAAAGGTAGAAATCAATATATTCTCCAGAGTAAGGATGACGACATCGCAATACCTTGTTGTGCAAATAGTCCAGGAGAAGAAAAACTCCAAAATGAAATCAATCTTCCTCTGCGTATCCAAGAAGATATTTCCAGTAATCCTTGACTTCTCTTTGCAACTGGACTCACGAAATGTTGGTTTTGGAGAGGTAGAGTTTGCTTCTTTTTTTTCTCATCCTTCCCTAAATTTTCGAAAAGATGACGTACGACTGTTTATCGTTCTCTATGGATATTGATGCTCTACGCATCTGAATAAACCCGTCTTTGAAAATATATTTCATAGCACCTTCGCACATAGGTGTGGAAAGATAAAGAAGGGGATAGACAGTAATCAGTTGGTCATATGTCTTCTCTGTGCGTACACACTCGTCGCGTATACATGCCTTTCCATTCCATTCGCTCGACACTCTTTCGCTGATGTTACAACCTGTTGTCCACACACTAATCTCTCTCTAAAGAAAGTCGCAAATAATGACTGAAAACATTATGTACTTCTATATATAAATTAATAAAAAATAAAACACAAACATTATATAAGCACACACACATATACATATACATATACATAGAAATATATAGATATATAATATTGGTTTTCATGAGCAAAATATGTTTTAAATTTTATATTCCTTACAGAATCCGAAAACTTCAAAATACAAGCTCAATAAAGATTTTTTGTACAAGATTTAGAGCATATATATTATTATATTATATTAATTAACTTTCGAAAGTCTGTGTGAAAAACAATCTAAACACATAAACATAATTTACATCAGTTCCTTCAATTCTTTATTTCCGCACTTCAGTGGAGAATCATTCCCTTTGACTGATGGATAGACTTTCGAACTGTAATTTTTGTTCTATCCGACAAGAAATACATGCAGGTCTTCGATCAGATTAATATGGAAACACTGATTGTTTTGAATGTAAGACGAAAATATGAATGATTATTCTCCACCGAAGTGCGGAAATAAAGAATTGAAGGGACTGATGTAAATTGTCTTTGGATTGCTTTTTACATAGAATTCAATTAATATAATATAATATAATATAGCATAATATAATATAATATATATATATAATTATTACTATTTCATGTATTTGCATACAATTTTATAAGGAGATATAATTTTTATGTATCAATTTTCAGTGATCTATTAAACTGTAGAAGTGAGATACCAAGCAGCTGCCTACACAGAAATAAATTTACCTTAGGCTAACGATACATAAATAAACAAATAAGGAAAAATAACTAAACTAAACGAAAACCTAACAATTTTAAAATTAAAACCTAAAATAGAAATACAAGGAACCACGTGTTAAAATAAATTCACCCATTATATTGACACAACAAAGCAACTGGATATAGGCCAATCTATAGAAAGCAGAACAATAGAAAAGGATATAGGAAGTAAAACTAACCAGACCCTTGTTCGTGGGAAGCCCAATGATTGGCTCAGAGAACAACAAAGAATCGGATTGGTTAACTAGCTATGAAACTATAAAACTATAAAAACACCCGGCAAAAATAACTCCATGCATTTTAGCCTGAAGATTCGCCCCGGGGATGAAACGCTGGAGCCTCTGTGTAGCTTAATTGGCATAAATATATTTTCATAGCTTACTATATATATATATATATATTGTTGAATATATACATATATATATATATATATATATATATATATATATATATATATATTGTTGCCTGCAAGAGATGCTGCCTAAATATATATATATATATATATATATATATATATATATATATATATATATATATATATGTTTACATCTACCTCCGTACACTTTCTGTCCCTCTGTATCTCTCAACCTCCCATCCACCATCTAGCATTTGTGACCCTTATGTGATATAAATCGAATTTGGGAATAAGGTAAAAGAAAGCAATAATTTTATAAATGTGTTTTTTAGTGTTATTTAGTTTATATTGTTTTTTTGTGTGTTTCTGATGTCCTCTAAGCAGGAAATAAATATCCTTTGGATATTGATCTAAAAAAGAATGTTGACAAAAAAAGAAACCGATTCAATGCAGAAAAGGAATTTAAGAAAAACGCAAAAGGAAATAAATATTTGTGGGAAAAAGAAAATGAAATCGTTTCACTCTAGTAAAGGAAGACGATAGAAAAAAACAAAGAGAAAATAATGGATTGAAAAAAGATTGAGCTCTGTTGTAGAAACGGATTAGTGTTTCCTTTTGAAATGAAGGTTTTTACTTTTCAAAACACTTCCGCCAACGTGCCACGTTCTACTTACAAATCATTGCACGGAAAAAAAATAGTACTCACATTCATGTGTCATGGTTAGATACAATTAATTTTACGGAAAAAATGTTTTGACAACAATTGAGTTTGTGAATAAGTCAATAAAGGAAATGTAAGCTACTTACACACAGAAACACTCCCCACATACACACACACGCACGCACACACACACACACACATATATATATATATATATATATATATATATATATATATATATATATATATATATATATATATATATATATATATATATATATATGTGTGTGTGTGTGTATATGTGTGTGTTTAAAATATACTTTGTATACGCCTTGGGGTCATTGATCGGTGATGAACTTGTTCGAATGCAGATTTCGAGTTTAAAATGATCGTAGCAGATACAATAACGCGGCAAGGATGTTTCAAAAGAAAGGAACTTCCTCTGCCAACGCGACATCTTTGTATGCAAAGATAAATTTCAATAATCTATATATATGAGAAGACTTTATTCAGTATACATACCCTTTCCGTCAGATGTAAAAATGTCAACCGAAAAACATTGGCAATAGCATTACAAAGCTTTGGGGACATTATAATTATTGTTCTTCATTATTCTTTTGTTAAATTAAATACGGAAGAATTATAAATACTATATATTATTTATCTATATATTCATGCTATGTAATATATATATATATATATATATATATATATATATATATATATATTCATGCTATGTAATATATATATATATATATATATATATATATATATATATATATATATATATATATATATATATTAATGATCTATCCAGTATATTGAGTGTTATTTTAATACAGATGTTCACTAATTAAAGATATTAGTTGCCTCTTATATCGTTTGTTGTATTAACCTCATATATATATATATATATATATATATATAAATAAATGTTTTGAGGTACAAAATTTATAGATAACTTTAAAAAAAATACGCGGAAATCTCTCTAAGGCCCTTTCGACTATCATCTCATCAGGAGAAAATCGATAGTTTTAATTAATAATAACTTCGAAAGAAAGAGCAAATGGGGAAATTGAGTGTGCCAAAATTAACGTTGAAGCGATTAAAATTCAATTTAATTATTTCGTTAAAAGTCGACTAAAAGGCACTACGTTAGGGGATAAAAAATTTGTAAGATCGCTGAATCTCTTTGGGGAACTTTGAACTCCTTCCCAATTTTTTTTTTTTTTTTTTTTTTATCCCCTAACGTAGTGCCTTTTAATCGACTTTTAACGAAATAATTAAATTGAATTTTAATCGCTTCAACGTTAATTTTGGCACACTCAATTTCCCCATTTGCTCTTTCTTTCGAAGTTATTATTAATTAAAACTATCGATTTTCTCCTGATGAGATGATAGTCGAAAGGGCCTTAGAGAGATTTCCGCGTATTTTTTTTAAAGTTATATATATATATATATATATATATATATATATATATATAAATTCTTTGTAATATAGCAGGAAAAATCCTAGCAGAGTGCTCGATTAATTAAGAATTAAAGTTAAAAATATAAAATTAAGAGCGTAATATTTATTTATCTATTTTGGTACAGAAAAATTAGTACAACATTCGTACCGTCAGTTTCAAGCACGGAAGGACTTAGCCATCCGGCTCTCTTCAGCTTCTGTTGTCATCTGTTTCGGAAATGTGAAGTCACGTGTCACTCTCGTGTGGACGAGTTATATGCTTACACGTGATTTCACATTACCGAAAGAGATTACAACAGAAGCTGAAGAGAGCCGGATGGCTAAGTCCTTCGTTGCTTGAAACCGACGGTACTAATGTTGTACTAATTATTATGTACCAATATATATATATATATATATATATATATATATATATGAGTGTATATAATGTTATATAATACATATATACATATGTAAAAGGTAGGTTAAGATAAATAAAATTACCAATTATTTCTATCAGTTCCAAAGATTTAAATACAAGATTTGGCATACGATCGTGTCCAAAACGATTTTGAATATTTACTGTTCTATATTACTTTAGATGATCTCAATATACGATGCCTGCTTAAAAGTTATCCGACATTAGACCGAAAAAAATATTTCAAATACGTGACGGGGTTGGGACCCTAATCCTCTTCAAAGTAGGCCCCTTGTGCTTGCACGCACTTAGCCAACCGATGGAAGTCTTCTTTTGGAATGGTGTTCATCTCTGCCGTCGCGTTCGGCATTATCTATTTTTTTCGCCCCCTCTCAACAACAGCTGCACTCCGAGCAGTTTAGGGCCTGCCAGAACGCTGGTCACTCTCCGCTAATGTGCGGCCATTTTTTGAATCGGTTGAACCACTCCTTAATTTGTGTTACACCCATCGCATCTTCTTCAAACAACTGCTGAATGTAACGTGACGGCGGAGATGAACACCATTCCAAAAAAAGACTTCCAGATGGGTTTCCGGCAGTGGATGGATCGGTGGGCTAAGTGTGTGCAAGCAGAAGGGGCTTAGTTTGATGGAGATTAGGGTCCCAACCCCCGTCACTTATTTGAAATATTTGTTCTGGCCAAGGTCGGATACTTTTTAGACATGCCTCGTATATACGGCGTAATCACGTTGACACGCCGATTCTCGATAAGTTAAGCAACGTTGAGCCTGGCCAGTACTAGATGGGTGAGCATTTTGAGATAGCAGATGCTGTATGTGGACACCTAGCTATGGGCAAATAGCGTCGCCAACTCGCAGTGCCTAGCGTGGCGACTAGGGCAAAAACACTTGTCTGAAACCGCGGAGGGGTTCCTCCTCCAGGAGTGATCAAAAACCCTGATGATGATGATGATGATGATGATGATGATGATGATGATGATGATGATGATGATGATGATGATGATGACGACGACGACGACGACGACGACGACGACGACGACGACGACGACGAAAAAAGTCTCTTAATAAGCACCCTTCATAACATCACAAACAGGACTCAAGCAAGACAAACATCACAATTTAGTATCATTTAAGAATACATACATTCAGTTATGATAAAAAATAGAACTTCTTATTATATAATTTTATACCACTTTATTTATAATATCTATAATTATAATAATTATATGTAGTATATATTGGTTGAAATATAAAATAAGTAAAATATAATAATAATAATAATAATAATAATAATAATAATAATAATAATAATAATAATAATAATAATAATAATAATAATAATAATAATAATAATAATAATAATAATGATGATAATAATAATGATGATAATAATAATCATAATAATAATAATAATAATGATAATAATAATAATAATAATATACAACAGAACCGGGGAAAATACAACCGCACGAGAGAGGCGCAAGCATAGGCTGACGCCACGAAAATTATGGACAGAGGGTCGAGGAGGGAAAGCGCAATCCAGACCTCCACTGGAAGAGCGCGGACAGCTCTGGGACCTTGGGGAGGCTTGTTGCCACCCGGGCCCCAGAGGGGACCAATGGCCCTTACCAGCGGGAAATCGGTGGTAGGTGGCTGTTGCGATACCGCAAGGTCATCAGCGGTGATGAACGAAAAGAGGTGGAGCATACTGGAAGTCTGAGGAGACTTGTTGTCACTCAGACTCCAGGGAATACCACAGGTTGTTGGCAGTGGGCGATCACTGACGATGACCAGTGTGATAACTCCTAGTGAGTAAATAATAATAATAATAATAATAATAATAATAATAATAATAATAATAATAATAATAAAACAACCCCAATACGAAAGTCATATTTGATTCAGTTGTCAGAGCGCGTATCAATGTGTCCACCACGCATTGCCGTAGAAATCGGAAAGTGAATTAACTTCTAAATGGCAAATCTAGCGGCCATATTAGCAAGTCGTCAAGAGAACTCAATAGGCGGGGCCTAGAGTATTGCATTAAGTTATAAATAACGGCTTCTGGGTAACTTAATACAGTGCTCATTCAAGCGAGAGCTTTTAATAATTATTTATAAATAATATTTTCAAATCAACCCATAGACACATGTGTTTCGTGCCAAACCTGCAACCAGTTAACTATGTTATAGTATATCTTTCTTGTGGTCTCTTGGTTTTACCGGATTCCAGGACAAAGATTCATATTTTCTGGTGGAGTATCTAACTAAGTGTTGTTAATTGACGTAACATATCTAGGAGAATGTGAACCATTCCTCGTATGAGCCAGTGTATAGCCATGTCGAGGGGGTCTTATTTGTGCTTCGAATACTATGTTATTTTGAATATTTGGTCATGGTTTATTTGTAGGGTGAAGTATCATCATGTAAGGTTGTCCTCCCAAACCCTTATACAGAGAGACGGAAGACACTCGAGGATCGTGTCTAGTAGGTAATTCAAACTCCTATATGTGGGCGTGAGTGTGTTGGCAAATAGTTTTAATAGAACGTATTCTTTAAATCGTTTGAATATTTTTGAATCTGTCTATATGGCTTTAAGGAAACGGTTTTTATTCCGGCAGAAAAATGTTATGAAAATCTTAGACCTCTTGAGGCAACTATAGAATTATTTCTTTCCATTTGGTTTTAGTTGAGTGTTTTTGAAAATGTTGTTTTTCTTGTTTTAAACATGAATTAACTTTTTTTTCTAATCGATGCAGGCAATATTTCATGAAGTTCCTTTTTTGAAAATATACTATTTACACTGCATTAACTTTTCTGCGAGCTTAAGTCACGCCTACTATATTAAATAAAGTATGGCGACCATAAGCGTAAAAAAAAACATTTTTAATGATTAAACATTTTGTATATTATTGTTTTATAAACTTCCTGGTCCTAATTTGCTAATCATAGGTTGTCTTTTTGGTCCCCCGATTTATAAAATCGGGGGACTTATGTTTTGAGGCACGTCCGTCCGTCCGTCCGTCCGTCCGTCCGTCTGTCCGGATTTTTCTCCGCAACCATCCATTAAATTTCTCTGAAAGTTTGCATGAAGTTGTAACTTTGGTCAGGTTAGAAAGTGACATTCTCCGATTTTTGAAAAAAAATCTGGTTAGCCCCCCAGTGGGTCAAAAGGCCCAGAAATGGCGAAAAATTACATTTTTTGCCCCATAACTTTTCATCCATCCATTCAATTTCTCTGAAACTTAGCCAAAATGTGGAGGCAATTGTTCCTAATAGAAAATAAGTATTGCTGACCTTTGAAAAAATCTGGTTCGTTCCCCAAGGGCGTCAAAATCCCCCAAAATGACAAACGTTTGATCCATCCATTCAATCTTTCTGAAACTTGGCCAAAATGTATAGGCAATTGTTCCGGATATAAAATGAGCATCCTTGACCTCAGAAAAATTCTGGTTCGCGCCCGCAGGGAGTCAGAGGGGGGTCAAAAATGCCCCAAATTGCCCAAATTTATTGCATTTTACACTCGCCACATCGAGTCACATACAGAGGGGGGGGCACGCACGCGCGGCTTGTTATTAATGTAACTAAAAGGTAAAACCGACACATGTCTCAGGATTTAATTTTCTTGTTTCATAAAACCATATTGATTTCTTAGATTCTTAACTAGACCCTCCTTTTCGCTGTCAAATATAGTCGGTAAAGACTGAAATTTTGTAAACCTACTAAGTTAGTATAATATACACATGGTTTGAATTACATTAAAATCGGATATACATATTTGACTTTTCAGGTGATTGCGTTCCCATAGCTCCTTTAGAGATTCGGCTTATTTGCGGACACTTAGGGATTTGGGGGCCACCTCAATTTTCCGCCCCGAATAAATCCATACATATAGTTTTAATTTCATAAAAATAGGATAGACTTGAAATTGTAAGAGGGATCATGTTTCCATAGCTCCCTTAGATTCGACACGACTTCCATTGTCTTCCCCAGAGAATTCCACATCTATGTACACATTTAGTTTTTATAAAGATTCTCTAACTTTTTTGTGCTATAGGAGACACACAAGCATCGACGTTTATATATATATATATATATATATATATATATATATATATATATATATATATATATATATATATGATTCATGTTTTTTTACACTCCTTGCACTATAACATCAAATCGGTTGTACGAAGACTAGAAAAACGGATCAAAAGCTGAATAAGCAGAAGTTGGCACTCCTGTTTAATCAAACATGCATAATATATATATATATATATATATATATATATATATATATATATATATATATATATATATATATAAGAAGGAATGCTCTCCAATTATATATATATATAAATATATATATAGTAAGTTAAGAAACTATAATGATGGCGATTAAACTACGTAGAGGCTTCCACGTTTCATCCCTGTATGGAATCGTCACGCTTAAAATGCACAGCATTCGTGTTACAGGGCGTTTTTATATATTCACGCGGTGTTTAGTCTAGTTAGCAAACCAATCATCATGTCAATGTTTTCATTAGTCAATGGCAGGGCTTCTCACAAACAAAGGTTCGGCTGACTTTTACTTCCTATACTTTTGTTATGTTTTGTATAGGTGTGACTCCCTCTTTTTCTGAATGTGTTAGATTAATATGTAAACTTATTTAGACACGTGCCAGCTTAGCATACTGCTATTTTTATATTAGGTATTTGTTTAGTTTAGTATTTTATTTAATTATTTTATTTTATTTTGTTCATTTATTGTTGCCCTAAAGTGAATTATATTCTGTGTAAACAATTGTTTTCTATTTCACTTCTACAGTTTAATAGAATTAAATTTAATTTATTCAGTGGCAAAATCAGTAAGCATTAATCTAAAAATAAAATCAAAAACTGGACAAAGGAATGGACCGACAAAAACTAGATAGGAAATAAGACTGATGCCCCAGATGACCAAACTTCAGAAAGAAGCTAAAACAGTAAATAGTATGAAAGATAACAAGAAAAGACGGAAGAGGGGGAATCTGACTCACACAGAATCTTAAAAAGAGAAACATGAAGAACTAAAACAAAAGATAGCAGAAAAAGTAGAAAGACTGAGACGATACAGATACAAATATAAACACTACCAACAAAACAGGACTTTTAAAAACAATGTTATCAAAACGTAAACGGAGAAATCACAAGAATAGAACAAACGGGCCCAACAGAAAAAAAACACTTCTGGAGTCAAATATGGGAAAAGCCTCAAGACCACAACCGAAATTCCAAATGGCTGAAAAACATGAAAGAAAAACCTTAGTAAATTGAAGAAGGAACAGAGACAGAAATTAACAAAGAACGCTGAAGATAACCCTAAGGTAACTGGCAAACTGGAAAGCGCTATGCCATGCTGGAATTAAGGCATTTTTTTAATTCACTATCCTACACGAAAAACTAACCAAACAGATGTATCAAGATTGGTAAACAACTACAGACAAACTTGCTAATTTTACTCTGTACTCACATCGACCCATCTACCAGGAGTAACCTGCTAATTAACATACATCCGTGCGACGTATATATATATATATATATATATATATATATATATATATATATATATATATATATATATATATATATATATATATAATGTGTATATATATTTATATATATAATGTGTATATATATGTATATATATAATGTGTATATATAATGTGTGTATATATATGTATATATATATGTGTATATATGTATATATGTGTGTGTATATATATATATGTATGTATATATATGTGTGTATATATGTAAATATATATATGTATATATATAAGTCACACTTTCCCTTTAATCTGAAGATTCTAAAAACTATTTACATTAAGTCTTTGAGACCTTATCTTTGTAAACAAAAAGAAAATCTTCTCGGACTTAATGTAGTTTCTATTTGATTCAATTTCTTTCACCTCTTTCCCTCGTTATAATACCCATAGTATATTTTTTTCTTTATCTTAACCTCGATCTAGCTCTGTTGAGGGAGGTTCGAAACTGGTCAGCTTTCCCTTTCATTAACTTCACTTTTAATTTTATTATATTAAATAAATATGGTCTGTATATCGCAATAATGAAGTTTTGTACCACATAGAAAATATATATAGATATAGTGTACGTATTATGGTAGCATATTTTCATTTATGCAAATATTATTAAATAACACGTAGTGTTTTGACTTGATAAGGTTGTTTTTTTTCAAATTTCTGAATGGTCCATTTAGTGTTTCGGTGAAATTGCTGTAAGTTCCATGGGTATCTTGTTCGATTTTCTTTCATTTTTGGTGAATACTTTCGATTCGACGTTTCGTAGATCACTCTTATCTGCTTGGTAAGTAGTCGCCGAATTCCGCTATTTACAGTTAAAGTTCTTCTCTATTTACTAACTAGTTGACAATGGCCTGCGGGTAAGATCTTCGACTACGAATCAATGGTGATTTGTGTTCGGGGTTCGCGCCCGCCGACCGTTGAGAATTAGTTCCTAGACTGAAGATTGCGTTAGCATGAAACATCGATGTCTCTAGGTATTTAAATATTTAATATTTATTTATAAAAAATATTATTGTATATATATATATATATATATATATATATATATATATATATATATATTCAGTGACAAGCAATATGGGTTTCGTCCTGCCAAATCAACTGCTGACTGTAATATCACACAGGATCAGTGAATCTAGTGAGGAAAGCTTCATATCTAGAACAAGAGTTCTTGACATATAGAAAGGCTTTTGATACGGTTTGGCACAAAGGCTTGCTTTACAAGTTTGCTAGCTATGGAATATCTGGAAATGTCTCTTCAATTATTGTTTCTCTCTGATAGGTTTGCATTCGTAGTCGTTGATCGGCAGAAGTCTGAAGCACATCGTTTCAACACTGGCGTACCTCAGGGATCTATTCTGCGCTCAACCCTCTTCCTGATCTTCACCAATGATCTCTCAAATCATATTCTAAGTTCATTCGTTTACATTCATGCAGATGACACAACTATCCATGGCAACACTTCGAAGAGCATTAATGATCAATATCTTTCTGATTCTCTCTCTTCTGACATGGAGCAAACCGTGCGATGGTGGCTGGTTACTTTTTATAACGATTCATTGCCGGTTGAATGCTAGAGAATATTATGATGAATGAAATAAATAAAACTTGCTTACTAATGAAGACAATTTATGTTGAAGATTTGAAGACTATCATGTTGTAGCCTACAGGGAAACAGCCCCGCGATAATGTGTTTAACAGACGGAAAGCCCTTGAAAATAAATTCTACACATGGAAATTTCGCAGATGCAGAGAGACAGAAAAGTTGTTTCCGTTGTTGTAGGCAAACGAGTTCTTGCAAGCAAACATATTACAAAGGGGAATCGGAGATTGGGGCCCTTTATTTTCTAACTTAAAAGTTGGTGAAGTCAGAAGTTTTTTTCTCATAGGGTTGAAAAAGGGAGCACTGCGTTTGAGTTTTAGACGTTATGTAGATCTGGGTTAATATATCGGAAATCTTCATCGTTTAAATCATTAAAGTTATTGCAGTTATTATTACTAGCAAAATTATACTCCCTCCGGTCGCATATTATTGCTAGTTGGTTTATTTAATTGCTCAGTAAAATGCGTTTGGTTGTATTTTTTTACAAAAAAACGAAAGAAAATCACCCCATTTTTTATTTTAATAAATAAAACACAGAATAATAAAAACATAGTTTTTAAACAAAATTTACCCTTTACGGCGTAAAATGTAAAACAAAAAATCGAGCAAAATATTTTAAACACATCTGGATATCGGAAAAAACAACCATGAGTGTATATTTGCGAATATTAATTCATTAGAAGCTTTAAAACAAATAAATTATGTAAATTTGAAAGACGCGTGATGTTAGGGGAAGTTTTGGAATGGGTATATATAGGAGCTGATAAGTAGATATAAAAAGAGAGCGATCAAAACTAATAATATAGTTTAGTATTATTCATAGACCTAATAGTATAGTTTTGTGCTTCAGACAGACAGATACCAAATCTCTATTAGTAATAAATTATTGTATCAAAATAGTGAATTTTGTATTAGCGATATCGGCAAAGTAAGTCGGTATCAGTTTGTTTAGTCTCAGAATTAAATGACCAAAAAGAGTCGATATGCCGTAAAAAGGACAAACCACACAAATTCAATAGAACAGCATGTGGACTCCAGAAAAGAATTTTACTCACAGAGATGCGGCATAACAACGTTGTAGCGTGATCACGGATCGTTTCGCCTGCTGCTTCGTATCAATGTAGGTGAGAACACGGGTCGAAAATAGGGGAGGTAATTATTGTACGTAACTCAGCGGAAAAAGGCAAGCACCATGAGAACTCTTTCGAAGACCCCTAAAAAAAAGAAACTGTGATTTCACGGAGCGTCGACTATAGATTTAGGGACGATTTTGTTCGCAGAAGGAAGTATGGTGGTCGTCTTTCCGGTGTATCTCCCTAGAAACATAAAGCAATGGAATTGGCGAAGAAGAAACATGAAGAGAAAAGATGGCTTTTCTTAGAAATCCATCATAATCCTTATATCCAAGCGTTGCAGCTTCTTTTTCTTTTTCGTATTCCATCTTAAAGTCACTCTGGCAGTAAATGCGTATTTTCTGACAGCTGAGCGATACCAAAAACAATTCAAATGTTTCTTATATATCCTCGTTCGCATAGTCAAATAAATCAATATATGCACATGTATACACACACACACACACATATATATATATATATATATATATATATATATATACATATATATATTATATTTGTTATTGTTTATTATCTATGTACGTATACGTTTCGTCATTAATAATCGGGACTTATTCACTACCGGTCATGCGATTCGAAACCCCGGATTACGAGTATTTTGCAACTGAAATCCGACACCTAAGCCACTCGGCCAATTTTGAATAGCGAATAAACTGTGATAATTTTAACACTTTATCGGCGGCTTAACGTCTGAGAGCGTTCTACTTTTTTAATGAAAGGAACGATGCATTTAAAGGTAGTGACGTCATGCTGGGTTAATACTACACTTACAGTGCTCTACTTTTTCGAGGAGCGACAGATAATATTAAATATTTGTTATTGTTTATTATCTATGTACGTATACGTTTCGTCCTTAATAATCGGGACTCATCACGACCGTCGGGAATTAGCTTCCTGAACTGAATATAACGTAAGCATGAAACATCGATATCTGTAGGTAATAAATAATTAATATTTATTCATAAATATTATTGTATAGCCCCCTTTACTAAGGCTGGGCACTCTGAGTGAATTTAATAACAAGCAGTACTACTAGCTTAAGTGTGAGATCCAACACGATTTGGTGTTGTTGTCAATCACTCTACGCCGCTTGCTGTGAATACCCGCCGACTTGGTATTTACAAAGTTAAATTCCTCCTAAATTCTAAGCTAATTTCTGGTGGCCAACTGGTAAGTGTCCCGACTGCGAATCAGTGGCGATTTGTGATCGAAGTTCGCGCTCGTCGACCGTCGGCAATTAGCTTCCTGCACTGAAGATTACGTAAGCATGAAACATCAATGTCTGTAACTAATAAATAATTGATATTTATTTATAAATATAATTATGTATATATATATATATTTATTTATTTATTTATGAATTAACTACTAGACAGTGAGTTTGAATTATCTACTAGACCCCATCCTAAAGTGTCTTAGGTTTCTCTAAGTCTTAGCCCCAGGAAGGGGCCCTTGGATTTATGAGAACTTCGACTGAAGTAAAACGAAACAAAAATATTTATAGCATCATGTAAACTCAGTTTCTCAGAGAAAAGCATTCTATACTACTTTCAAAAACACATTTAGTAATAAACAATTGTTTTGCCCATTTCAAGAAAATATATTTTCATTTTATGTTTATGAGGAGGCTTCATCAGTGTATAACTGTTATGCTGAAAAATTCAAATGCTTTCTACATTTATTTATTTTTTTACTCCCAATTTCTCAAAGAGAAACACTTATTTAACTTTATTTTTTGGGTATAATTGTTATATTATGTTGAGTATGTGTGCTTTCTTCTCCTCTTTACAATATTGGATCAATATAAAATATATTTCAAAGTTAACATATAACTGCAATTATTTGAATCATATATATATATATATATATATATATATATATATATATATATATATATATATATATATATAGGGTGGGCCAAAATAAGGGTCCTATCTTTAAATTTGAATAACTTGAATTTGAATAACTTCCACAAAATAAAAGTTAAACTCACCAAACTTTATGTGTGTGTAGACTGACCCTTCCGAGATTTTTTGAAATAAACAAAACAAATTTTAGCCGAAAAACACTTCTTAAAACTTACAAAAACCAAAGTATTGTTTTTTACACTGTTTTGAGTTTTTTAAGCAAAAATAATGTTTTCTAAATGAGGGTACGTTCCTTAGGGCTAATACGGCTCATGCTTGCTTCGGAAGGGGTCCTTTACTTATTCTTAAAAAAAATTTTTTTTTAAATCAATAAATAAAAAAGTTATGAATTTTAAAAAATAGGACCCTTATTTTTGCCCACCCTGTATATATATATATATATATATATATATATAGTCTAGGAAGTTTCTCAAGAATTAAACTATATATGAAAAAAAAAAACATTTTAGTCCCAAGTCGTTAGGTGGAAAATAACTCTTTCATAAGTCAATTTACTTTTAGCAGTTACTATATTAGTTTGCTTCCAAGAATTTACGCTAGTCTTAACATTATTTAAGAGATCATCAGTAGTTTACCATGAAAAACTGTTTCGGGGATTTAAAAACAAAACAGTATTTGTATTTCATAGCTTCCCAGCAGAGTTGATCAGACCCTACTTCCCTTAAAAGACAAGAACAGAAACGTTCCGTATATTAGATCTAAGTTTTGTTCTAGATAAATTGATTTTGAGATTTTGATTCTTAACGGTCGTAACCACGTGACTTTCCAAATTTTAAAATTTTGAATTTCTTTTCTTTTTTCTCCATTTCATTCTTTCCAAATATAATCTAAGGTTAAGATCGGATTCTAACTCTTCCTGATGAGATCTCAGTTTATAATAGCTGTTGATCGATAACATCGACATGCCAGTGTCGCAGATTTTCTACATGTCTGTGTAAATAAAAATAATCATATATATATATATATATGAATTTTAAGTAAATATTAAATTATTCATACCTACATACACCAGCGTTTAAAGCTTTCGTTCTCATCAGTGTGGAAATGATAATCTCAGACTCTAACATGGATACCGTGATTTATCAGCAGGATGAAGCAGCACCAAATTGCTCAAATCAAATCAAATTTATTTGGCAAAGAAGCATAGTGCAACAAGCCATGTAAAGAGACAATTGGAAGCTACTTACATCCACATACAGTTTGAATGTTTGTCCAAGGTTGATTTAAACCTGGATATGGTAGTCATCGTCACGACCTCCTCTGGCAGGTTATTTTACAGAGCAGAAACACGGATAGAGAATGATGTCCTTCTTAATATATAGAACGGTCGATGATATAAGCAGTGTACTTTACGGATTATTATTCCAATAAATGCAGACTGACATTTGTTAATCAAATCAAATAACATTTATTTGGCAAAAAAATAGCAAAGTGCAACAAGCCATATAAAAGTGCAACAAGCCATGCAAAGAGATAGGTAGAAGTTATTTACATGCACATATAGTCTGACTGTTTGTCAAATGCCTATTTAAACATGGATATGGTAGTTAGAGTTACAACCTCCTCTGACAGGTTATTCCACAAAGCAGAAACATGGATAGAAAATTCTGTCCTTTTTAATATATATTAATTCTTTTAAAAACTTAGATTCTATAGAACCAGGTCAAAGGTTAACTGTGCACTTTTCCATTAGATGGCATGTCTATATCGCTAAGACGGGCTATGTGTACTTTACGGATGTATATTCCAGTTAATGCAGGCTGACATGTTTTAATCAAATCAAATCAAATTTATTTGGCAAAAAATAACAAAGTGCAACAAGCCATGTAAAAGTGCAACAAGCCATGTAAAGAGACAGGTAGAAATTATTTACATCCACCTATAGTCGTAATGTTTGTTCAAGGCCGCTTTAAACATGGATATGGTAGTCAGCGTCACGACCTCCTCTGGTAGGTTGTTCCACGAAACAGATCAAGCACAGAAAACGTTGCCTTTGTTCTCTGGTACATCTTTTGCAGCTACCCGGGAACTCACCGATTTAACGCTGGGGGAGAAAAACTCACCGAAAAGTAGATTTGAATTACTGTTGATGATGTTATAAGCAAGAACTAAGTCCTCTTAAAACCCCTACTGCTCAGATGAGAACAGATTTAGTCAATATTTGGAGCCGCTCTTTTTAGCTAAACGTGAAGTGTCCTGTCACTATACTGGTTGCCAACCTTTGAACACGCTCAAAGTCTACGATATCTTTTTGTAGATCAGGATCAACTTTTAAATCAATTCAGACATAATAAGGCCAAGTAAAAGTTTTATTTACCAAAGTTTGGCATTGGGAGGGTGCCCTTACCTCGATAATAATTTACTGGGTAGACCTGTGGTAATTCAGCAGTTGTATCCTTTATAGGTTGTATATTGCTGCTGTGTTTTAAAATAGTTCAATTCTATGGACGTCTGGCGCGAACGCTGACCCCATGATAGTATTATACACCCTTTTGTTCAAACTGAAACATGCCTAGTTTGATACTCTGGTAAATGAAGCTTCATAATATATCGGGTTATGTGGGTCTGGCCCCTAACATCTTGTAGGAGTGTGTGACATATATTAAATCTATCGATGCCCGGCACCAATATTAGTTTATCATCAGATTGTCAGATAATTTATTTTAGTTCAAATTTAACGTTCGACACACCAGCAGCATCAGAAAAAAAATTTAAATAACATTTTTGCATTGCATCGTCGGTGTGGAGTGTGATAACGTACATACGAATTAGTCCATTATTACATAGATAGTATAAGTATATTTTCAGAATATCTATTTTTACATACAACCCCTAGACATTTTAATACACAGCTATAAAAAAAATAACGGGTATAATATTTTAGAGATTAAATATAACCAACAAGATACTAAAAATGATCAAAATAAAAGTTTAATAGAGAGAAACATCATTTGGTTCACACCCCCATATGCTATACATTTTGAATTCTTATCGAAAAACACTTTCCCGTAACAACTTTCCTGCACAAATTATTCAATAAAACAACTCAGACGTGTCTGATAATTGAATGTGAGAACTTAGAAATGAAAAACAAAGCGTAAAATAACAAAATAGTAAACGAGAAACATGATTAAAATATATCCTATTATCGCTAAACAAATTGGAAATGAACAGAAGTTCACCACAATTGATACCGGTTGACCAAACTCTAGTAATTTGCTATTTTCTTTCAATTCTCTTTACCTTCATTTTACCTGTTCTCCTCTTCTGATTTCGCATCTTACACTACTCTTCCCCTCCCTCCCCGCTCACTACTCGAACGTACTAACAAAATACGCTCAACCGAATACTTAACAGCTGCTCTTCCCAAATCCTTGTTACCGCTTTACCAACCTGCTTCCCTAGTCTCCTCCATCTGGACACTGTATCTTCCTCTCAGGTTCTCTGTATAAAATTAACTTAAACTTAATAATTTATCATTCCATGACTAAGATTCGGCAACACGAGTCGAAATATTGGAACGACTAAGGCTTTTAAGCATGTTTATGTGTCAATATTTTTAACTAGTTTGTTTTGTTACTTATCATCTCATTCCATCAAAAAAACATTTAGTTGTTGTTGAAAATGTATTTTCGTTTAAAAGTTTTCTTCTATGGATGTACATGAGTGTCTCATTCCATTAAAAAGAAACATTTAATTGTTGTTGAAAATGTATTTTTGTTTAAAAGATTTCATCTGTGGATGTACATGTGTGTCTCATTCCATTCAAAAACCATTTAATTGCTGTTGAAAATGTATTTTTGTTTAAAAGATTTCTTCTATGGATGTACATGTCTGTCTGATTCCATTAAAACACATTTGATTGTTGTAGAAAATGTACTTTCGTTTAAAAGATTTCTTCTATTGATGCACATGTGTGTCTCATTCCATTCAAAACACATTTAATTGTTGTAGAAAATGTATTTTCGTTTAAAAGATTTCTTCTATGGATGTACATGTTTGTCTCATTCCATTCAAAAAACATTTAATTGTTGTAGAAAATGTATTTTCGTTTAAAAGATTTCTTCTATGGATGTACACGTGTGTCTCATTCCATTCAAAAAACATGTAATTGTTGTTGAAAATGTATTTTCGTTTAAAATATTTCTTCTATGGATGCACATGTGTATCTCTATTTATATATATTTCTTTTGTTCCGTTTCAGATTCATCGCTGTCACCCAACCGATAAAATATTCGAAACACAAAAATTCAAAGCGAGTCTACATCATGATCGGTCTAGTCTGGTTAATCTCAGTGGCCATTGCAGCGCCAATAGCCTTAGGCGTAAATTACTCAAACAAGCGGCAACCACTCGACTGTGCTTTTTTCAATTCAGACTTTCTCATATACTCTTCCATGGGATCTTTTTATATACCATCTATAATGATGATATTCCTCTATTGGCGAATATACCGGGTGCTAATGCTTCGCTCGAAGCGGCTAAAGCAGAAGAAAGCCCAACAGAAAATGGAGCGGGAAGCGCTCGCGAACGTCATAGAAAACAAGGCGACCACAAGTAAAGCCGATATGAATTTACCTAACGACATGTCCAATTCGCCCGTAAAGGGTGCCGCTGCAAATAACGTTGGACGGGGACGGTTGAAAAATATGGTGGAAGAAGTAGTCGTAAACAAAGCTGTAGGCAAAGAGGCGGAGCTGGATGATCTAGCCGGGGAAGACGGTTTTGAAGACGATAGCGGCCAGAAAAGCACCCCCAGCGACGAGCTGAAGGAACACGTTATCGAGAACAGCAACATCACCGGCGGGCTGATGCTGAACACAGTGAATGACGAGAAAACCTCCTTGCAGCCCGACGGTCACCAAAACTACGCTGCCCCGGCCAACGTTGACGTAATCGAGACGCAGTTCAACTCGGGCCTCGCTGGGTGTGGACCGGGTGCATCTGATTCTGCTGCCGGCGCCACATTCGCCGGTGGCGGTCTCGCAGCGAGCGCCGGAGTCAGTAACGGCGATAACGCGACAACTGCACCGACGTCTTCGACGCCCAAGAAAAACTTTTTAACGCCGCCCAAACAAAAATTCGCCGGCCTCAATAAGAGGGGAGGCTCCGGAAAAAAGAAAGGAGCCTCCCCTAAAAAAAGTGTGGCAAAATTTAATTTTCACAAAAAGAAAGAAGTGAAGAAAAAAAAGGACAATCATGGAGCGAAAGGCGCCATGCGGAAAGAAAAGAAAGCGACGAAAACCTTAGCCATTGTTTTAGGTAAGTGCCATTGGCTTATATATATACATATATATATATATATATATATATATATATATATATATATATATATATAATATATACATATCTGTCACCCTGCATTGTCCTCAGCCTTCTTAACATATTGCTATATATATATATATATATATATATATATATATATATTATTTCATGGATCGACATAAAATGTTATAAAGATATATAATCTTTTATGTATCAATTTTCACTATTTACTTCAACAGTGCTCAATACGTAAGTAGAGCTAAGTAGTAAGTTATGAAAATATATTTATTGTAATTAAGCTACACAGAGGTTTCCGCGTTTTATCCCCGTAAATATATGTTATATATATATTATTATATATATATATACATGTTATATATGATATATATATATATATTATATATATATTATATATATATTATATATAGCATATATATGTATATTATATATATATTATATATAGTATATATATAGTATATATATATTTTATATATATATATTATATATAGTATATATATATATATATATATATATATATATATATATTATATATATATATATATATATATTATATATATATATATAAATGAAGGCGTTTTACTAAAGGAAGGAATAGAAGACGCCATGTTTTTTTTTATTGTTTCGCCAATTATATTCGAGCGCCGTAATAGTAGGAAGAGTAAGCTGTAGGGAGCGACCCGTATTTAGCTAGTGCATATATAATGAGTGAAAGACAGTAGCACAGAATAAAAAATGAAACAATGACGGACGTAGCTGGAAAATCTATCCTATAAAGAATCAATCCCAGTCTAAGATGTTGGTGATTGTAATAGATTTTTGCGTGTGAGTAAAAGTTACTCCGACTTCTTGTATGTATGACTTGTTTGAGAGAGTCAGGTATACCGGAATTAATGTAGGAATTTATTAAATCGAATACAATTGACTGATAATTTCCGAAAACACGCATCAATTTCTTGCTTAAAGCGTGATCATATTAGAATTCTATATAGCGTTTTTGTTTTAAGAGCTATTGCGTCTGGAAGCAGACGGAAGAATAAAGTTTACTTTATTATATAGATTACATAGTTAACTTATTATCATAGCTTTAGATATCGATTAGCATATATTTTCATATATAACTTTTAACGAACTTGCATGAATTGATTCAAACACATTTACATAGATCGGTGGATAAACAGAACAAACAAAAGGGAGTAATCTGTGTTGTGTCTTTAGGCCCTTTTTAAGCTGGCAAATTAAATTCTATTTTAACATATAAATGGGTTAGGAAGACCTAGATAGAAACGACGGCGCACAACGAGAGTAAAAATACATAAATCCGCGTAAATATGTTGACAAGAACATACAAATTATTGGAAATGATGAATATATGAATATACCAGGCGATGCAGCTGTCGCAACGCGACCGTCACGCGTACCATGTGTAGTCATATGCCTCGCCGTAATAGCATCCGATTGAAATTCGTGGTCATCATCGTTGTGAGTGTCCTGTTTCATTTCGAGACACACCATCTGGAGCCAAAAGACTTTCTTCAAAATCAAGAGACAATGCCATCTTATTAACAACTAACCAGTCATCATCTGCGTTGACAGTTCACGTTACTATCCATTCAATTTGCAATTTTTTTTTACATAGTTCACCCCAAACAAGGCAGGCCGCCACTGTAGACGTAAGGGGCTACTGAGAAAAAAGAAAAGGGAGAAGGTTGGGTGGGTTAACCTAAATTGTGATCTGCGCAGCGAGATGTCTGTTTTGCATTAGTTTTAAATTTCTGCATGGCAGTACTATCGGGGAAACAGGGGACCGGAAGGGAGTTCCAGAGACCAGCAGCACGAGGAAAGAAGCTATTTGAGTAGAAAGCTCTCCGGCATCTGGAGAATTCCACAGTGAATGGATGGGATTTAGTTGATGGTCGAGTTAGTCTAATGAACTTACGTCAAGGGGGCACCAGAGTAGCCAATTCATCGGAGCACAATCCATTGAAGTATTTGTAAAACAAGCACAAGGATGCTACATTGCGGCGATGGGACAGGGACTGGAGCTTGGTTGACAGTGAGGGACCTATTAGGTTAGCAACTCTTTTTTGGACCTTGTCAAGGAGAGAGAGACTAGTAGCTAGTGCACCAGCCCAGATGTGGCAACAATACTCCATGCATGGGCGGATCGTGGCTTTGTAGAGATACAGGATAATGTCAGGTGTGAGGAGTTTACCAGCAAGGTAGAGGGAGCCTACATTTTTTGCGGCAGTTTTGGCAATGTCTTCCATGTATTTGTTTACAACAGTCAAATAAACTAGTCTAAAATATGGGACAACGGGATGCACAAACCAAGAGTTTTTAAAAATTAAAATTTTCCTCTGCCTATCTATCTATCTATCTATCTATTTATTTATTTATATATCTATCTATCTATCAGATCGGGCTGGTAGCCTGGACCATATTGACCCAACTCCTCCATACTTCCCTGTTCATCATGGCTCTGTGAAGATCTCCGAGTTGAGAACCAGTATCTTCGGTCAACTGTTTTGTGTACATCTTATAGGGTCGACCAACTTTAACTGTTCCGTGTGTTGGCGTCCATAAAATCAGATCACTGATAACTTCTTTCTTGTTTCTATAACAATGTTCAGTGAATCTCATTCTCCTTTCTTTTATTACTGATGATATTTTAGACAAGTTGCCATGCAGCCGTTTATTAAATAGGTGCATTTTCCAGTGCATGTTTAATACAGAACGGAGCATCCGTGTGTAAGATCCATCTAGTTTTCTTTCCAGTTTTTTGTTGTTATTAGAGTCCAAGCTGGTGATCCATAAAGTAGTATGGATTCCACTACGGCTCTGAAAAACGTTTGTTTTATTTATTTGTTCAGACAGTGCTGATTTCCAAATAACTCTTAACCGATTAAGTGCACTCCAAGCCTTGGCTATTCTTGTCCTTTTTTGTCGAGGCGATGTCGCTGCCCAGATATTCGAAGTCATTTTTCTGCTTGAGAAGTGTTCGGTTCAGTGTTTCTAGTGGACATGTTTCATGATAGCAGATATATTCTGTTTTCGTTGCATTCGTATGCAGTCCAATCATAGCAGCTGACTCTTCCAAAAGATCGAGTAGCCTGAAAAAACAAAAATATGGAATTCTATCGACCAGAATCTGCACATACTCAAGGATCCACTATCTGTCCTATTCAACTGCCATGACTTCTCTTCGATTTTCATAATTTATCTGGCAGTATCCCTCTGTAAAAACTAAAACGACTTATATATATATATATATATATATATATATATATATATATATATATATATATATATATATATATATATATATATATATGTGTGTGTGGGGGGGGTGTTAGGGTGAAATAAATTCCAAAAGGAAATCTAGGTATGAGAGCTCAATGGGATAAACAGAGCAAGAATAAAATAAAGTAACACGGGTCGTGTTAAGCATACAAGCGAGGTGATTACATTTTTGAAAATGAAAAAAAGAGTAATTCACACTCGCCATTTCAATATACATATAGGGAGAGCGACAACATATTTAATACATATCTTGAGAGAGGGGGAAATTAACTATTTAAGACGTAAATCGAGGTTGAGAAAAGTTAGAACATATCTAATATACAGAATGATTCATAAGTCACTTCACTTAGATGTAATTTACAATTGAAGAGCGAATTTTTATTGTTATTCATATGGCCAAATTTGATGAATCTCCCACACTTGTTGAAAGGCAATGGAAACGTGATGTGAACAGAAAGCCTCCTTCGCACAACACCATAATCAATCAAATATGCTATAAAGAGTCGTAAATTCCTTGCAAAAAAGAATGGAGCTATGCATGCAGAACGAAGGTGGAAATTTTGAGAATTTGCTGTAATTTTAAACTCCCATGAATTAATTTGTTGAATAAACTTTCTGTTTTGTATTACCGTATGTTTTAACTTTAGAATTTCAAAAATAAATAGCTAAGTATCTTATGAATCACCCTGTATACATATATATATATATATATATATATATATATATATATATATATATATATATATATATACAGGGTGTTTCAAAAGTCTTGGGAACATTACAAATGCGTATATCTCATGAACTATTCCAGGTAGAAAAATGAAACTGGTGCCATTTTAAAGCTTGCTTAATCAAGTTTTTGGTCATACTAATGATTTTCGTGTTATCTTTCCAGGTGCAGTAATGGCGTTCTCTAAACAAGACAAGGCATTTTGCGTCCTCCAATTTGCAAAGACTGAATCGTGGACATGTGTTCAGCGTGCATTTCGCAGGAAATTTAAAAAAGAAGCCCCTGAAAGGAAATCCATTGTCAGATGGCATGCTAAATTTGTGAAAGATGGGTGTTTGTGCCC